>CM017321.1:42989994-43008384 GCA_006937295.1 Carpinus fangiana | reverse complement strand
TTTTTGTATTTTTAAAAAATTGTTTAGTTTTTTTTTACAATTATTTTATTATTTTATTTGTTAAAAAAATAGACGTAATATAGGAATATAAAAAAAAATAAAAATAAGTGGCCTTTTAGTTACATTTTGGTAGTTTGGAGGGCTACTATATTACTTTTGAAAATTGGGGGGCTATATTGTAAACGGCTGAAAAATGCTATCAACTTTGAGGGGGCAAACTATAATTTTCCCTAATAATATTATAATGGGAAAAATACATTTTACCCCCTGAACTATTTACCCATTTGCATTTTAACCTCAATGTTTAAAAAGTAACACTTTACCCTCCCAAACTTCCAAATTATTGCAATTCGACCATTCTGACTTTTTTATTTTTTATTTTTTTTTATTTTATTTGTTAAAAGAATGAGGGTATTATAGGAATATAAAAAATAAATGGCCTTTTTTTCATTTTGGTAGTTTGAGGGGCTACTTTATTATTTTTTGAATATTGAGGAACTAAATTATAAACGGCTGATAATTTTGGGGCTTTTTTAATTTTTTTTAATTTTTTTTTTGTCTCCAAATCCCGCTGTCAATCCTTGACTCCTCTTATTTGTCTCGCCCTCACACCTCTCACCTTTCTTTCTCTTTCTCTCTCTAGACTCTAAGGCTGTGTTTGGTAATAGATTGGACTTGAAGAAATGGAATGATACTATAACAGATTTGATTAAATTGTGAGAAAAAAAGTAAAAATATTTTGTATAAAAAAGTGAAAATTTTTGTTTTGTAGTGATTTTTTTATTCAAATAGTAATAAAAAGTGATTAATGTGATATAAAAAATAAGAATATTATGATTAATTTTGAAAAGAATTTTTTAAAATTTTAAGTTAGCTCTGGTCTAATCCATCCCCAAACAAGGCCTAAAAGAATGGAGCAGGTAAAAATGGGATTCCCTATGTAACTCTGCTCCCTTTATCGCGCTCTCTGTCGGACATAACTGCACAACCCATGGGTGGAAAAAGACGATAAAGCCTACGAAAATACTGGATGGAAATGCCTGCGAAAATACTGAAAACCAAGACAGAAAAAAAGCTTTTATTCCTCAACAGACCAATGGGCAAAACAGGGCCAAGCAAAAATCACTGTTTAGATTGAGAGGCGACTGCCTTTATTTTTGCATAGCTTTAAGGTGGTGATTCTCTCTCCCCCTCCACAACCCCCCCCCCCCCCTTCCTTTTTACATCATGGCTTCCATGCCTGTTCTACTCCTAGTGCTTGTTTTCCTACTCTCTGTTGATTATGCAAACGCTCAAACGAACCACTCCAACAACATTTCCTTAGGCTCTTCGCTATCCCCGGATGCAAACCTTACTTCATGGCTCTCACCTTCTCGCCATTTTGCATTTGGTTTCTACCCACATGGTGATGGCTTTGCAATCGGCATTTGGCTGATTAATCAAACTGAGAAGACAGTCACCTGGACGGCCAATCGAGATGATCCACTTGTCTTCTCAAATGCTACACTGGAACTAACCAGAGATGGTCTACAGCTTCGAATTGGAGCAGTCAAGAATATTGCATACATTCATGATACGCCTCTAAACGAGACGGCTTCAGCTGCGATGCTTGATTCGGGTAATTTTGTGCTCTACAACAGTAGTTCTGTTGTTCACTGGCAAACCTTTGAACAGCCAACTGACACCATATTAGGAGGTCAGAATCTGTCTACTTTTGTTTCTTTGGTTTCGAGTGTGTCTACGTCAAACCAATCGAGTGGGCAATTTTTTCTTTATATGCACTATGATGGAAACCTTGCTGCCTACCCAAGAAGCACGTATGCACCATCTGACAGTTTCTGGTCTTCTGGAACAAACAACAGCGGTACCGATGTAATGCTGACTCTTAATCGTTCAGGCGTTCTATTCCTACACGGAGATCGTTTGGGCGTACACATTTTGGCAAGGAGCCACTATCCTGACAAGAAAAATGTAACTATTATCCACCGTGCAACACTTGACACGGATGGGATCTTTAGATTGTATTCACACCACTTTGAGAGCGATAATAGCTCAAGTATGGTGGTGGAATGGTCGTCGTTGGCTAACCAGTGTGAAGTCGGCGGTTTCTGTGGATGGAGCAGTTACTGCTCAGGCGTGGGCGCCAACAAAGCTGAGTGCAAGTGTTATCCTGGATTTGAATTCGTCGACACCAGCAATAAGTTCCTGGGCTGCTACAGGAACTTCAATAACAATGATTGCAGACGCAGTAAAGATCCAGCGATGCTGTACCGTATCGTTCCTTTGGAAAACATATTGTGGGGTGATTATCCTTACTCATCGGAACAAATGAAGAAGGAAGATTGCAAAATATCTTGCTTGAAAGATTGTAATTGTGGGGCAGCATTATATACAGGTGATAGTTGCGCCAAATATAGACTTCCGCTTAGATATAGTAGAGCAAGTAAAAGCATATCAGCTACGGCTTTCTTCAAGGTGATTCGGAAAAATATACCAACCCCTCCAATCGCCTTACATCCAGAAACCGTTGGTCCAAAGATCGAAAGGAAAAGAGGTCTGATTTTGGTTCTTGGCATAACCTTGGGTTCCATTTCATGCCTTTGTTTCATGTTTGCCATCTATACTATATTCAGATACAAACATCAAGTTTACAGGTATAGAACTCTGTCAGAAAATACAAATTTGGGATTGATTGAAGAGTTTACTTTGCGATCATTTTCTTACAATGAGCTTGAGCAAGCAACAGATGGTTTCAAGGAAGAGTTAGGTAAGGGCACTTCTGGAGTTGTTTACCAAGGAACTATACCTGGAGGTAACAAAACCATTGCAGTTAAAAGACTAGAGAAATTGGTGGAAGAAGGGCAAAGGGAATTTCGATCTGAAATTACAGCAATTGCAAAAACTCATCACAGAAACTTGGTTCGATTGCTTGGATTTTGTATGGAGGGCACTAGAAAGCTTCTTGTTTATGAATACATGAGCAATGGCTCACTTGCAGATCTACTCTTCAAGGCTAAGAAGCGCCCCGTTTGGAAAGAAAGAGTAAGAATTGCACGGGATGTGGCCAGAGGGATCCTCTATCTACACGATGAGTGTGAAGTCCATGTCATCCACTGCAACATAAAGCCCCAAAACATACTTATGGATGATACATGGACGGCAAAGATCTCTGATTTTGGGTTGGCAAAGCTATTACTGCCAAATCAATCAAGAACAGCTGTGGGGGACGAGCGGACAGCTGGGTACTTCTACTTGGCACCTGAGTGGAAATTGAACGCCTTCATATCAATAAAAGCAGACATATACAGTTTTGGTATTGTGCTTTTGGAGATTGTATGCTGCAGAAGAAGTATAGAAGTAAATGTTCCAACGACAGATGAGATAATTCTTTCTAGTTGGGTTTATGATTGCTTTATGGCCGGAGAGTTGGAGAAGCTTGTTGAAGATGAGAACGTAGACTTCGTGACTCTGGAAAGAATGGTAAAAGTGGGGTTATGGTGCATTCAAGAAGATCCGGCATTGCGTCCTTTAATGAAAAATGCAATCTTGATGTTGGAAGGGACAATGGATGTTCCAGTCCCTCCATCTCCCGTTCGTTCCCTTGTTGTTTCATGAAATAATTATCCTTTATTTTGTTTTTTAACAAGTTTGTAGTAATCATCCTACTCATGTGTATGGATGCATGTGTCAACAAAAACTTGTATGTATGGGAATTGGATTCCAATAAGTATGTGTTTTTAAAATTGTACAGGTGTTTGATAAAATATGTTAATAAGTATTTTTTTTATTAATTGAGTGTTTGAATAACATTAACATATAATTGCAGTTTTATGACCAAATAGAAAAATATTATCTTTTAAAAAAAAAAAAAAATTAAATCGTGATTTTGGTTTAAATTCATACTTTTTCAAATAAGTATCATCTAATTACTTTATAAAAATAATAATTTTTTCTTCTTCTAAAATCGCAAAATTAAACACTCTAAAATTATAATTTAATTTAAAATCACAAATTATTTCTTACTCCCAAATGCATCCCTAATATATACCCTGGCCTACATTCTTTTTCTTTAGTACACGCAATTGATGCCATGCAAAATTTAATTTGTTGGCATTTTTCTTTTCGAATTTGAGGTCCGTGCTTCTGACACTCTTAGCCCCACTTACGTCCCAATTACTCCCATGTACGTGTGTGAATTGTGATATCGCCCGATCGATTAACTATTTAAGGACCTTGGAAAGATTGAACGAAACGGATCGAAAAACAAGGTAAAAAACGGGAGGTTAGGAAGTTCCAGAAACTAGCCCAATCAACTGAGGTTTGACACGTGGCAAGCTTAGATTTTTAGGAGAAAAAACGAAAGCTCAATCAATAGAGCCTCCACTTCTTGCCTTGGCTATGTCAGGCTGAACGGACTAAGATTTGACTTGGATTTTGCCTCACATTAATTGTGAGTCATGATGACTCGATTTGCTGGGTGCCAGCTCGATCATTTGAGGCATGCATGTGGCATTAATCCAATGGCATGATGGAAAAGGATTCGATCAACATTATCATTTTAAAATGGCTAATTAATTTAAATTTTTTAAAAAATTTCCTGTAAAACTTAATTTTGCCTAACAATTAAGTAGTATTAAACTTAGTAATCATAACTGTCTTAGTAAAATATCCATTTTATATAAGTTACTCCTCATCTTGACAAAGTGGGACCAGAGTGTTACATAAACGTTCAAAATTTTCACACCAAGTTTCCCTCCTGTACTTTAAGACACTGAGAGGCATGAGAGATAGAGAGAGAGTTGAGAGGAGAGGCTTCTTATTGGCAAAGCCATGCACAAGTGAAAACACAACTAGCAAAGTGAGGAGGTACGGTGCTTGTGTGATGAAGTTTTGACAGCTATAACTATCGCACTTTCGCTTTGTTCGTTCTATAATGTTATTATAACATCTTATAATGTATGTATAGTATTTTATATAAACTATACATGTAAACACCCCATTTGAATTAGAATAATTAACCTGGAAAGTTACTAGCAAGACCTCTCAAATTAATTAACTGAAAAAACTAACCTACAACACCTGTCAGAGTGAATAAAATAACGGAATGTGAAAAAATATGATTTGAACAAGAGTTGACACTTCCAAAAGATGACGACAACTAACTATCACCAAAAATATCATTAGAGTTCATAACTATAGGATTACAATAATACTGCCTATGACTATGATTCTTGCTCCACATGCATCCCAAGTCCGACGAAAGATAATTGTAGTTGTTTTTGTCTAGATCGAGTTCCCACTTGATTTTCAAATTGAATTTTCTTTTTTCTAAAATTACTTAAGAATCATGTAAAAAGATAGATAATATTCAAAACCAATAGTATTTAATTTGTAACATTAAACCATTATAATTTGATATTAGTAGTACTATTTAACCCCATATCTTGGTTCGATTCTTGAATGTCTCATCGCTAAAATTATAGGAAGAAAATAAAAATTAAATGCTTAAAATGGAAAGTTACGAAGTATTTTATTCAACAACAAATAACTGTTTTTATAACTTTCCATTTCTTTTCTTAATTTCTCTATTCAAGTATCATACGAAAATTCTCTTCTCCAATTTTATGATTTTCTAACTCACAGTTCAAATTCTTAAAATCATTTCATAAATGATCAGTGATAAAATGGTTAGTAAATCTTAGTTACCAAAAACTCCCTCAACCACTTGCAAGTTGCATCAATATTTTTGAATTGATTATTTAATGAATTAATGAATTTTCATATATGATGGGTATAACTAATTATTCGCCTATTATATATAAACACTAGCACATAACCCACGCATTGCGCGTGATTCTTTTTTATAATTTAATTTTAAAATTTAAACGCATCTTCGTCTTACTTTTCATGTGAAAAAAATCTATCACGCCTCTTTTAACGAAAAGTCATACTAAAGGTTATATACTAGTACATTATTGAACATGTACTTTTTTTGAAATGTACTGAATATATACTTAATGACACAATCATATACAGATTGATTAAAACAAAAGACCATTGAATTTAGTTTAATTTATATAAACTAAAACATAGTAACATCTTTGTTTCTGTCAAAGTAGTTTAAAATGAAAAGAAGTATATAAAAATAAATAAATAAATAAATAAAAGAAGGCAAGAATAAAATTTGAATTCTGATTATCAAAGCATTAATATGCTATCGTACTGTCACCTCATAACTAAATTTGATAAGTAATATGCTCCATCATCGTTGAATGTTGGAGGCTGATATGAAGTAACAGCCACACCATCAACCGCCATTATTGAAGAACAATTGGGCAACAATTAAATGAGTCAACATTTGTGAGTACTTGTCATGGTAGAAGGCACATATCCAGTGCCCATTTTTCTATGCAGCAGACTATTCAGCATTTGAATTTGTCAAATGGGCATTACCAATCGTGTAAAGAGCGACTGGCCTCGTTTACTCGAGAAACGTTAACTCTCATTCTCCTAACCATTTATCAACTATTTCCATGCATATTGATGTACAAATTTAATTGTACTTGCAAGCGCATGAGTCATGTGTAGTAAAGTGTGTGCAAGTGCGAGGTCAAATCTACAGGGAGTTATGTTTGCAAAAATCAATTTTCTAATTAAATTAATTTTATCTTAACCTAGTTCTGCGTTTGAGTGGTTTTGTTGTGCAAAAACATAAATTAACCTAAATACTTGAAAACTATGAATGGAAAAACACTAAGGTTTTCAGAGTCCGCCTCTCCAAATCAAATAAAACATTCTCTCATTTTATGCATACAATCGACAAATAAATGAGTTTTAAGCAATGTTCAAACGTCGTAAACATAAATGTAAAATCATTCGATGAATCCATCCATTAAAGAATCACAACAAATATTTAATTGAGATCAAATCATCTACTGTATTCATAAATCACAATGAATATTAGTCTCAATCCAATTATTCGATGTACCTCCAGACGAAACAAAACAAATATTAAACTATGCATGAATGACATAAAATACTCAATCACACAAAGTAAATCACGCAATTGAATTGACTTCAAACAACAAATAAATTAAACATCGAATTGTTGCATAAAACTTTGAGAACATAATTGTTTATCAATGACGAGCCTTCATCTTCAACCTTAGTTAAAGGTTTTAGCCTCTCATGATAACAAAAGACATAATAAAATCAATTGAAATAAATTAAAACTTACAAAGAAAAGCGTTCAAATGGCTAAATAATGACAAAAAGTCATGTTCTTACTCTAAACGACGCCTCCTAACGTAGGGTTACAAAAGAAAAGAATGTTATATATAATAAAATAAAACTAGGATTCTGCGCTGCCAGATCAGCGTGACTCGCGCTGATCTGGCAGCGCAGAATCCTAGTTTAAGGTGCGATTGATCACACTCAGGTCCTCAAAGCTGTTGCGGCACGCACTTAAGCGATGGCGCTAGGGTTAGGGCTAACGTGATCTTCATGCTTGATCATGGCCTCTTGAGCTCGAATGCATATACGCTCGATCGTGTCATGCTTAAGCTCGATCGCAGATGCGCTCGATCACAGGTAGGCTGTGTTCGATCGCTGGTAGGCTGCGTTCGATCGCTCTAATAGGGACCATTTCTTCCTTTGCTTATTTTCACCCTCAAACCGCATTTTGTATGTCAATGATCTGTAGCACACTAAAACACCAAAAACTTTAGAAAATAATAAAGCTAAGAGCTTAACAAATATAAGTTAAGGGGCCAAAATATGCAATATTTAGCACTCATCACATATTCTTTTTAAATCTATCATTAAATATGTAGGACTCACATGTAAACATACAAATCCAATAGTGGATTTAAATCCATTTGAAAAAAGATAGTCAGAAGAATAAAACCTAACATTTCTCTCATGAATCCTGGTGGTAGACTCAAGATACATGACCTAAAACACCAAAAAGTACCAAAAACTTTAGAAAATAATAAAGCTAAGAGCTTAGCAAATATAAGTTAAGGGGCCAACATATGCAATATTTAGCACTCATCACATATTCTTTTTAAATCTACCATTAAATATGTAGGACTCACATGTAAACATACAAATCCAATAGTGGATTTAAATCCATTTGAAAAAAGATAGTCAGAAGAATAAAACCTAACATTTCTCTCGTGAATCCTGGTGGTAGACTCAAGATACATGACCTTTTCTTTTCCACGTTTAATTATGATTTAATTAAAATTTAGTTAAAATTTATTGAATCGGATATGAATGCTTGTATGTCCCCTTTTGCAAGCTTGGAGGATTGACCATGTTTAACTAATGGTAAAATTGAGTAATATAAGAAGTTTTCATTTGGTATATAGCAGCATGTCAGCGATAAATGCTGGACCTCATTCTGTCATACCTAGGGGTGTAAACGAGCCGAGCTTGAGCGAGTTTCCCTTGTTTGGGCTCGACTTATTTAAATTTTACTCGAGCTCGAGCTCATAATAAGTTAAGTTGAGCCGAGCCAGTTCGCGAGCTAGCTCTTATATTTAATTTATTTAATTTTTTTATTATAAATTTAAACTTTAAGTATTCTTAAACTGCTCAAGAAGGCAACTTGCATATGAGCATTTGCTTAGTCTGGCTAGCCAAGTATGGAGCATTTGTCAATACAGTAAGACATTTGATTTCAAAGAAAGATGATACGCATCATTTTATAAAAGGATGCATATTAGAAGAAAAAATATATCAATTTTTAATATTAATATGAACAATTATGTGAACAACTACCAATTCGAGCCTTATGCGAGCAGCTCATGAGCTTAGCCGAGTCGAGCCAAGCTTACTTCGTTTAATATTCAAGGTAGGATTCATGTTCGCAAAAGGCTTCATTTAATATTTGAGTCGAGCTCGAGCCAAGCTTATGCGAGTCGAGCTTGAACTTGCTCGCGAGACGGTTTGCTCACTTAACACCCCTAGTCACACCTATCTCCTAACCATCTTTTTTTCAAGTAGATTCAAATTTATCATTAGATTTGTTAGTCTACATATGGGTCCTACATATTCAATGGTAAATTTTAAAAAGATATATATGGAGATGGTTAGGATAATGAAACATAACATTTACATATGTTAGCCTAAACTATGTAATCCACCTCAATTTCTCGTATTTTGACATTTCACCTCATGCGTTTAGCCCATCTTTTGCATAATTTCTTAGAGTCCAATCAATAATAATAATAATATAATTATTATTATTAAAAATCAAGATAAACTTTCTCTCTTTATCAATTTTTAGATAGATTATTATCAAAACATTAATTCTCATTTAAACGGAGAATGTGACATTGAGACAGAGAGGTCGTTGTATATAAAAGCCGAATCACTCTCAGAAGTGTCTTTATATTGTGACATGTGGTGTAAACGAGTAATGCTACAAGTCCATCTTGTGTCTATCTGATGATGATGTGGTTATTAAAATCACTATTGGGCTTGTGATTGATCAGTATTAGATTTTGATTAAATAGTGATTTTAATATCTACATCATCCTTGGATAGACTTAAGATAAACACCAGAGGAACTTCTAGAATTACTCGGTGTAAAACCTTTTTATTCTAATGCTAAACCGATTTTTTAAAGCATAATTTGTGAACTGATTTTTTAAGAGTGAATCGGTTTTTACTTAAAAAATCGATCATTAAATTAGCGTAATTAATGTTATTTAATTATATTTTAAGAGTTTTTCATATATAAATTAAGTATTATTAATGTCAAAATCAAATAAGGGAACAAATAATACAAATCAAATTATTATGTATTATTATGTTTAATCACTTTAATATGTATACAACATAATAGTATATGTTATAGTTGAATTAGATGAACTAAATGATAGGATGTAGAAATAAAATAGAAAAAAAAAATTCATTGCATTATTAATAAAAAATAATAAAAAACCGGTTTTTTAAGAGGCATAAAGATTATTAATCAAAAATTTCATTGCATTATTTTTTATTTTTTTAAATATATAATTGTATATTAATTATTAAGTGTATAGATTGTCAGATTTTTACTCAACATAATGATTAAGTATTTATTTTTTATTTCATTATTAAAAATAATCTTTATAATATATATATATATATACACATATGGTTAGCATCTTATGAGCAATTATATATTTGATGTCCATACTAAAGTGTAAAATCACAAAGGTCATTTTGGGGCTTATTTTGGCTTTGTGTCAATTAGTTTATAAAATAGTTAATTGTTTTATACAACATGCTTCTTATTTGATATTTTTTCGAGTCTTATTCGTTTATGAGATTTTTTTTTTTATTTGTATGATTTACCCGAATTTATATGTTGAGTAATATATTGGTGTATAACCTTTAGTATGTCTTTTTTATTTAAAAGGGCGTGATATTTTTTTTATAACCTATAAAGAAAAGTTCGATAGAAATGTATTTAAATTTTGAAATTAAACTATAATAAAGAATCTCACGCATAATTTTTTTTTACAACCAAAGTACTTTTTTGAATGTTTATAATTTTGAGTTTTATCTATATTGAAATCTAATAAGTATTACACCAACAATCTTAGAAATTTTTTCTAATTTTATATTAATATTTTAATTAAGTAAAATTCAAGTTTTCCTCTTACAATTATAAAAAGTAAATTTCATAATACTTATGAAAAGTACGATTATAATATAACCATAAGAATCCTACGCATTGCACGGGTTATAAGCTCGTACTTATAATGTTTAGAAAATTTCATAATTACCATTTATTTTCTGCAAATTGATCATCTTCAAATGTTAGAACTTGTTTGGATTTGTTTAAAATAAAAATAAAATGAAAACTGTCTTCAGAGTAGGGGTGAAATTTAAAACCGTCTAACCGCATCCGCTAACCGCAAACCGCACTAACCACTAACCGCTATCCGCACTAACCGCTAACCGCTTTGAAAGCGGTTAGTAAAAACTGCTAACTGCCTAGGTGGTTAGCGGTTAGTGGATTTTGAAAAACCGCTAACCGTTAACCGCTAACCGCCTTTTTTTAAAATATAATATATACTTATATTATATATATATATTTCATATAATAAATAACAATAAGTTATTGTAGCATAGTGGTTATTGTGTGCCTCTTTTACTTAGGAGTCTTGATTTCGATTCCTCCCACCTTATTTTTATTGTTTTTATAATATAGAAGTGCAAAACNAATATAATATATACTTATATTATATATATATTTCATATAATAAATAACAATAAGTTATTGTAGCATAGTGGTTATTGTGTGCCTCTTTTACTTAGGAGTCCTGATTTCGATTCCTCCCACCTTATTTTTATTGTTTTTATAATATAGAAGTGCAAAACGATGTAATTTTGCACTTCTATATATTCATTTCTTCCTAACCCAAAACGATAATTTTGTTGTAATTTTATTCGTATGTTATATATTGTAGAAGGTGACCAACAAGATTTTGGTATAATGGTTCAACATATAATGCTAACTTTAAACCAACAATTTTTAATGCTAAAATAGTCATGAAAGAGGAAAAAAATGTTTAAAGTGAGCCCAAAACCGGCAAAAAAAAAATCCAATAAAAAGCCTAATAAAAAGCAGTTAACCGCATCAGGTTAACCGCTAACCGGGCGATTAACCACTAGCGGTTAGCGGATGCGGTTAGTAGATTCTACTAACCGCCTAGGCGGTTAGCAGTTAGCGGTTTTAGCCACTAACCGCTAACCGCAACCGCTATTTCACCCCTACTTCAGAGAGTATAAAAGTTTACGAAATATTCTATCAGTCTTAGGTGTATATTATTTTTTAAGAATCAGATGAAAGAAGGTCATTTTTATTTTTACTTTTAAAAAAATAATATTTACCTAGGACTAAAAAACACCATAAGATCACGAAGGGAAACGTAGCATTCCCTTTTTATTTATTGCATTAAAAAAAAAAAAAAATTGATTATCCCCCTCTTGCCTCTTGTGTGGACATGTTAAAAAAAAAAAAAAAAAAACTAACCGACTATCCTTGAGAGCAATTAGTCTAAAATAATGGACGGCATAAATGAATTAGTTGTGAAGTTTGTCCAGTCATAAATTTTGTAGGTCCTATGGCGTGATGGGCATTTACTCAGATTGACACCAAGTCAATATTGTGATTGGAGGCACAGCGTAATAAAGGAAAGGGATACTTAACAATTTTTCCAACTCCCCGCTTTTCCTTGAAATACCGCTTTCCATGTGATTAATTAGTCAAATACGTTGGGTTTTACGTAACAATCATAATTTATGGGACAGAATGTGTCCTTGGAAGATTTTTATTTCTGGCAGCTATTGATTGGAGAGTTGCATGCATGATTGAAATTTGTTATTGTTTCTGATAGCATATTCTTTGGCTCATAGACAATAATATAGAACTTAGATGAGAGAACTAAAAATTCCTTTTTCTTTTTTGGGTAAGTAGAAGTAAAAATATTAATGATATTTAAGATTAGTAAGTTGTGGTCAATTCTACAAATTAACACATTTATTGGTGTGTTGACTGTCAGTTATATGAGATTTTTTTTTTTTTTTAACATGTCCACTAAGGATAGGAGGAGGGGAGATTTGAACTTGTGACCTCTACTTCATAAGACGTGGTTTACAGCCAATTGAACTACCTGTTGAGGACAGTTATATGAGACTTTAGAGCTGGGAATTGGGAATAAAAATGATATCTTATGGTTGCTATGTGCTTTTCATTTTTTAAACAATGAGAATTTTTCTAATAAAGTACATGCACTGCTTCTATCATAGATTAGTGTCCTGATTTAGAATATAGTTGCTCTACTCAAACCATTGTTCCTATGTATTGATAACTTTTGTTTTTGAATTTCTAATTGTAGAATGTGACACTTTCCATTCAGAATCATTTAAGTTAAAGAAAGCAATATTCATATGTGTATATTAGGTTTGATTTATTTTCCATGTTAAAATATGTGCATTTAGGATTTGATTGATTGTCATTCTTCTATTCTCTCTACTTACCACAGTTTTCCTATATATAGGGGTCAATAGTATTGTATAAATTATCAAGAAAATAAGAGCACAATGTTCTCATTGGTGAACGTAGGCCTCTTTAGGCTTAAAAAAAAAACCTCGCATCCCATCAAAACCTCGCCAATAATTCCATCAAAACCTCGCATGCATCCCATTATTATTGAACAACTACACAGAAAAAATACATAAATACGTAAAAGCCCCTTTAGGCTCTGCAACAAAAGTCAAATGATAAAAGTTTCACATGTATTTGATTCTATTTTCTCTCTATTTTTATACTAGAATTTACTTTTCTTTTTCTTTTTCTTTTATACTTTTCACTTTGAACTACACCTATGTTCACAAAGATTTTAACATATTGAAATTTATATGAATTAAACTAAAGTTAAAGGTCTTATGTTTTAACTCATTTAATTTGAAACATTTTTTAAGGTTTTTTTTTTAAGCAATAAAAGACAAATTGATAGTAAATTCAGTACCCAGTAAGTACAGTTAACAATAATCAACTTTTGTCCCCAAGAGGTAACTAAATCGGTTGGGACCACACCTAATGAAGCGGATGTCACTAATTCGAATCCCTCCTCCCCTCTCATGTGTGGACATGTCAAAAAAAAAAATTTCATTTTTTTTCTTTTTGGGCTTTCGGAAGTATTTTTCATATAAAAACACTTTCAACACACCAAAGCGATAATTAAGTATTGAATTTGATGTTAAATAACTTATTTGATTGCATTAAATGTTGAGTGAAAGATTTATTTCTATTTTGTATTCTTAAAAAAAAAAAAAAAAGATTTTGTTTATTTTGAAATTTATATGAATTAAACTAAAGTTAATGGGTCTTATGTTTTAATTCATTAGAAATATTTTTTAAGTTTTTTTTTTTTTATAAAAAAAAGCAATATAAGACAAATCGATAGTAAATTCAACACCCAGTAAGTACAATTAACCATAATCAACTTTGTTTTTTTTGGTTGCTTTTGGAAGTATTTTTCATATGAAAACACTTTCAACACACCAAAGTGATAATTAAGTATCGAATTTGATGTTAAACGATTTATTTGATTGCATTTAATGTTGAGCGAAAGATTTTCTTTTGTTCTGTATTCTTAAAAAAAAAAAAAAAGATTTTGTTTATTTTGTTTTGTACTTTTTTTAACGTTCGGAATTATATAGGTTTTATTTGTATTGAAAAATGATAGATGATTTATTTGGTTGTAATAAATCTTAATCTTTTATTTTGTATTCATAAAACATATTTTAATGTTCATAACTATATGACCTTCAGTAGGTATTTTTATTGAAAGAGCCACCACTTTTTTTAACCTATATAAAANGATTGCATTTAATGTTGAGCGAAAGATTTTCTTTTGTTCTGTATTCTTAAAAATAAAAAATAAAAAAAATTTTGTTTATTTTGTTTTGTACTTTTTTTAACGTTCGGAATTATATAGGTTTTATTTGTATTGAAAAATGATAGATGATTTATTTGGTTGTAATAAATCTTAATCTTTTATTTTGTATTCATAAAACATATTTTAATGTTCATAACTATATGACCTTCAGTAGGTATTTTTATTGAAAGAGCCACCACTTTTTTTAACCTATATAAAAAATAAAGTGGAGATGCTTTTAAAATTTTGAATTTTGATTATCAAAGCATTAATATGCTATCATATTGTCACCTCATCAATAAATTTGGTAAGTAATATGCTCCATCATAGTTGAATGTTGGAGGTTGATATGAAGTAACAGCCACACCATCAACCGCCAGTATTGAAGAACAATTGGGCAACAATTAAATGAGCCAATATTTGCGAATAGTGGTCATGATAAAAGGCACATATTTAGTGCCCATTTTTCTATGCAACAAACTTTCAGCATTTGAATTTGTCAAATGGGCATATTCTTTTTAAATCTACCATTGAATATGTAGGACTCACATTTAAATCTACAATTAATATGCTATCATATTGTCACCTCATCAACAAATTTGGTAAGTAATATGCTCCATCATCGTTCAATGTTGGAGGCTGATATGAACTAATGGCCATACCATCAACCGCCATTATTGAAGAACAATTGGGCAACAATTAAACGAGCCAACATTTGCGAGTACTTGTCATGGTAGAACGCAGATATTCAGTGCCCATTTTTCTATGCATCAGACTATTCAGCATTTGAACTTGTCAAAAGGGCATGACCAATCGTGTAAAGAGCGCCTGGCCCTAGCGACCCAAGAAACGTTAAGTCTCATTCTCCTAACCATTTATCAACTATTTCCATGCGTATTCTTTTTAAATCTACCATTGAATATGTAGGACTCACATTTAAATCTATCATTAATGTGCTATCATATTGTCACCTCATCAATAAATTTGGTAAGTAATATGCTCCATCATTGTTGAATGTTGGAGGCAGATATGAAGTAACAGCCACACCATCAACTGCCATTATTGAAGAACAACTGGGCAACAATTAAATGAGTCAACGTTTGCGAGTACTTGTCATGGTAGAAGGCACATATTCAGTACCCATATTTCTATGTAGCAGACTATTCAGCATTTGAATTTGTCAAATGGGCATGACCAATCGTGTAAAGAGCGCTTGGCCCCGTCGACCCGAGAAATGTTAAGTCTCATTCTCCTAACCATTTATCAACTATTTCCATGTATATTCTTTTTAAATCTACCATGGAATATGTAGGACTCACATTTAAATCTACCATTAATATGCTATCATATTGTCACCTCATCAATAAATTTGGTAAGTAATATGCTCCATCATCGTTGAATGTTGGAGGCAGATATGAAGTAACAGCCACACCATCAACTGCCATTATTGAAGAACAACTGGGCAACAATTAAATGAGTCAACGTTTGCGAGTACTTGTCATGGTAGAAGGCACATATTCAGTGCCCATTTTTCCATGCAGCAAACTATTCAGCATTTGATTTTGTCAAATGGGCATGACCAATCGTGTAAAGAGCGCTTGGCCCCGTCGACCTGAGAAATGTTAAGTCTCGTTCTCCTAACCATTTATCAACTATTTCCATGCGTATTCTTTTTAAATATACCATTAATATGCTATCATATTCTCACCTCATCAATAAATTTGGTAAGTAATATGCTCCATCATTGTTAAATGTTAGAGGCAGATATGAAGTAACAGCCACACCATCAACTGCCATTATTGAAGAACAATTGGGCTACAATTAAATGAGTCAACGTTTGCGAGTACTTGTCATTACAGCTCGTCCATATATATTTAGCTGGGAGAGAAGCAATTGGTGCGTGTATTGTCTCATTATTAGTTATTACATTAATGCCGTGGTCGAGAAGGGTTTGATTTTTCTGGGTGTTCTAGACACGGTGCATGATTGACCAATCGATCGCGTTGATGGGGGGATGAGAGAGTTTCCTCCACACTTTGTGCCAAGAATTCTTCTTCTTCTTCTGGTTGTGGAAAAGGACTTGTTTACACGTACGACCGCTGCTTTTCTCACCAATAGGGATTTTTTGCTGCCTAAATAATAAAGGGTGGACTTACAATATTTAAACTTCGATCTACTATATACTTTGCCAATTGCACTGGCAGAACCTGTTTTGACTGTACCGGTACCACCAAAGCCGCTTAATTATAGTTGACCAACAATAATTGTTAAAATATTAATTACATAAATTAATTTAATTTGGTAGAAATGGAAGCTTTTTAGGATAAGTGGTGATTATGTATGGTATTAAACTACAGAAAACCTCAGTCCGTCAACAACAATCTATATACACGGCCAAAACGGGAAAAGTGTTTCCGTTGCAACCAATTTGATCATTATTTGAGTGAGTGCCCCAATCGTAGACAAGTCAATTTAGTAAATGCGATGAAAGATATGAAGATCCCTTCAAAGAAAGCAGTGGGGTTGACGATGAAACCCAATTGAGATATGTCAGAACACAGTCGGGACGAAACAGAACCCAGTTAGAACTCGCCAAGACTCACTAGGACACTGTTGAACGGTTCAATTATTAGACGAAGAAGTGTATATTAAAATATTATTGGTATGAGAAAAAAAAAAAGAAAAAAGGTTAAGAAGAATAATTACCTCTAAGTTGAATTTTTGTGCCAATAAATTTTGTTTTTGTTAATGTTGAAGAGTGGAGAAAGAGAAAGATTGAAGTGGAGAGACAAAAGATGAGAGATGGTAATGTTGGAGAGAGAGAGACGTGGAATGAGAGTGAAAGACTTGGAGAGAAAAAAGAGAGTGTAGAGAGAGAGGGAAAAAAAAAGGAGAGATATGATGGAGAGGGAAACATATGAACGGATTCAAGGTATGAGGAAAAAAAAAAAAAGGTTAAGAAGAATAATTACCTCCAAATTGAATTTTTGAGCCAATAGATTCTATTTTTGTTAATGTTGAAGAGTGGAGAAAGAAAAAGATTCAAGTGGAGAGAAAAAAGATGAGGGATATTAATGTTGGAGAGAGAGAGAGACGTGGAATGAGAGTGAAAAACTTGGAGATAAAAAAAAAAAAGAAGAAAGTGTGGAGAGAGAGAGGAAAAAAAGGAGAGAATGAGAGAGAAATATATGAACGGATTCAAGAGAGAGACGTTGAATGAGAGTAAACGACTTAGAAAAAAAATAAAGAAAGAAAGAAAGAAAGAGAGAGAGAGAGACGTTGAGAGAGAGGATAAATGAGAGATAGAGAGAGAACAAAAATATGAACCGGTTAATTTTTAAATGTTCGGTTTTTAAAATAACGAGCTTATAATATGCACAATGCTCGGGATTTTTAGGGTTATATTATAATTGTACTTTTTATAAGTATTATGAAATTTACTTTTCCTAATTATAATAAGAAAACTTGAATTTTGCTTAGTTAAAACATTAATATAAAATTAGAAAGAATTTCTAATATTATTGGTATAATACTTATTAGATTTTAATATAAATAAAACTTAAAATTATGAATATTTGAAAAAGTACTTTGGTTGTAAAAAAAAAGTACACTTTAGATTTTTTGTTATAGTTTAATTTCAAAATTTAAACACATTTTTATTGAACTTTTCATTATAGGTTGTAAAAAAAAGGGGAAATTACACTTTACCCCCCTGAACTATCCACACATTTTCACTTTTACCTCCAAAGTTTCAAATGTGACACTTAACTCCCCCCCCCCCCCCAAAAAACATTCAAATTGTGGCAATTCGACCACTTTGATATCTTTTTTTCCCAAAATGCCCTTATCACATATTTTATTTTATTTTATTTTTTTTAAAGAAATATGCTGGGTGGCGGAACCACCCCATAGGGCGGCTCAGCCACCCCAGCATTTTTTTTTTTTT
>CM017321.1:42975818-42988580 GCA_006937295.1 Carpinus fangiana | reverse complement strand
AAAAAAAAAAAAAAAAAAAAGATCTTCACTGCCGAGGAGCCTAAAACCTAACTGGATCGGATTGAGCATAAAGCAACACAAACAAGTTACAGAGTTACAACACAACAAAAATGCAGAATAGCAAAACAAGTTAAAAAGCAGAGTAAGATGGCCTGAGAACGGCAACGACGGAATAGTCAAAGTAGTCGCACAATGCCACGAGTCGGAAAGGGAACTAGAAGACCGGCGGAGGAGGTGGATGGTTGTGGATCGGCGAGAAAAAGGCCACACGCGAAGGCGCTTGGATGACACGCGCCCGCGAGTAAGATCTACTCGCAGGCGCCTGTTGAACACGCATCGGAGCATGATGGTCGGATGGGTGGATCGCTGGTGGTAGAGGCTGGCGGAGATGACCAAGAACCCATTGAAGTGGCTCGTGAGCATCCTAGACTTCCTGAAAACAAGAGAGCAAATTTTGAAAACAACATACCCAAAGCTTACAAGAAGAGAGCAAAAACCAGACTTGGAACGGCTAAGGATGATGGTGGTCGGAGGATTTGCAGAGGGGGATGGGCCGTTGCAATTTTCAGACAGAGATAAGGCCTCCAAGGAGGCGGATAGTGTCTCTAACGAGACAGTTGTGGCTTCTAGAGAGGCCAGAAAGGGAGGAGGGGGAAGGGAAATGGAAAGAGATAAGAAAAGGGGGGAGGAGGAAGCCACTGGCTTCCTCCATAGCTTCTGAAGGGGTGCTTGGGGATTCTAGAGGAGAGAGAAGAGAGCGTTTGGCTCTCTGATAATGGTTTTTAAAAATATTTTACCTAATGTGTTTTAACGTTAAAAAAAAAAAAAAAATTACCTAATGTGTTTTAACGTTAAAAAAAAAAAAAAAAAAAAAANAAAAAAAAAAAAAAAAAAGGGAAAGAAAAGAAAAGAAAAAGGAGCTAAGGTGGGGATATTAATTGGCATAATAATATGACGTGAAAAATCCAAGGGTAATTTTTAAAAGTCATAAATAAAACATGATACGTGTCATAATTTAATTGGATGTAACATGGCACGCTACCGGAATCCGTTAAGTTAATGGATGTAATTTAACTGTAGGGACTAAATTATTTTTTTTGCATACCACAGGGACTTTTGAGTTCGTTTTGATACCACAGGGAGTAAATTGTAAATCAAGTAAACCACAGGGACTAATTTTGTATTTTTTCCAATATATTACTCAACATATAAATTCGGGTAAATCATACAAATATAGTGAATGAAGAATCCTGCGCATAGTGAAGGTTATGAGAGTGAATGACTTAGAAAAAAAAAAAAGAGACATTGAAAGAGAAGATAAATGAGAGATAGAGAGAGAACAAAAATATAAACCGGTTAATTTTTAAATGTTTGGTTTTTAAAATAATGAGTTAAAAAATTGGTTTAGTCTTTTTTAAAAAAAAAAACAAAAAAAAAATGTTTACGCCACATGTCGCAATTTAAAGGCACTTCAAAAGAAGGTTTCAGCTATTATATATGATATATATGATTTGATGTGTATTATTTGTTTCCTTATTTGATTTGGACATTGATAATGCTTAATTTATGAAATAATTTATATATAAACAATTCTTGAAATATAATTAAACGTCATTAATTACGCTAATTTAATTATTGATTTTTACTTTAATTTTAAAAGTTAAACACATAATTTTCATTAAAAGTTAAAAGGAACTTTTTAAATAAAAAAAATTAAATCTTTGTTCCTATAAGTATATATGATTTAAAATGAATAGTATAAAGAAAAAAATTAGCAAGAATAATACATGAATTATAATATAGTTAACGCAGTTAATGACATGTGGATTATATTGAAATATAATTAACGTAATTAATGATGTCATATAGATATATAGATATAATTAACACAATTAATGACTATTTCTTAAGAAAAAACCGGATATATATATAACTTTTTTTTATTTTTTTTATTTTTAAGAATCCTAACCATATTAATATACATATTAAATTGACTAAATGTATTAATACATAATAATTTGATTTATATTATTTATTTCCTTATTTGATTCGGACATTAATAATACTTAATTTATTGAATAATTTATATATGAAAAACTCTCGAAATATAATTAATGTAATTAATGATGCCAATTAATGACCGGTTTTTTCTTAAAAAACTGGTTCACTCTTAAAAAATCGGTTCACAAATTGTGTCTTAAAAAACCGGTTTAACATTACAATAAAAAGGGTTCACGCCACATGTCGCAATATTAAGACACTTCTAAGAGTGATTCGGCTTATATATATATATAATGAGTTAAAAAATCAGTTTAATCTTTTTTTAAAAAAAAAAAAAAAATGTTTACGCCACAAGTCGCGATTTGAAGACATTTCAAAAGAAGGTTTTGGCTATTTATATATAATATATATGATTTGATGTATATTATTTGTTTCCTTATTTGATTTTGTTGGAGTTAGTGGCTTATATTAACACCAGTGGAGGGCCAAGTAGACGGGAGCGTAGTAAACGTCGTGATAGCAACATTCACGGAGCGGGAGTATTTTGGGGTTTTCCGTATAGAATTCGTACACTTTCGTATGGAATCCGTACGAGTAGGGTTTTGGGTGTTTTACTATATATATATCTTACTGATGTAAACCTGAATTATTATCAGAATAATAGCCGCCTCTCTGTGGACGTAGGCAAATTGTCGAACCACGTTAAATCTGTGTCTCTATCTCTCTTGATCTCTCTCTCTTTTCGATTCCATGTACTGTTCATCATTATTGTGCGTGGTTACAACAATTGGTATCAGAGCCTAATCTTACGATGGCTGGGATTGGCACATCTTCTGCAAAATTCGACGTGATCAAGTTCAATGGATCCGGGAATTTCGGGTTGTGGCAGAGACGTGTCAAGGATTTGTTGGTGCAACAAGGGATGGTGAATGCGCTATATGGGACAAATAAATTCAAAGAATATCTATAAACTGTTAGGAAGTACAGTTATATGTGGAATTGCCTCTATATTGTCTGAATTTGATTGTACTATTTTGTGGCATATGCGATTGGGTCATATGAGTGAGTGGGGCATGTTAGAGCTTCATAAGAAAAATCTATTGAAGGGTATCAAGACGTGTAAACTTGATTTTTGTAAGTTCTGTGTTCTGAGGAAGCAGAATGGGGTACAATTCAAGACAGCTACACACAAGACAGAGGGCATGATGGACTATGTTCATTCTGATGTATGGGGACCAGTGAAAACAGCGTCACGGGGAGGACATATGTATTTCGTCATCTTTATTGATGACTATTCCAGAAAGGTTTGGGTGTACTTCACGCGGCACAAATTAGAGACATTTGTCAAGTTCAAGTTGTGAAAAGCTGAAGTGGAGAACCAGACTGGGAAGAAGGTTAAGTGCCTCAAGATAGATAATGACACTGAGTACACAAACAACGAGTTCAGAGATTTTTGTGAACAGCATGGTATAAAGAGACATTTCACAGTTCGTAAGACATCACAGCAAAATCGTATGGCGGAAAGAATGAATAGGTCGATTGCAGAGAAAGCACGATGTCTCAGGTTGAATGCTGGACTTGCAAAGATTTTTTAGGCAGACGTAGTAAGAATGACATGCTACTTGATAAACAGGTCACCGAGAGCAGCACTATATGGGAAAGTTGCAGATGAGGTGTGGACAGGTAATGAGGTAGATTACTCTGGTTTGAGAGTATTTGGTTGTCCACCTATGTGCACATACCTAGTGAAGAACGGTCAAAACTTGATCCAAAGTCTAGACAGTGTGTCTTTCTCGGATATGGGAAAGGGGTTAAAGGTTATAAGTTTTTGGATCGGATGGCAACCAAGGCGGTGATCAGTAGAGATGTGGTATTTGACGAAAATTTCATGTTGAAGAGTACTTAGGGTAAAGAGCAGCAGAGGCCAGAAAGCAGTAGCAGTGATAAGCAGATGATGCAGGTGGAGTTAGAGACTCCTGTGCAGGAGAACACTTCTCAAGGTACAGAGACTTCTACTTCAGGAATTGAGCAGTATCACAGTATAGCCACAAACAGACCTAGACGCACTATCAGGTCACAAATCAGGTACGGTTTTGAAGACATGGTTTCTTATGCTCTTGTTATTAGCAACAGAGATCCTACTACCTTTCAAGAGGCTGTCAATAACCAAGAGAAGAGCAAATGGATGGGTGCTATGGCAGAAGAAATGGAGTCTTTACATAAAAACCAGACATGGGATTTGGTGGAGCTCCTAGAGAGGAAGAGGAAGATAGGGTGCAAATGGGTGTTCAAGAAAAAGGAAGCTTTGTGGCTTACAGGGTTAGTCAAGGAGCTGTGCATTCAGCAAGGTGGAGTTTCACTACATTGTGATAGCCAGAGTGCCATTTATTTAGCAAAAAACCAGGTGTATCATGCAAGAACCAAGCACATTGATGTGAGGTTTCACAAGATCAGGGAATTGGTTGCTACAACTGAATTGTTACTTGAGAAGATTCATACTTCTGAGAACACAGCAGACATGTTGACAAAGCTAGTTACTACAGATAAGTTCAAGCATTGCTTGGACTTGATAAATGTCTCCAGGTGCTAGAGAGGAGAAGAGAGAGGCGGCATCCCCAAACCTATCAATCCCAGGTGAATTCAAATGATTATCTTCGAAGAGGTGAATACTCGTCAAGGTGGAGATTGTTGGAGTTAGTGGCTTATATTAACACCAGTGGAGGGCCAAGTAGACGGGAGCATATTGTGACGTTCACGGAGCGGGAGTATTTTGGGGTTTTTCTTACGGAATCTGTACACTTCCATACGTAATCCGTACGCGTCTGTACGAGTTCCGTACGCGTCCGTACAAGTCCATACGCGTAGGGTTTTGGGTGTTTTATTATATATATATATATCTTATTGATGTAAACCTGAATTATTATCAGAATAATAGCCGTCTCTTTGTGGACGTAGGCAAATTGTCGAAACACGTTAAATCTGTATGTCTCTCTCTCTTGATCTCTCTCTTTTCAATTTTATATACTGTTCATCATTATTGTGCGTGGTTACTACAGATTTGGACATTGATAATACTTAATTTATGAAATAATTTATATATGAAAAACTATTGAAATATAATTAAACGTGTTGGGGGTGGCCGACGCACCCCCATGATAGATTTTTTCATTAAAAGATGCGTGATAGATTTTTTCGCACACCTATTTTAACTTATAATAAAAAGTAAAATGAGATGCGTTCAAGTTTTGAAATCATATCGTATATATGAAGCAACAGAAAATATGGCTACTGCAGCAGCCCTGGAGATCGAATGATTGTAAGAGGAAAAGCAAAAGAAGTAATCTCACAACTAATAAGAACAAGCTTGGAGATTTCGGAGAGATGGGGAGACTTGGAAAAGTATAAGTCGATCGAAAAGACGGATGGTTGGCCCTTAGGAGTTGAAGATGAGCACCGGTGATCGACATGCATGCACAGTGATGTCTATTTCACATGTCACACTCATTACAGCTCTTCCATATATATTTACCTGGGAGAGAAGCAATTGGTGCGTGTATTATCTCATTATTAGTTATTACATTAATGCCGTGGTCGAGAAGGGTTTGATTTTTCTGGGTGTTCTAGACACGGTGCATGATTGACCAATCGATCGCGTTGATGGGGGGATGAGAGAGTTTCCTCCACACTTTGTGCCAAGAATTCTTCTTCTTCTGGTTGTGGAAAAGGACTTGTTTACACGTACGACCGCTGCTTTTCTCACCAATGGGGATTTTTTGCTGCCTAAATAATAAAGGGTGGACTTACAATGTTTAAACTTCGATCTACTATATACTTTGCCAATTGCACTGGCAGAACCTGTTTTGACTGTACCGGTACCACCAAAGCTGCTTAATTATAGTTGGCCAACAATAATTGTTAAAATATTAATTACATAAATTAATTTACTTTAGTAGAAGTGGAAGCTTTTTAGGATAAGTGGTGATTACGTATGGTATTAAACTACAGAAAACCTCAGTCCGTCAACAACAATCTATATGCACCGCCAAAATGGGAAAAGTGTTTCTGTTGCAACCAATTTGATCATCATTTGAGTGAGTGCCCCAATCGTAGACAAGTCAATTTAGTAAATGTGATGAAAGATATGAAGATCCCTTCGAAGAAAGCAGTTGGGTTGACAATGAAACCCAATTGAGATATGTCAAAACACAGTCGGGACGAAACGGAACCCAATCAGAACCCGCCAAGAGTCACTAGGATGCGGTTGAACGGTTCAATTATTAGACGAAGATGTGTATATTAAAATATTATTGGTATGAGAAAAAAGAAGAATAATTACTTTCAAGTTGAATTTTTGCGCTAATAAATTCTATTTTTGTTAATGTTAAAGAGTGAAGAAAGAGAAAGATTGAAGTAGAGAGAAAAAAGATGAGAGATGTTAATGTTGGAGAGAGAGAGACGTGGAATGAGAGTGAAAGACTTGGAGAGAAAAAAGTGAGAGTGTGGAGAGAGAGAGGAAAAAAAAAAGGAGAGATGGAGAGGGAAACATATAAACGGATTTAAGGTATGAGAAAAAAAAAATGTTAAGAAGAATAATTACCTCTAAGTTGAATTTTTAAGCTAATAGATTCTTTTTTTGTTAATGTTGAAGAGTGGAGAAAGAGAAAGATTGAAGTGGAAAGTAAAAGATGAGAGATGTTAATGTTGGATAGAGAAAGAGACGTGGAATGAGAGTGAAAGACTTGGAGAGAAAAAAGTGAGAGTGTGGAGAGAGAGGAAAAAAATGAGAGAGGGGGAGGGAAACATATGAACGGATTCAAGGTATGAGAAAAAAAAAATGGTTAAGAAGAATAATTACCTCCAAGTTGAATTTTTAGGCCAATATATTCAGTTTTTGTTAATGTTGAAGAGTGGAGAAAGAAAAAGATTGAAGTTGAGAGAAAAAAGATGAGAAATATTAATGTTGGAGAGAGAGAGAGACGTGGAATGAAAATGAAAGACTTGGAGAGAAAAAAGAGAAAGTGTGGAGAGAGAGAGGAAAAAAAAAGAGAGGGAGAAGGAAACATATGAATGGATTCAAGAGAGAGACGTTGAATGAGAGTGAACGACTTAGAAAAAAAAAACTAAAAAACAAAAAAAGAAAGAAAGAAAGAAAGAAAGAGAGAGACGTTGAGAGAGAGGATAAATGAGAGATAGAGAGAGAACAAAAATATGAATGGTTCATTTTTAAATGTTTCGTTTTCAAAACAGTGAATTAAAAAATCAGTTTAATCTTTTAAAAAAAAAATGTTTACGCCACATGTCGCGATTTGAAGGCATTTTTTTTTTTTACATGTCCGCACAAGAGTGGGGTGGGAGATTTCAAAAGAAGGTTTTGGCTATTACTATAAAACAAATTTTTCTACTTTCCAATACCACTTTTTCATTTTCCCATATCAATCATTTTTTTTTTTAATATGTGAACAGTGTCGAACAGTGCAATGTAATGGGACTTGGGGGAATGTGCTGGAGTTTAACAAATACCCTCTTTGTCTTTGTGATTCCTATTATTGGCAACTCAAAAAATCAGCATGTAGCAAGAAAAATTGCTACTGGCATTCCAGGTAAGTGCATATATTAATTAATTCTTAAAATTTGATGAACCTATACTTTTCCCATATTGCCCTTAATTTTTTAATTTTTAATTTTTTATAAAAAAATTCCAGAGCCACCCCTTTGGCTATCTAGCCATTTTTGTACCCCCAAATTTATTTTATTTTTTTATAAAAAATAAAAATAAAAATAAAAGTGAAAAATATAATAAAAAAACATCCCAAAGTGCCGGCCGTTTACAATATAGCCTCATAATGTTCAAAAAATAATAAATTAACCCCCCTCAAACTACCAAAATGTAACAAAAATGCCACTTTTTTTATATTCCTATAATACCCCTATTCTTTTTACAAATAAAATAATAAAATAATTGTAAAAAAAAAAACTCAACAAAAAAAAAATCAATGGGCGAATATTTATTTATTCTTTTTTTTTATTGGACGATTGCCTTTTTTTTTGTATTTTTTAAAAATTGTTTAGTTTTTTTTACTATTATTTTATTATTTTATTTGTTAAAAGAATAGGAGTATTATAGGAATATAAAAAAATAAGTGACATTTTTGTTACATTTTGGTAGTTTGGGGGGCTACTATATTACTTTTGAAAATTGGGGGGCTATATTGTAAACGGCTGAAAAATGCTGTCAACTTTGAAGGGGCAAACTATAATTTTCGCTAATAATATTATAATGGAAAAAATACATTTTACCCCATGAACTATTCACCCATTTGCATTTTAACCCCAATGTTTAAAAAGTAACACTTTACTCCCCCAAACTTCCAAATTATTGCAATTCAACTATTCTGACTTCTTTTTCTTATTTTCTTATTTTATTTGTTAAAAGAATGGGGGTATTATAGGAATATAAAAAAATAAACGGAATTTTTTCATTTTGGTAGTTTGAGGGGCTACTTTATTATTTTTTGAATATTGAGGAGCTAAATTATAAACTGCTGATAATTTGGGGGCATTTTTAGATTTTTTCCTTTTTATTTTTTTTTATTTTTGTCTCCAAATCCCGTTGTCAGTCCCTAACTCCCTCTTATCTGTCTCACCCTCACACCTCTCACCTCTCACCTCTCTTTCTCTTTCTCTCTCTCTCTAGACTCTTAAGGTTGTGTTTGACAATGGACTAGATTTGAAGAAGTGGATTAATACCGTAGCAGATTTGATTGATACGAGGAAAAAAATAAGAATATTTTGTATAAAAAAATGAAATTTTTTTATTTTGTAGTAATTTTTTTATTTGAATAATAATAAAAAGTGATTGATATAATATAAAAAATAAGAATATTAAATTTGATTTTGAAAATTTTTTTTTAGAATTTTAAGTTGAGTCGGGTCAGTACATCCCCAAACAAGGCCTAAAAGAATGGAGCAGTTAAAAATGGGATTCCCTATGTAACTCTGCTCCCTCTATCGATCTCTCTGTCGGACATGACTGCACAACCCATGGGTGGAAAAAGACGATAAAGCCTACGAAAATACTGGATGGAAATGCCTGCGAAAATACTGAAAACAAAGAGAAAAAAAGCTTTTATTCCTCAACAGACCAAATAGGTCAGTAAATTATTCATGGGCAAAACATGGCCAAGCAAAAATCACTGTTTAGATTGAGAGGCGATTGCCTTTATTTTTGTATAGCTTTAAGGTGATTCTACCCGCCCCCCCCTCTCCCCCCTCTTTACATCATGGCTTCCATACCTGTTCTACTCCTAGTGCTTGTTTTCCTACTCTCTGTTGATTATGTAAACGCTCAAACGAACCACTCCAACAACATTTCCTTAGGCTCTTCGCTATCCCCGAAAGCAAACCGTACTTCATGGCTCTCACCTTCTTGCCATTTTGCATTTGGTTTCTACCCACATGCCACATGGTGATGGCTTTGCAATCGGCATTTGGCTGATTAATCAAACTGAGAAGACAGTCACCTGGACGTTCAATCGAGACGATCCGCCTGTCTTCTCAAATGCTACACTGGAACTAACCAGAGATGGTCTACGGCTTCGAATTGGAGCAGTCAAGGATAGTACATACATTTATGGTGGGTATGCACGCGAGACGGCTTCAGCTGCGATGCTTGATTCGGGCAATTTTGTGCTCTACAACAATCGTTCTGTTGTTCTCCGGCAGACCTTTGAATATCCAACTGACACCATATTAGGAGGTCAGAATCTGTCTACTGGCTATGGAATGGTTTCGAGTGTGTCCAAGTCAGACCAAACGTATGGGAAATTTTTTCTTTATATGCAGAGAGATGGAAACCTTGCTGCCTACCCTGTAAACAGCTCGGTTGCACCACCTAACATTTTCTGGTCTTCTGGAACAGACAACAGCGGTACCGATGTAATGCTGACTCTTAATCGTTCAGGCGTTCTAATCCTACACGGAGATCGTTTGGGCGTACGCATTTTGGCAAGTAGCCACTATCCTGACAAGAAAAATGTAACTATTATCCACCGTGCAACACTTGACGCGGATGGGATCTTTAGATTGTATTCACACCACTTTGAGAGCGATAATAGCTCAAGTATGGTGGTGGAATGGTCGTCGTAGGCTAACCAGTGTGAAGTCAGCGGTTTCTGTGGATGGAGCAGTTACTGCTTAGGCGTGGGCGCCAACAATGGTCCCTGCAAGTGTTATCCTGGATTTGAATTCGTCAACACCAGCAATAAGTTCCTGGGCTGCTACAGGTACTTCAATGACAATGATTACAGACGCGGTAAAGATCCAGCGATGCTGTACAGTATCGTTTCTTTGGAAAACATATTGTGGGGTGATTATCCTTACTCATATGTACAAATGAAGAAGAAAAATTGCAATATATCTTGCTTGGAAGATTGTGATTGTGGGGCAGCATTATATAAGAGTGGTGGTTGCAACAAATATAAACTTCCACTTAGATATAGTAGAGCAAGTAAAAACCTATCAGCTACGGCTTTCTTCAAGGTGATTCAGAAAAATATACCAACCCCTCCAATCCACTTACATCCAGAAACCGTTGGTCCAAAGATCGAAAGGAAAAGAGGTCTGATTTTGATTCTTGGCATAACCTTGGGTTCCATTTCATGCCTTTGTTTCATGTTTGCCATCTATACTATATTCAGATACAAGCATCAAGTTTACAAGTATAGAAGTCTGTCAGAAAATACAAATTTGGGATTGATTGAAGAGTTTACTTTGCGATCATTTTCTTACAATGAGCTTGAGCAAGCAACAGATGGCTTCAAGGAAGAGTTAGGTAAGGGCACTTCTGGAGTTGTTTACAAAGGAACTATACCTGGAAGTAACAAGACCATTGCAGTTAAAAGACTAGAGAAATTGGTGGAAGAAGGGCAAAGGGAATTTCGATCTGAAATTACAGCAATTGCAAAAACTCATCACAGAAACTTGGTTCGATTGCTTGGATTTTGTATGGAGGGCGCTAGAAAGCTTCTTGTTTATGAATACATGAGCAATGGCTCACTTGCAGATCTACTCTTCAAGGCTAAGAAGCGCCCCGTTTGGAAAGAAAGAGTAAGAATTGCACGGGATGTGGCCAGAGGGATCCTCTATCTACACGATGAGTGTGAAGTCCATGTCATCCACTGCAACATAAAGCCCCAAAACATACTTATGGATGATACATGGACGGCAAAGATCTCTGATTTTGGGTTGGCAAAGCTATTACTGCCAAATCAATCAAGAACAGCTGTGGGGGACGAGCGGACAGCTGGGTACTTCTACTTGGCACCTGAGTGGAAATTGAACGCCTTCATATCAATAAAAGCAGACATATACAGTTTTGGTATTGTGCTTTTGGAGATTGTATGCTGCAGAAGAAGTATAGAAGTAAATGTTCCAACGACAGATGAGATAATTCTTTCTAGTTGGGTTTATGATTGCTTTATGGCCGGAGAGTTGGAGAAGCTTGTTGAAGATGAGAACGTAGACTTCGTGACTCTGGAAAGAATGGTAAAAGTGGGGTTATGGTGCATTCAAGAAGATCCGGCATTGCGTCCTTTAATGAAAAATGCAATCTTGATGTTGGAAGGGACAATGGATGTTCCAGTCCCTCCATCTCCCGTTCGTTCCCTTGTTGTTTCATGAAATAATTATCCTTTATTTTGTTTTTTAACAAGTTTGTAGTAATCATCCTACTCATGTGTATGGATGCATGTGTCAACAAAAACTTGTACGTATGGGAATTGGATTTCAATAAGTATGTGTTTTTAAAATTGTACATATGTTTGACAAAATATGTTAATAAGTATTTTTTTTTTTATTAATTGAGTGTTTGAATAACATTAACATATAATTGCAGTTTTATGATCAAATAGAAAAATATCACCTTAGTTTTTTTTGTTTTTTTTTAAGCTAAATCATGATTTTGGTTTAAATTTATACTTTTTCAAATAAGTATCATCTAATTACTTTATAAAAATAATAATTTTTTTTTTCCTTTTAAAATCGCAAAATTAAACACTCTAAAATTATAATTTAATTTAAAATCACAAATTATTTTTTAAAAAACATACTCCCAAATGCATCCCTAATATATACCCTAGCCTACATTCTTGTTCTTTAGTACACGCAATTGATGCCACGCAAAATTTAATTTGTTGGCATTTTTCTTTTCGAATTTGAGGTCCGTGAATCCGTGATTCTGACACTCTTAGCCTCACTTACGTCCCAATTACTCCCATGTACGTGTGTGAATTGTGATATTGCCCGATCGATTAACTATTTAAGGACCTTGGAAAGATTTAACGAAACAGATCGAAAAACAAGGTCAAAAACGGGTAGGGGTGTAAAGGCGGGCGGTTAAATAACCGTCCGCTAACCGCTAACCGTTTAACCGCTTAACCGCTAACCGTCTTAACCGCTAACCGCTAACCGTTATAACCGTTATAACCGCCTAGCGGTTATTGGGTTTAATAACCGTAACTGCTAACCGCTAACCGCTTTTTATATAATATATTTGGAAAATTATAATTATAATAATATTTATACATATAACTTAATCAATTGATCATTAATGATTAAATCACATTTTTGTTTTCAATAATTAAATCACAAATTGAGTATTAATATATTATATTATCACTATAATTTATATGATTATATCACATGATCAATTGATCATTAAATCATTTGATTATATAATAACAAATTATATATATATATATATAT
>CM017321.1:42958635-42969201 GCA_006937295.1 Carpinus fangiana | reverse complement strand
CGGGACCCGCCCGGGACTTGTTCGGGACCTGCCCGGGACTTGACTGGGACCTGCCCGGGACTTGACCGAGACCCACCCGGGACTCGCCTGGGACTTGACCAGGACCCGCCCGGGACCCGACTGGGACTTGCTCGGGACCCGCCCGAGACCTGACCGGGACTTGTCCGAGACCTGCCCGGGACTTGACCGGGATCTGCCCGGGACTTGTCTGGGGCCCGCTCGGGACCTGCCCAAAACATGATCGGGACCCGCCCGGGACTTGTTCGGGACCTGCCCGGGACTTGACCGGGACCCGCCCGGGACTTTTTCAGGACCTGCCAGGGACTTGACCCTCCAAGTCCCAGGCGGGTCCCGAACATGTCCCGAGTGGGTCCCTGTCAAGTCTCGAGCGGGTCCCGGGCAGGTCCCGATAAAGTCCCGGGCAGGTCCCGAACAAGTCTCGGGCGGGTCCCTGTCAAGTCCCGGGCGGGTCCCGGGCAGGTCCCTAACAAGTACCGGGCGGGTCCCTGACAAGTCTCGGTCAAGTCCTGTGCGGGTCCCTGACAAGTCCCGCGCACGTCCCGAACAAGTCCCGGGCAGGTTCTGGGCGGGTACCGGTCAAGTCCCGGGCAGGTCCCAGACAAGTCTCGGTCAAGTCCCGGGCGGGTCCCTAACAAGTCCCGGACGGGTCTCGGTCAAGTCCCGAGCAGGTCCCAGACGGGTCCCGAGCGGGTCCCGAACAAGTCCCGGGCAGGTCCCGGTCAAGTCCCGAGCAGGTCCCAGGCGGGTCCTATTCAAGTCCTAGGCGAGTCCCAGCCGGGTCCTGGACAAGTCCCAGGCAGGTCCTGGTCAAGTCCCGGGCAGGTCTCAAACAAGTCCCAATAAAGTCCTGGGCTGGTCCAGGTCAAGTGCTGAGCAAGTCCCTGGTGGGTCCTAGGCAGCTGCCGGTCATGTCTCGGGCGGGTCCCATTAAAGTTTCAGATAGGTCCTGGTCAAGTCCCGACGAGTCCTGGGACTTACCCGTAAATTTAAAGTTTAATATGATTTAATGAATATATATATAAATTTTGTGATTTTCCGTACGCGCGATAAACACCGTAAAATGTTTTCGGCAGAAAACATTTTCAGGGAAAATGATTTCTCTGAAAATATTTTCCGACGGAAACCATTTTACGTCGAAGTAAACGGAGCCTTAGTGGATTGCAGCGAAGAACAACAATAAGCAGCGGATATGTAATTCTAGATCGTGAGTCTATCAACAATCTAAGAACTCTTCTCAAAACCTAGAATCTATCTATAATTTTAAGGAAAAGAAAACTCAACTCTGAGATTCTTATTCAACAAAATTAATAATAATCAACAATTGTCTTGTCTTGAGGCTATAAACATATATTTATAGCCCAAAACCCAAAACCTAATAAAATATGACATAAATACCCTCAAAACCCTAAACCTAATAAAATAACAAAATAAAGATAATTAAATAAAACATATGCGGCTATGCGTCCGGACGGGACATCTGGCCGTTCGGACGGGACTCAAGCAAAACATAAATAAAACATAAAAATAACATAACGTTCGGACTGCTAAATCACCGTTCAGACAGTCTTCGATTGTTGGATCGCCGATTTGCATCACTCGGTCTCAACAACGTACCAACAGATGTTTAAGATTTCCTAAACAACGCAGCACGTTCCCTGCCCCCACAATGACTTAAAAGACTTTTGGCCTGTTTGTGGATGTTTTGGTGTGGGACTACATCGTCACCTACGTACCAAGTGTGGTGATATTCAATGCATGGACCTGTTTGGCTTTAGCTTCTATCCTTTTTCTTTCTGTAATTACACATTCAATGATTTAGAGCAGAGATCAGAGTTGCGTTGAACTGATGGATCTTTGGTGGACAAATAAATAGTCAAAACGAATTTTTTTTTTTGACATGTCCACGCAAGGGTAAGGGGAGGGGGGGATTCGAACTTGTGACCTCCGCTTTATAAGGCGTGGTTCACAATCGATTGAACTACCTCTTGGGGACTAGTCAAAACGATTTTACCAAACGTAGCAGGCTTGGTAGTTTTTTAGGAACGGACATTTCGTTAACGGACCAGGATGCTAATTAAATAGCTTATTTAGTCAGGTTTGATAGATTATTTATTAATTGTTTTATATTAGTTTATACATTTTTTTGGAAGCTCTATGTTGATATTAATGATAAAAAAAATGGTTGTACTAAATAATTTTTATCATTGTCTCATATGATCATTTTCTTTATGCTTTTCCTTTATAATTTAACACTCCAATCGGAATTTTTTCATTAATCAATTATGGGAGCGTTATTCTTGTCATCTTATGACTTGTCCTCATTTACTATTAATTACAATTAATTCAACTAAATAATCGTTGTAAGTCCAACTGTCAGTATTTAATCCCCCAATGATTCTCGTACTTTTAAAATCTCATTTCATCTCGTACATAAAGTCTTAGTAACTAACAAAAACATTCAAGCCAAAGATTAAAAATAACAAATTTCATTAAATCTATTTCAAGTATGGTAGTTCGCATGGCCGGCTTTGATTAAATCAAATGGTTATAAATTTTATTTTTATAAGTAGTGTTCCCACAATACAACAAATAATCATTGAACACACCTAGGCTTTGTGATCGGCATATGGCCGAATATTAATCAAAATAACAACTTAATCTGACGTACGACGTGACAAGGGGGGCATTAAAGGCAAAAGGCTAACAATTGAAAATTCCTGCCAAAGTTTGGATTTTTAAAACTCCTAACTGTGCATTAGGAATTTTATATTCACTGGTTGATGGCCGGCCATTAGCCATACAGTTAGAATTCATCTCTTTATAAAGTTTTATTAGAGTAAAATGTCACTACAAAACTTAAGATTTAAGAATTTAGTTTCATAATATTAAGTCTCACATTATTTCTTTAAATTGGAGTTTTATATGAGTAATTCTAGCAAATTTCAATTCAACTTGGCTAATTCTAAAAATAATAGAAATATGTCTAATGCTTTATTTAAGTGTAACAAATAGTATCAAAACATACGTACATACGCATACATATATACACAAATCCTTGTAGACAACATCCACATAATGAATGAATAGGTTTAAGTGGAAAAAGAAAAGAAAAGAAAAGACAGTCATATTTACATTCATGAGACTAACAGGGGAATTACACAACTGGAGATGGAGGAACAGGAATATCCATTGTCCCTTCCAACATCAAGATTACTTTCCTCATTAATGGACGCATAGCTGGATCTTCTTAAATTAACCCCACTTTCACCATTCTTTCCAGATTCACGAAGTCCACGTTTTCATCTTCAACAAGCTTCTCCAACTCTCCACCCATAAAGCAATTATAAACCCAATTAGAAAGAATTATCTCATCTGGAATTTGAACATTTACTTCTATACTGCTTCTACAACATACAATCTCCAAAAGCATAATACCAAAACTGTATGTGTCTGTTTTTACTGATATCAATGCATTATTTTGCCATTCAGGTGCTAAGTACGAGTACCCAGTTGTCGCCTTCGCTGCCATAGTCGGTCTTGATCGATGATTTGGCAGTAATAGCTTTGCTAACCCAAAATCAGAGATCTTTGCAGTCCACGTATCATCCATAAGTATGTTTTGGGGCTTTATATTGCAGTGGATGAAGTTAGAAAACAAATTTGGAACTCTGGTTTTGATACCAGATTACTTGTATTTCTAGAGTATTTATACACAATTACAAATAACATCAGTTACATTTGAATTGAAAACTCTATACAATAAAGTGGTTGTACTAACTGATACAATTTAAACTTTAAACATCATAATCAACTCCCTTCAGTTACCCACTCTTTAATCCAGCTACTGTTACGAAGTTCAAATGTCTTATGTTACAAACTCATTTAATCCAGCTACTGTTATGTAACTCGAAAGTCACAAAACATTTAACCTTCAATAGCTTTCTTATCTTCAACGGTAGAAGTGAGTGAATGAGTATGGTTAACATCCCCCCTCAAGCTAATGGGGAGGGAACGAACAATGAGCTTGCCTCTTAATAGTAGGAAACAAGCTGATGTGAGACCTTTTATAAAAATATCTGAGGGCTAATCTGCAGTTGATATATAGCGAGCAACCAAATCCTTATTAAACACTTTCTATTGAATAAAGTGATAATTCACTTCGATGTGTTTAGTGCGAGCGTGAAAAACTGGATTAGAGGAGAGAGAGAGAGCCCCAATATTGTCAACCCATAAGCAAGGAGCAAAGAATAAGAATAGTCGAATTTCTTTGAGTAACATACGAATCCGATATAATTCAGCCACGGTAAGAGCCATATAACGATACTCAGCTTCCGTGCTTGACCGAGCAACAGTAGGTTGCTTCTTAGCAGCCCAAGAAATCAAGCACGGACCTAAGTATATTGTATAACTTGTCGTGGATTTTCTGTCATCAGGGCTTCCAGCCCAAACAGAATCACAAAAACCATTCAATTTCAAAGAACCTTGTGTATAATGCAAACCATAATGCAAGGTGCCCTTAAGATACCGAAGTACACGTTTGGCGGCTGTCAAATGCACTGAAGTTGGTGAATGAAGAAATTGACATAATTGATTACCACTATATGCAATATTAGGACGAGTCAATCTCGCCTAGGGCTTGAGTTGGCCTTGCCTATGTGTTTATTTGGCAAAGGACTTGAAAAAGGGAGTGGATTGATTGATGCAATAAAAAAAGTAAGCATGTTTTATATGAAAAAAAAAAAAAAAAAAATTGTTTTGTAATGATTTTTTTTATTTGAATAATAATAAAAAGTAAGAATGTTGAAATTGATTTTGAGATAATTTTTTGGGTATTTGACAAACGGAGCATGTCTTTCGACCATAGAAAACGCGGTTACGGAATGCCACGNTGCTAACATGGCAGCTTCCCACGTTACTAATATCCATTACTAACGTGTGAGTTTTTCACACGTTAGTAATGTGAATGCTGACGTGGCAAAAAATGGTGAACAGTAGACACGTTAGGAAACAACGGTTTTTTTGTAGTGTTAAGTGAGTGAATGAGTATGGTTAACATCCCCCCTCAAGCTAATGGGGAGGGAATGAACAATGAGCTTGCCTCTTAATAGTAGGAAACAAGCTGATGTGAGACCTTTTATAAAAATATCTTAGGGCAATCCTTATTAAACATTTTCTCTTGAATAAAGTGATAATTCACTTCGATGTGTTTAGTACGAGCGTGAAAAACATGATTAGAGGAGAGAGAGAGAGCCCCAATATTGTCAACCCATAAGCAAGGAGCAAAGAATAAGAATAGTCGAATTTCTTTGAGTAACATACGAATCCAATATAATTCAGCCACGGTAAGAGCCATATAACGATACTCAGCTTCCGTGCTTGACCGAGCAACAGTAGGTTGCTTCTTAGCAGCTCAAGAAATCAAGCATGGACCTAAGTATATTGTATAACCTGTCGTGGATTTTCTGTCATCAGGGCTTCCAGCCCAATTAGAATCACAAAAACCGTTCAATTTCGAAGAACCCTGTGTATAATACAAACCATAATGCAAGGTGCCCTTAAGATGCCGAAGTACACGTTTGGCGGCTGTCAAATGCACTGAAGTTGGTGAATGAAGAAATTGACATAATTGATTAACACTATATGCAATATCAGGATGAATCAATCTCGCCTAGGGCTTGAGCTGGCCTTGCCTATGTGTTTATTTGGCAAAAGACTTGAAAAAGGGAGTGGATTGATTGATGCAATAAAAAAAGTAAAAATGTTTTATATGAAAAAGTGAAAAAAAAAAAAGAAAAAGTTTTGTAATGATTTTTTTTTATTTGAATAATAATAAAAAGTAAGAATGTTGAAATTGATTTTAAGATAATTTTTTGGGTATTTGACAAACGGAGCATGTCTTTCGACCATAGAAAACGCGGTTACGGAATGCCACGCACATGAATTAATTCAACCCCGGCCACAAAGGCATAGGTTTGTATGCACATAACTAGTAGGGCCTTCTTTGTTGACACCCCGTCTTTGCTACTGTTCATGCTTGTTGTAATACTTATAAAAAAATGAGAATAATAATTGGTATTCAACTCTTTTTTTGTTGCAGTAAAAAGTAAATGACGTAATATAAAAAGTAAGAATGTTTTGATTTTATTATTATTTTTTTTTTTTTAAAAAAATGAAGTGAATAGTATGAGAATGAGTGGTCACCAAACAAGGCCCAGCTAAATGAACAAGTCCAGCTAGTGCTAGCTTTCATTTCTATAGCATCTGGGCATGATTGGAATTAGGAATTTTATAACAATGTGGAGTGGTTGGCTTTTTTGCTTCACCAGAAATGGGATTTTCACTCGGTTACATGATTGTTGTACATGTCACCAGAAACTTGTGATCATAGTAAATTGTATGGAAGAAAACAATGACTGCCATGTGTTTGATGAAAGTCCACGTATGTGAAGAAGGAATTCAACTAATTAAGTAATGAGAAAATTAGCGTGACGCCCCACCTAATGGGAATATTAATTAACTAGTAATTGACCCCACGGTGCGCCATGGGGTCAATTACTAGTTAATTGATATTCCCATTAGGCGGGGTGTCACAGTTGGTATCAGAGCTCTCTTGCTCTGAGAAGACTATAGGATAAAGGGAAAAGAGAACTTACGCCATGATCACACCAGAGATTAGGCTAGAGCAGTGATTAGGACTTAGTCTCTAGGTTTGTTCGTTTGGTTCTAGTAGAGTCAGTTCTAACTCTGCTCTTCGCTGCAGAGAATGCCGCCCTGAAGGAACCTTGCAACCAGACCTAATGCACTGGAGATCGGTGATGGAAGTGTTCACCTTGAGCCTGTGGACATTCTCATTAATGATGCGACACTCCCAGGAAGTCAGGTGATGGACGCAATTGGCCAGTTGGTTTTGGCCATAGATCGCGATAGGATTGCGAGACAGCCAACTGAAGGTACTTGATGTTCTTTGAAGGATTTCTGCAGTCATCACTCGGAGAGTTTTGACGGGAGAGACGATCACATCAGTGCTAAGAATTGGTTGAATGACGTGGAGGATTGTTAGCTACCCTTGGTTGTATGAATGAGTAGAAGGTGGCTTATGCTACTTATAAGCTAACTGGAGAAACTAAACGCTGGTGGCAGGACAAGAAAGTGGTGCTTGTCGCTGACTTGGGTTCGAAAACTGCCATTTCTTGGGAAGTCTTCAAACATGAATTCAATCGATACTTCTTTCCTAGAGTCGTGTAGGAGGCGAAGGCACGCGAATTTTTGGATTTGGTCCAAGGAGAGATGTCGGTGATTGAGTATGATAAGTGCTTAAATATTCATATTTAAGCCCCTTAATTTATGTTTGTTATGCCTTTAGGATGTGTTATTTTGTTCTATTTTACTTCTTTTTGTGTTTTTTCTATTTTACAGGCCTTTGGAAGAAAAGAAAGTCTAGGGCTTAACGGAAGAGAATTTGGAGAAAACTAGAAGAAGTTCAAGAAGAATCTGGAGGCTGTAAGTGCGAACGATCGCAGGTATCCTGCGATCGAGCGCACCAGCGCTCGAGCGCCCAAGCAGGAGATCGAACGCACCTGCGTTCATGCACAAAAGAAGGGGATTGATCACAGTGCGATCGATCGCAGGCCAAGTGCGATCGAGCGCACCTAGGCGTGAAGCCCAAACCAGCCGCAGCCCTGTTATGGAAGTTTTTAGTTTTAGGGTTTTGTAAATCCTTGTTGCACAAGGATTCAAACCCTACGATTTTTAGGGTTTCCAGAATCTTCTTAGAGTCNTATCAGAGCTCTCTTGCTCTGAGAAGACTATAGGATAAAGGGAAAAGAGAACTTACGCCATGATCACATCAGAGATTAGGCTAGAGGAGCAATTAGGACTTAGTCTCTAGGTTTGTTCACTTGGTTCTAGTAGAGGGTTCTAACTCTGCTCTTCACTGCAGAGAATGCCGCCCCGAAGGAACCTTGCAACCGGACCTAATGCACTGGAGATCAGTGATGGAAGTGTTCACCCTAAGCCTGTGGACATTCCCATTTATGATGCGACACTCCCAAGAAGTCAGGTGATGGACGTAATTGGCCAGTTGGTTTCGGCCATAGATTGCGAGACAGCCAGCTGACTGAAGGTACTGGATGTTCTCTAAAGGATTTCTGCAGTCATCACACGGAGAGTTTTGACGGGAGAGGCGATCACATCAGTACTAAGAATTGGTTGAATGACGTGGAGGAATTGTTAGCTACCCTTGGTTGTATGAATAAGCAGAAGGTGGCTTATGCTACTTATAAATTGACTGGAGAAACTAAGCGCTGGTGGCAGGACAAGAAAGTGGTGCATGTAGCTGACTTGGGTTCGGAAACTGCCATTTCTTGGGAAGTCTTCAAACACGAGTTCAATCGGCACTTCTTTCCTAAAGTCATGCAGGAGGCGAAGGCACGCGAGTTTTTGGATTTGGTCCAATGAGAGATGTCGGTGATTGAGTACGCTGCGAAGTTTCTGCAATTGTTGCGCTTTGGGTTGTACCTCATCCTGACTAAGGAAAAGAAAGCAAAGAATCACGCTTTGGGTTGTACATCTTGGGCAGTGCGGTATGTGGGGAGTTGTTCATTTGGGGAGTTGTCAATTTTTCAAAAAATCACACTGCAAAGCTTCACGTGGGGAGTTGTCAATTTTTCAAACAATCACACTGCAAAGCTTCACGTGGGGAGTTGTCAATTTTTCAAAATATATATATATTTTTTAATTTCTAGAATGAATATAATTGGTTTTGAGCAAAGAGAACAAACTCGTGTAGTTGGTCTTATGTGGTATTTGCAGAGCTTCTATTGGGTTGATGGGAGTTGTCAATTTTTAACTTTTTTTTTATTTGTTTTTCTTTCTTATTTTACTTTTATTTTTTCTTTTGCTGTAGATTTTTATATCATTGTTGACTATTTCTTATTTATATTTTTTTATTTGAGTTCTCCAAAAAGTAATATTAGTTGTTTGTTTTAAGATAATATTGCTTATTGTTGCCCTGTTACTTGTGAATATGTGTGCTTTTCATGTCAATATATATATATAATTTTTAGTAGTGTTTAACATATTTTTTTCATTTATAATTTTATCAGCTTATTTATTATTTGACAAATATGAGTAAAAAAAGTCAAAGCAACGTTGCTGCTGCTACCGTAGATAATCAGATAAAGAAAGTAGTTTGGACTGAAAAAATGCTAGAAGATTATCTTGATATATGTATTACTGAGATTCATGCTGGTAATTGCCCAGGAACACATTTCAATAAGACATGATGGAAAAATGTGATAAATAAATTTAATGAAAAAACTGAAAAACAATATTGTTATAAACAACTTAAGAACAAGTGGGATAGTTTGAAAAAAGAATGGAACATTTGGAAGAGATTGATAGGCAAGGAAATTGGCCTTGGATGGGATCCAGTTAAAAAGACAATTGATGCGCCCGATGATTGGTGAGAAAAGAAATTGCAAGTATTATACTTTTACTTATTTGTTTTTGTTTAAGTGGTTTATAAAATATCTATTATTGATTTTTACATATAACTAACTACAGGAAGTTCCAAAAGCAACCAAGTTTCACATAACTGGTTTGGCTTATGCTATAAAGGTATAAATATTGTTTAGAGATATAACTGCCACCGGGGAGGGATCTTGGGCACCATCTATAGGGTTGGTTCCTAATAATATTGGTGCCATAAATGGTGTAGATGTCAACTTTGATGAAGATGACAATGTTCTAGAAGGTGAAAATGTTTTGCATAATGAACTAAATCTTAATACACATGGCATTGATGATATTCCTGCTGATTTAGATACGCGGGATAAAGGAAATAAGAAGTTCGGTATTACGGTTCAATGTAAGAAAAGAAAGAAAGGAGTTCAAATCGTTAGTCAATATTTGAATCGTATTTGTGATGTAATCGAAAGTAGGAATACAGTGACATCTAAGAGCTACAATAAACCTGGATGTAATATTGAAGAGGTTATGGATGTTGTTCGGGGGATTGTTGAAAGAGAAAATAACATTGACATTCTTAAGTTTGCAACGGAGGTATTTCTTAAGAGATCACATAGAGAGATGTTTGTGACTATTAAAGAGCCATGGTTGCAGATTGACTTTATCAAGCAAATGGGAAATAAAGAAATTAACCGTCGTAGCATGGAATAATATTGTTATTCTTTAATGTTGTGTTGTTATGTACTATTTAAAAAGTTTTAAGAATCTATTTGAATGTTATTTTTTTTTTTATATGTGTTGATTTGTGTACTAAGGTGAGTATATTAGAATATTTCATAATATCTTTTTGTTGGGTGCTTATATATTTATGTTGTGTTTATTTATTTAGTTGTTTTCTTTACAGACATGGACAATAACACTACAAAAAAATGGTTGTTTAGTGATGGTTAGTATAGTGTCGGTTTTAGCAAAACCGACACTATTGGAAAAAATGGTGTCGGTTTCGCTAAAACCGACACTATTTAATAGTGTCGGTTTTGTGAAACCGACACCATTTTTTCTAATAGTGTCGGTTTT
>CM017321.1:42928881-42957762 GCA_006937295.1 Carpinus fangiana | reverse complement strand
GTCGGTTTTGCCTAAACCGTCACTATTCTAGTTTTCCCTACCCATGATTCTCTACCCTTTAAAACCAACACTATTAAACCGTCACTATTTTAATAGTGACGGTTTTTAGCTTCAAACCGACACTAAAAAACCAATACTAATTTCCCCTTTTTTTTGTAGTGTAATGATTATAGCAGTATTCAAGATGATACAAGTGATAGTGATTATGATAGAGAGAAAATGAAAATGATGTTTTTATTCTAGCAGCTGCAGTAATAGAATTTGTTGAGAACTATTATATGCCATATATTGCAAAGGAACCTTGTAGGACATCTTCTCAAACAGGTTATAAGTGGGTTATGGAGATTTTACAAAGTAATCCTGATAGGTGCAAACAAAATTTCAGAATGGAAATACACGTATTCCTTTACTTGTGTAAAGAGTTGAAGGAAAAATATCATTTAAGAGGTACTAGGAAATTAACTGTTGAAGAGTTAGTGGCTATGTTTTTAAATACTTTAGGTCATGGGTTTGGGAATAGAATAGTGCATGAAAGGTTTCAACATTTAGGAGAAATAGTTAGTAGACATTTTACTCGTATTTTAATGGCCGTTTCAAGAATGACAATTGACATTATTAATCCTATTGATAGGGAGTTTAGGGATGTTCCAAGCAAAATTCGTAATGATGAGCAGTATTGGCCATACTTCAAAGATTGTATTGGAGCCATTGATGGAATCCATGTACCAGTTAAAATTTCTCCATCAAAACAAATACCATATATTGGTCAAAAAGGAACTCCTACTCAGAATGTTATGGCTGTTTGTGATTTTCGTATGTGTTTCACCTTTGTTTGGGCTGGATGGGAAGGCACTGCACATGATACACGTATTTTTTTGGAAGCTATTCAAAAGGAAGAATTGCGATTTCCACACCCTCCTAGAGGTTTGTATTTAATAAAAATGACAATTATGAATTATACATTAAAAACTACATATTTTAATATTTTTTATGAGTGTTATTCGCATATTTATTACAGGAAAATATTATTTGGTAGATGCGGGATATCCTCACATGAAGGGATACATGGGGCTATACAAAGGGGAACGGTATCATCTACCAGACTTTCGTCGTAGAAGCCAACCAAGGGGTATGCATGAAATTTTTAATCATGCACATTCATCACTTAGATGCACTATTGAAAGAACATTTGGAGTTTGGAAAAATAAGTAGAAGTTATTACATTGCATGTTGAATTTTCCTTATGATAAACAAACGAAAATCGTGGTGGCATCTATAGCTCTTCATAACTTCATTAGGAAGTATGCAATGAATGATGTTGAGTTTCAACCATATGACGATGATAGGGATTTACTACCTATTGACAGTATAAGCGATAACGAAGCACAAGATGAGTCAAGCATACAACAATCAGATACATCAAATGAAAATTCTATGAATATTGAGCGTGATCATATTGCTAATCTACTTATGACCTATTTTTTTTTTTTGACATGTACTTATGACCTATTAATGTTCTCTTTTTTATGTTTTTTTTTTTTTTGTTATAAACAATTTAAAATGTTGTAAGAATCTCCTTGAATGTTATTCTTTTTTAATATGAAGTGTTGTGGTGTTAAAAAGTGTGTTAAATACTTTAAAAAAGGACAGAAAGAAAAAGATTGATATCATTTTTTATTACATATAAGTACAAAATAAATAAAATCTTAACGTTTTGTTACATAAAATATTACAAAATAATTTGTACTTGTGAAAGCTAACATTAACCATTTTTATATAAAACGGTTGGTATAAAATGGAAAAAAAAAAAAAATTATTACCAACCTTATGCCTTTATTGTTATTACCAACATGTAATGATTTCATGTAAAATGACATATATTTGGTGCCACGTAATGATTTTTTTTTCTCAACTATACTAAAAAAATTAATTACATGTCCTTATATGTCATTTTTGCAACTAAAAGCTCTTTTTTAGTTTTGTTACCAAACATCAGTAACATATTAAAAAAAAGCACTTAAGACATACAGTTACCAAACATGTAATGGCTTTTCAGAAATAACACTTTTGACAAAAGCTCATAGGCAAAAGCTCTATATCCAAAAGCTCTATTTTTAACCGCAATCCCAAAAAGTACTTTTAAAAGTCTCTCCAAAAATGGGTTGTCTTTTAAAATTATCATTCGATCAAAATCCAACAAAAATTAATTACAAGTTCAATATTGATTTTAATAATCATATCATTCTTTTTTTTTTTTTTTTCTTCATATAACCATATCATTCGTAGAGACATAATAAAAGCACTGCAAGAACTTCTAACATTACTTGTCTAAACTCACTAGTTATTTTAACCATACAAAAAGAAAAATTGTTGAGTTGTGTGGAGGTTGAGGACTTTGCTGCCTTTGTGGGTTAGGCCTTTACTTTTTCCTTCTTGTCCTTAATCACTGGGACGGAATTAGAATTTCAATTCAAGAGTTTGACCCAAAAAAATAAAATAAAAATAAAAAACAGAGCTAAATTAATATATATTTTTTTCTAACAAATTTAAAAATAAAATAATTGTTAAAAAGAAGAAGTTAAAGGTGGGGATGGCGGGAGGCGATGGCCCCACCACCCTTCTTAGATCTGTCCTAAGCTAAGTTTCTAATGGTCTCGAAGACCCAACCCCGGCCTTAAGCCCAATCCCAGTCCAAGGTTATTTGGGTCCAATTTGGGTGCATTTGGCAGGTCCACTAGCCGACGATTAAGCCAATCTCGAAAATTAAATAAAGCTATTAATTAACTTGGTCATTATTATTTGGATTAAATCCTCTACAATTTTAAAGAAATAGTAGATTCTGAAATTATGTAATTTTGGTCCTTTTTAGACATCAAAATGTTTAAATAATGCCACCTATTAAAAAGTGGTATGTTAATTATAACGAGAATTGAGCATATTTTTATCAAGTTCTTACTCTTTATGTTATAAAAAAGCTTCGAACAAAAAATTATATTTTGATTTTATGAAGAAGAAGAGTTTCTACAAAAGTGAAGATGAATCTTTAATTCTTTTTAGTTACCTTGATAACATGCCACATGTTTAATATGTAGCTTTTTTCAAGCGTTTCGATGCCAAAAACAGCCTAAATTACGTAATTTGAGAATTTCATTTTTTTTGTTAAAAAAAAAATTTGTAGGGTATCATGATCCTATCTATTTGTTCAATGTGTATATTTGTTTGAATTATATTTTTCTAAGAAAATTCGATAGAAGGTTTCCGCTTAAACGGCATTCCCCTTGTACTTCTTTTTTTTTTTTTTGAGAAAATTATTGGATCTTATTAAAGCTCAAATAAAGAGCATATCTGTCAAAAATAAAATAAAAATAAAGAGCATATCACGAAAGAAAGGAAGATACCTCCTTTCTAACAATACCATCAATACAAGATGGAATAGAATGCCACCAATAAATATCAGTTTTACATCTTCCACAAAATGCCCATTGTTGGCTTCACTTGGTCTGTTGGAGTTGACTGCTTTCACAATAGATAGAGCATCTCCTTCAAAAATCACATTTGAGAAACCAAGCTCCTTTGCAAACATCACCGCATGAAGGGCCGCTAGAGCTTCAGCTCTTGCCGGGTCTGCTGTGATTTTCAGATTAACACCACATGCGGCCAAAATTTACCTTTCTCGTCCCTTGCTACTAACCCCAACCCCACACAGGCATTTCTTTGATTTATGGCAGCATCCCAATTCACTTTCACCATATTCATCGGCGGTGGTTTCCATAAGATCAGAGATACATGTTGGTCTGCATCATTTAACCTTTCTTTTGGTGCATTTATCGCCTGAAAATCCTCCAACGCCGAAACAGCCAACGAAGCCACTGTTTGAGGGGCATCGAAAACATCTCTGTGAATTGCCTCATTACGCCGCAACCAAATTCTCCTTGCAAGGACTGCAAACAGCTCCAAGTCATGTTGCTCAAGCCGGCCTATCATCTCCTCAAACAAATGGGCAAAACTGCTGTATTCACAAATACTCTTCTGCAGTTTGATAGATACACACCTCCATACATCCGAGGCTGCTGGGCAAGACCAAATAACATGCTCCACACTTTCATCTTCTAGCTTACAAATCGGGCACAAGGGAGAATCAACCACCCTTCTCTTGACAAGATTGTCTTTTGTGGGAAGAAGGTTATGGCATGCTCTCCACATGAACATCTTCACATTGTTCGGAACATTTAAATTCCAACACACCTTCCAGATTTCCCTCCCCTGTCCCTGGACTGATGCTTCCCCATGTCCTTCAGATTGCCTCTCAACAGCCAAGTGGTATGCACTGCGAACAGAGAACTCCCCATTTGCAGTGCACTGCCAAATTAATTTGTCCTTGGGATGCAATGAGCTTAATGGAATTGCTTGAATCACAGCAGCCTCTTCCACTGAAAAAATTTCTGAAATCATGGCTTTGTTCCATCCACCTGTGGCTTCATCCATTAGGTCACAGACTTTAGCATCAGGTTCAAGACGGGTCCTTAGGGACTGTACATAAAAAGTACTTGGCGTCGGCAACCAACAATCTCCCCACACCCGAACATCTTCCCCATTTCCCACCCTCCAAATGGTCCCCTACTTGATGAGTCCCTTGTTAGAATAAATCAATAATATATCTGTTCTTTCTCAATAGCATGTATAAACTAAGAATGAGAATCACATACCTCCAATAATCACAAGACAAACTTCCAATATCTGCTTCTCAAGTCTCCTGTAGATCCATAAACATATAGAAGAAAACTGTGTTTTGTGTGCGTAGAGAGACTATTACTCTCAACCCTAATTTTCACATAATGACTTAATGAAGTTTAATAGGCCAACTTCATTTATATATAGGGTGAGAGTAAAGAGCTTTCTCATGTGTCTACAAAATTTGGCTCATCCCATTATGAGTCTACAACTAAACAAATGATTATGCTAGTCCACACAAAATGAATAAATACAACAATCTCCCACTTGGACAACATAAATCATTTAACCACAAGATAAATACAAATAAGCATTCTAAACACATAACCTGATCAAAATGTGTTTGCAAATAACAAGTTAGAATACACCGATAAGATGTATAACATACTTTACAATCACGTGACCAAGGAAAATATAATGCAAGTGTACGACACAAATAATACAAATAGTGATCACTATATTTTCAAATGAAGCCCACTAAGACTAATACACAATGTCTCACCGAGACTCACACACAATGTCTCGTATCACAACATCAATGCCATAGTTAACACAAATGCACGCAAATGGCAACACAAAAATACGCACGATATATACAAGGCACATAACTCCCACTAATTTAATAGAACAAAAGACTCTAATAACCCTAAATGAGTCGCATGCTCCTGAAACACTATAGAAGCCAAAACCCTTGGTCAGTGGGTCCGCCAACATATGTTCTATGGGAGCATTACACAAACATGATATTTAGTTAACTTTCTCTCTAACAAACAAATATTTTATGTGCTTGTATCACAAAGAGCTCCTAATATTTTGAGAGAAAAAAAAAAAATCTGCAGAATTAACTTAAAATATCTCTAACGGCATCACAATGGCATATGAAATACCCAACCCTGAGATGAAATTCTGCAATCATGTATATTGACATGTAGCCTCACAATAAGCTATACATTATATCTCTATAGTTAAGGAAGCTATAAGTGCTTGTATGACACTTTTTCACAAAATAGCTCTTCCCACCATTACAAATACACAATTTGGACAACCAAAATAATTGGCATCACAATATCCAACTACATCAAGAATGTGGATTACCATTACTTTGGCACAAAAGTCCCTAACACCCCTACAAGTACCTTAGTACTTTTTTGCAGCTTTCCAATGACTCAAGTATTTTCCAAGTACACCAACAATATAATCATATGATTATATGTACATACTTAAGTGCACATCAAGCTACACACAATTAACGCAAATATGATTACTTGAGGCTCTTGAGACTTAGAAGTTATCACATTTTCAAAATATGTGTCTTTCCAAGAGAGACATGTTAGGATCACCAAAGATTGAGGATCTCACAATAAATTTATGATGCATGTGAAAACAGAAATATGCACTCATAAATATCATCATTCACCAAATAGTAAGATTTTTATCTTACACATGCTAGAGTTCAAAATACACATTGTACTTTTACACATTAATTTTACTACAAATTCATGCTAGAGTTTCTAACACATAATGAACTCTTATATACTATTTTTATCTTAACTCCATGCTAGAGTCCATAGTACACAAAAGACTCTTACGCATGCTAGAGTCAGCAGTACACAATTGACTTTTACACATTATTTTTATTTTAACTCCATGCTAGAGTCTATAGTACACAAAAGACTCTTACGTATGATAAAGCAAAATAATTAAATACAAAGACTTAAAATAATCAGCTATCGAGAGGATAAGACTGAGTAACCAAGTGCAAAGTATCTAACTATTTTCTTCATCGTCCCAAGCATCCTACCATATAATAATTTACCTATAGGGCAAAGTTATTATTTGTATGGACTTTGGTATAGTTGTTATAATTCACAAAAAAATATTAACCCCAAATTTATTTATTTAATTAATTCGAATAATATCTGATAAAAAACCAATAATTCATCATAGTTAGTCTCATGATAGGCGAGTATGTAACCACACAAAATCATTTATTCTGATGTACAACAACATTATTCACATTAAACCAGTTAATCCCAATGATTTATCATGATTAGTCCCACGATAGGTAGGTACATAATCATTCAAAATCATCGATTACACAACACAATTATTCATATTGCACAAAATTCCTTAATCTCAATAGGAATATATATAAATTCACATATAAATCTCGGAAGGAATGCATACAATTTCACAAGGAACAATACGTGCACCATTTATTTATTCCTTAAAAACAGTATTTGTTCATAACTTAATATTTCAAAATCACAAATATGATGAACAATGTATACAAAATAATATACAAAATAAGCTGAGATTAACATTTGTTTTCTTTAGTATAACACTTACCCTTTCTTTTCATTTCTCAATATAGGATGTATCATTCACACGTGCATTTACAACAAATCTTCCTCTCACGTGTGAGTTTCTTTTACATTAACTCAACTTTTCCTCTTATATGTGAGTCATTTTACAAATCATTAAGTGTCACGTATGCAAGAGTTACACCAATATCATTTTATCAACTAATGGGTTGAAACCAAGGTTTTATGAGAAAATATATAACTTACTACTGCCATAAAATGACATATTTCTAAGAAATAATACTGAAAATCTCTTAGATAAAAAATGCTTGTCGTTCAAGACGAAGGAAATAAAATTTTTGGATTCTATGTTCTAAATTTAACACACTTTAAGGAAATTGTTAATCCTTGTATTATAATGTTTAAATCTTGATGTCGAACATAAATGTACAACATAACACATTAATAATTTATGTTCGACAAAAAATATTTCAATCAAAATAACAATTACATATGATTGAAATAAATCTCAATGCTGTTGTCAAAGCCCCAATTTTACGGATAAAAATAATATGTATACTTAAAACTATATGTATACAAAAAATAAATAAGAATATATTCACAAAATAAAACAGAGTTGGAATAAATATTGCAGTTTTCACAACATAGATGGTGCGTAAAATATAATACCATCGGACACAAAATTTTCCTTTCAAAATTGGTGGTACGCAAATATGTCCTTATACTTCATATGAAACAAACACAAAAGGACAAATTTAATACACATAAAAAACAAAATAAAAAAATTACTGCAATTTCCCAACTTTTAGAGTGCATCTCGTACCCTTAAAATATTTCCAAAAAAAAATTCCCCATTAACACACTTAGAACGTCAAGAATTATAATTTATATATAAATAAAATTCTTCGTCATTTGAACTCTATTAAAACATAGAGAATAACAAATAGTTCATCAATGACAAGCTAACAAGTCATCAATGCTAGTCATTTATCTTTTGCCTTTCATAAAAAACTTTCAGATTATTCTCTTTAGAAAATATCAACTTTGACAAACATCACCCTTTTTTCAAAGTTTTTTATTTTTTATTTTTATGTAATTATGTTTTGGACCTTTCAAGACATACACGTGTAGATATTTTCTTTAGAAAAGATGAACAGTACCAATACCCACATAGTGCCCTGCCATGGACAGCTTGTTAGGCCTTCAGCTAGGCATCCACACATAAAAAAATAAAACTCTGATTTGTGGATTCATCGTTCATTAACCAAAGAGAACAAATTCAATGAATAAAAATAAAAAAAGGCAAAACCTCAAGTGATGACCCATCTAAATTACGAGTAACCTCCGTAAAGAAAACAATTTAAACGCAATTCTCATTGTTTACAAAATAATAATAATATTATTATTATTTAAAACAATGAGATTTATTACAGCCATGAAGAAAAGAGACAGAAGGCTCTGATACCAATTGTTAGAATAAATCAATAATATATCTGTTCTTTCTCCATAGCATGTATAGACTAAGAATGAGAATCACATACCTCCAATAATTATGAGACAAACTTCCAATATCTGCCTCTCAAGTCTCCTGTAGATCCATAAACATATAGAAGAAAACTGTGTTTTGTGTGCGTAGAGAGACTATTACTCTCAACCCTAATTTTCACATAATGACCTAATGAAGTTTAATGGGCCAACTTCATTTATATATAGGGTGAGAGTAAATGGCTTTCTCATGTGTCTACAAAATTTGGCCCATCCCATTATGGGCCTACAATTAAACAAATGATTATGCTAGTCCATACAAAAGGAATAATACAACATCCCTTTACTGAGATAAGGCTTCACCAAGCCAAGGAAGGCCTTTTTCGAACATTTGCATCCAAAACTGAACTTGAGGGGTAATACTTGGCACTAAAGATTTTTGCTACAAAGGACTCTGGATATTGGACAAGTCTCCACAATTGTTTTGCCAACAGGGCTTTGTTAAACAAAACCAAGTCCCAAAAGCCTAGACCCCCTTTTGTCTTAGACAAGCCCATTTTTTCTCAACTCATCCAATGAATCTTATTATTGTTCTCCTTGTGCCCCCACCAAAACCTTTGCATAAGCCTATTAATATCTTTACATAGAGAAGTCGGTAAAAGAAAGACCGACATACAATATGTAGGGATAGCTTGGATAACAACCTTCAACAAAACCTCATTCCCGGATTGAGAGAGAAAATTTACTTTCCAGCTTTGCAAACGCTCCCGAACTCGGTCCTTGATATTCTTAAAAGCCTTTGTTCTCGATTTTCCCACAAGAGTGGGAAGCCCTAAATATTTTTCGTACTTTTGAGTGGCTTGTAAACCGGATAAACGGGTAATCTCCTCTCTTTTTTCATCACTAGTATTTCGACTGAAAAAAGAAAAAGAAAAGAGAGGTCCTATCTTTGTTCAACTTTTGTCCTGAGGCTACTTCGTATTTATCAAGAATCTTGGTGAGCCGACACCATTCCACTGAATTAGCCTTACAAAAGAGAAGACTATCATCGGCAAAAAATAAGTGACTTAATTTTGGCCCATTCTTTGAAGTAGGCACCCTGTGATAACCCCATTCTCTTCCGCTCTACTAAGCATAGAGCTAAGGGCCTCTGCACACAATAGAAATAAATATGGAGACAATGGATCACCTTGTCGCAATCCTCTTTCTGGAATAATATGCCCTACCAGTTGTCCATTCACAAGGATCACATAATTCACAGTTCGGACACTCCATAATCAACTGCGTCCATCTTGCAGGGAACCCCAATTTGCACATAATTGACTCCATAAAAGCCCATTCCACTCTGTCGTAGGCTTTGCTCATGTCCAATTTAACCCCATGTAACCTACTTTGCTCCACATTCGAGTGTGCATTGAATGTAGAGTTTCATAGGCTGCAAGGAATGATGTAAAGAGTGTGAGAGGAAGATTGCGACAGGAAAGAATATTGTAATTGGTTTTTGAAAGCTTCCTACGTTGAAACTTCTAAGCAAGACCCCAACTTCTCACTACAAAAAAAGGGAGATTAGTAACGTGTTAATTTTAACACGTCACTAATTTAGTAACGTGTTACTGTTCACACGTTACTAAATTTCTCAAATTATTTATTTATTTTTTTCAGTTTTAATTAGTAACTTGTGAATAGTAACACGTCACCATTTAGTAACGTGTGAACAGTAACACGTTACCACACGTTACTAAATTTCTCAAGTTTTTATTTTTTTTTATTTATATTTTTCAGTTTTAATTAGTAACGTGTGAACAGTAACACGTCACCATTTAGTAACGTGTGAATAGTAACACATTACTAATTTTTATATAATTTATTTATTTATTTATTATATAATTTATTTATTTTTTTAATAAAAATCTCAAAATTAGTAACGTGCCACATGTTCACACGTTACTAATGGTTTTTTCCCCCATTTTATTTTATTTTAATTTTTTTTTCTCTTCCCCCTTTTTTTTTTCAATCATCCCATGCATACCTCTTTTATGTCCCTCGTCTTTTCTTTTTTTTTTTTTCAATTGCTCTCTCTCCGCCAAGAAGCTCTCAATAGTTCAGGAACTTCTCCATCCAACCATCCATCCATCACAAACCTTTCTCTCTCTCTATCTGTGACCAATGGCTCTCAACCTCTCCTCGGCTCCCTATTCAAAGAGCACCGTGAGTAGTAGTAGAAGAGGAAGTTTGAGCGAGAAGAGGAGCAGATCTGAGGGGCTTATGGTGGTATGGTGGTGAGGTCCAGCCTGGCCCCTCGTCAAGGCCACCGGGGACAAGGTGGTCGTTGTCGACATGTACACCCCATGGTAATCTTATGATGTTCCTTTCTTTGTTTGTTTGGTTACTGAGAACGCTCGAGAAAAATGGAAGAAAGAGTAAGAAAAATGGAGTTTTTTTTTTTTTTTTTTTCTCGCCCATTCCTTCCTCCTTTCACGCAATACATACACCTTTCTTCATTTTTTTTCTCACCATTTTTTTCTTCTTCTCACCGGTTGCAGCAGAGAGGAAAGCTGCAGATCTAATGATGGGTCGGCCAGTGGGGTAGCGTGGGAGAAAAAAAAAAGAAAAAGACAAGAGACAAGCGTGGGCCAAAGGAAAGAGGAGAACGAAAAAAGCCCCATAATATTCTAAAATAATTTAAAAAATAATAATTTTTTTTTAAAAAAAAATTAGTGAAAAAATTAGTGACGTGTTACTGTCACACGTCACTAATTTGGTAATGTGTGAACAGTAACACATCACCAAATTTGATGACGTGCTAAAATTCAAACGTTACCCAAAAATGGTAATGTGTTATTGTTCACACGTTACCATTTGGTAACATGTGAACAGTAACACGTCACTAAATTCCTATTAGCAACTTCTAGATTAGTTAGGTACCACACACGTTGCTACTAACACGTTACTAAACTTTAATAACGTTTTTTGAGCCTTAAAACGTTACTAAAAATTAAGTTTTTTGTAGTGTATGTATGCGTGTTTAATTACTAGCTATTATATTCCACAATGCATGCATCTTGACCACAAATTAACTTGTATTATATATAAGCGTGTTTAAAGTTTAAACTAGATGAATATATAAAATATTTAAAATGTTTTATAATGATTTTGCATTTTTCAAAAAAAAATAAATAAAAGATAACTTTTTTAAAAAAAAAAAAAAAAAAAAATCTGAGTTGTCTACTTTTCTAAACAGTTTAAATATTTAATTTCACTATTTTATTTAAATATTATTTATTTACCAATTATAATTTATATATACTCATTTAAATAATAATAATAATAAAAAAAACCCTCCTAAAATATGAGCAGTTTTATAATCAAAACCTCGAAATTTTAGTTTTTGCAACGTTGATCCCAAGAACTCTTAAGCACTCATGTCTTTTACCATTCAATTGCAAACTGATATAATGTATGATGCTGCAAGAATACAGGCATTGATGTCGCTAAACTATTACGTGTTTATTGGCTGGATGTACGTTGGAAAATTTAAGATAATAAAGCTATCATGGGGAATTACATGTCAAGTAGCATTTGTGATAATATTGTTGAATGAACATGCTAAGAGTACTGACTGTCAATCTTATCATACCAGATGAAAACACACAAGAACGAAAAGAAGATTTGGACAAAATTAAAAGCCCAGAGGAGAATGGATTAAGATTTCAGCAAACAGCAGGTAGTTTTGAGCATAGCCTGAAAGACCCAATTTTTAGACTTAAGTTTCCCTCTCTTCTAGTTTTAAGGCCGCTCTCTCTCTCTTCCATAAGCAATATATATATTTTTTTTAAAAAAATTTTTTAGAAAAAAAAACTGCAATTTAAGAGAATAGTTGGGTCTTATATAGTTGGATTTAAGTTGTGGCTTTAGTTTAGTTAGATTTAAGTTATGATTTTATCATTTTCCTTTTCAATTTACTAACATGATGGGATTTTCATGAAATGCATTGAAATATTTTAATTTTTAAGACGATTTTTTTTTTTTTTTTGTCAAAACGAGTTTTCAATTTTTATTAAAAAAATAGAAATTTTTTAATTTTTTTTTCTTATAAAAAGGAATTCTTATATAAAATAATAGTATTGATACCTGCTGCAACTTGAACTTATAGTGCCTGTATGACAAACTTAATTGTATTCACAATCCAAGAGTTGCAACTTGAAAAGTTTAGTCATAGGGATGTATAATATATTTAAGAAGTATAGTAATAATAATTATATTAAGCTAAAGTGAACCAAATCAAAGCTGTTAATTAATGTTTTGAAAATCACAGCTGTCATTATAATGATGATCTGAACCACCATTACCATGCTAAATGCATTTTATAAAATACTAGCTAATGCCGTTTTATAGAATTTTCAAATTGATTATGTGACTGTAAAAATTAGTTTTTTTTTTTGAAAGATTAATGTACTCTTCATTCAATAATGAATAAGAATACAAGAGCCTTAGCTTGTTTTTTAGAGCTGCTTTAGCTCTAGATGTTGTGATTTTAATGAAATAAATTATCTTTATTCTCAAAAAAAAAAAAAAAAAAAGGAATACAAGAGCCTTAGCTCGATAAAGAAAGAGCATTAAGCTCTAAATTAACAATATGAGAAATACAAATAGGAATCTCCTCAATCCAAACATTATCCATAGAACTCCTAGATGCTTCATTTGCCAATCCATGGGCCGCTTCTAGATTAGTTATTAGATTAATGACTAATTTTAACTCCAAAACCTGATGGGAGATGGAAAACCAAAGACCAACACGTGAAGGAACACCACTATGAGTTAGAGAAAGAAAGAACATGTCAAAAGCTGTTGGGCCTATTAATAGTCTATTTGGGATTGTGTTTGACAAATAGAGTTTTTAAGTTAAAACACGATTTTGGCCAAAAGCTTCATTTTTAAACTTTTAACAAAAGTGTTTTTCGGCCATTTTTAGATTTTTTTGAACCCTTAAAAGTACTTTTAATTTTTTTACCAAACAAGTAATTTTTTTTTTTTTCAAATGAATTTTTTGAGTTTTAAAAATATTTTTAGATCCCTCAAATGTAATCTCAAACATGCCCTAAAACTTATCAATTCAAGTGACACATTAGCACTCTATGGCTTTCAAAGTGCGTAAGTGGCGCTAAGCAATGTAACTTGAATTCAATCCAGTACTCCTCAATAATAGACCTTTAATTAGGGTTTTTCAATGAGATGTCATAAGGAAAAGTGCATTTTTTTGTGAAATATTCTCTTTTGTTAGTAAGAAAAGCTTTGAGTGTGTTGGGATTTTGAACAGCATTTTTTTTTTATTCTCAAATAGAAACAGTTTTTTACAATCACAACAGGTTTTATATTATTTGCTTTATTTCACATTGGCTGCAACCACGTACTCACATTGGTATGCTCATAAATTCGTCATTCGACATATCACATTGGCAATGACCATGTATTACCTTTTTGGAACTATTACCTATGGTTATCGTGTGTTTTTGTGTTTTTCTTTGTATTGTCTTTTTTGTTTGGGTCTTTTTGGAGAGGAACTCACCCCACATTATTTGTTTGTTTCCTTGTATCTCTTGTCCCGTTATTAATTTTTTTTTTTTTTTTTTTTAAAAACAACTTACAACTAGAGAATTCACTACTAAAAAAAAGAGAGCATTGTGTACACACGCATCACATGAATGTGAAGCTTACCAAACGTTATACAACTTAGGAAAAAGATGTGGGGCTGGGAGGGATTAGAATATCGTTAGTTCCTTCCAACATAAGTAAAACCTTCTTCATTGAGGGTTGAAGTGATGGTTCATCCTGAATGCACCAAATTCCCAGTTTAACCATTCTCTCCACTTGTTTCATGTCAACCTCTTCATCCCCAAGTAATTTAGCTAGGTCACCAGCTTGAAAACAATGGTAGGCCCATTCTTCAAGAACAGCCTCTTCCTCTAGGAGATTCCAGTCCACATTTTTTCAACAACATATAATCTCCAATAGTATAATACGGTAGCTGTAAATATCTGCTTTCACTGTGATTGGCAGTTTTCGATGCCACTCTGGTGCAACATATCCCCTTGTCCCTCTAATGTGGGTAAAGGTTTTGGATTTGTCTTGCTTCAACAATTTTGCCAAACTAAAGTCAGATATTTTTGCACACCCATACTCATCCATGAGGATGTTTTGAGGTTTTATGTCACAATGAATAATACGTTGCTCACACTCTTCATGAAGATAAAGAATTCCTCTCGTTACATTGCAAGCAATTCCCACTCTTTCATCCCAACAAGGTTTTTGTTTTGGTTTGAAGAGTACATCTGCAAGTGACCCATTGCTCATGTACTCATAAACCAAAAGCCTATGAATTCCTTCATGAAATTAAAATACCCAATCAGATGGATAAGGTTTCTATGATGCGTCCTCCCAATAACTTTCATCTCAGTCTGAAACTCTATTTCCCCTTGAGCCAACACTTTCTCTAGTCTTTTGACAGCTACAACCTTCTGACCATCTGACATTGTCCCTTTAAAAACTGCCCCAAATGATCCTCTACCGACCTCTTCCTTAAAACCATCCGTCACTTTCTCAAGTTCTGAATAAGTGAACGACCGTGGAGCAAAATCGTCACTGAGTTCAACAGTTCCATCACAAGAGAGTTTTCTATACCAAGAATGATTTTTGTAAAAAACAATTCCTGAAATTACCAACATCATGCACTCGAAAGCAACAAATGAAGCACAAATAATTAGGATGTCCACTCGAAGCTCTTTCTTGTTATCTTTCGACATATTTCTATTTGGAGTAGTGGGTGTAGACATACTTACCTTGATGAGAGCTATGCTTGAATCAGTCAGTTGCCTTCTCCCATATCTCAATGGAAGCCTTTGTTTTTTGCATTTCCCGTCTTTGAATAGCACAGCCTCACAGTTACAGTCTGCTAAACAGGCTTGTGCGCAAGAATCTTTGTATGGCATCGTCAAAGCAGAATATGAAGCATCTTCCCATACGGTGTTAGCCTCTTCTTGCATGTTGTATTTAATATCTCCATTTTTGCTATTCCAACTTTCTACAGTGAAATTCCTCTCGCAGCCAGCGGTCCAGTTCCCCTGTTGTACCATTTCGAATCCCGGAAGACATACACATTCAGCCTTTTGATTATTTGTAACACAAAAACCATTTAATCCGCAAAGACCCTTTGGATCGCGCACATCAGATGAAGATGACCATACAATTGACCAGTTTCCGTTCTGTTTTCAGATTATGGGAGTACAGCCGGAATATCCCATCAACGTCAATTGTCGTGCGATAAATAGTTTCTTTTGCCGTCAGATTCCTAATGTTGAAACTAGTAGCGTTTAGCAAGTAGAGATGGCCATCAGCATCAAAGTTTAGCGTCACGTTATCTCATCTTCCACCTGTCCACGATGTATAGAAAGAATATGGAGCTGTGTCTGGAGTATCCACCGGATACTGAACGAGGTTTCCATTAGTTTGCATCTTCAGACGGAAGATACCTGTCGAGTGTTGAGTTTCTGAAATGCTAGAAACGATCTCATGACCTGCAAAGAGACGTTGACTGGGTAAAAGCGTATCAGTCGGGTAGTCAAAACTCTGCCATATTATTCCTTGATCAGAATTATAGATGACAAAATTGCCTGAATTAAGCATGGAAGCAGAAGCAGACCCAGAAGATTCAGCTACGACGGCCACCGGTTCTTGTCCCATTTGAAGGACAAGCCTGCCATCGCTTGCGAAAAGCAAGGTAGCATTGCTGGAGACAGGTGGGTCATCACGGTTTGCTGTCCAGACAACAGTCTTCTCAGGAATTCCGGCCATACAAATCCCAACAGCGTAGCCATTGCCCTGCTTGTAAAATCCAAAGGCATAGAGACCAGACTGTGACAACCACGTGGGGTTTGTGGTGGGTGTTAGAGAAGAGCCTTGGATAACATTAGACTGAATTTGTTGAGCTGAAGCAGTGAAAATGCAGAGATAAGAAAAAACAGAGTGATGAAATCCATAGCAAGATAATGAGATCTCTCTGTTCTCCACTTTTCATCTCCTTTCCGAACAATTGGTTTTAACATGAAATTCCCAAAGGGCTCGGTGTCCCCAGTCTCTTTCCTTCATTGACTTTCAAATCTCTCTCAGCTTATAATAAAAGAAATAAGTACATCTTCCAAGACTACAAAATAGACAAAAGTTAGTTTCCTTCCTAATCTCTTTGACAATTGAAAAAAAAAAAAAATAATAATTATTTTTTTCATTGACGGCTATCACTTCTCCATTCCATTCGGCGAAACCACCAAAGGGTTTTTGATTTGACTTTCACATTTGAATAGCCATTATAGTACATGTGGGAGGAGGGGTGGCCTTCGCTGCCTGCCCTCCTCCCTTTGTCCTCAACCCTTTGTGTTAGGCAATTTACTTAATGCATCCTAAACTTAATGCTTCCTAACCTTAGTGCAGTGCTTCACACCTTTCTCTTCTACCCTTTTTCCCCTCTTATGTCCCGCTTCTTCTGTCCCCCTCCTCTCTAGCCTCTGCCCCGCCATTGTTTATTTCCTATTTTATTTGTTTGGCTTGTTGGTTGTTTGGCACTCTATGTGGGTGCCGCCCTTAGGGTTTCACCTAAACTCTCCCCTCCAGTTCTAAGTGTGCCGCCGATCTCCTCTGCACCTGCTTTGCCGCCCATCGTCTGTTGCCGGTCTTTTCTTGTGCCCCCCCGCAATGTGCTTTCAATGCCACCTTCCGCATCGGTTTCCGGCTAACATGCAATCCGCTTCCTCTTGGACATCAAGTTGTTACAATAACCAACCTTTTTGAGCTGCTAAAGAAATTAGAACTCTCATTGTATCTAAGCAAGTTACTAGGGCAAAAGTTTCATGAAAATCAACTCCAAGCTGCTAGAAAGATATGGTGAACAAGTATAAGATGAGTAATATGAGGCTGCTACATTATTTTCTTGGTATTGAGATGTATCAAGATAAAGAAGAGGTGTTCATTTCACAAAGAATGTATAATGAAAAAATTCTGAGAAAATTCAGAATGGTTGGTTGCAAACCAATGGTTACACCACTTGCTGTAAATGGAAAATTAAAGAATGAAGATGAAGGAAAAAAGGTGGACGCTACTTTTTATAGAAGTTTGGTTCGAAACTTGTTATATCTCACTGCTACAAGACCTGATATTATGTTTGCAGCAAGTTTGCTATCAAGGTTCATGCATTCTCCAAGCCATTTTCGTTTTGCAGCAGCAAAAATAGTGCTTAGATACATTAAAGGCACCACATGTTATGGAATAAGGTATTGCAAAAATTCCATAGTGAAGTTGCTTGGCTTTTATGATGGTGATTGTGGTGATTGTGTTAATGATATGAAAAGAACCTCAAGTTATGCTTTTTCACTTGGTTCAAGTGTGAGAGGAACAATCAATTGCTCAATCTTCAGAAGAAGTTGAATATGTCTCAATAGCATTAGCCACATTTCAAGCAATTTGTATGAGAAGAATACTTGAAAATATTGTTGAGAAGCAAGAGGAGGTTGTACATTTGCATTGTGACAACAAATCAGTCATAGTAATGGCAAAGAATCCAATTTATCATAGCAGGACTAGACATATTGCAATCAAGTATCATTTCATTCGAGAAGCAATTGAAGAAGGCAAAGTGGAGTTAAAGTTCTACAAGTCAGAGGAGTAAGTAGTTGACATTTTCACCAAAGCACTGTCAAAGGAGAAATTTTAGCAATTCAGAGATGCACTAGGAGTTCAAGAACAACACATTAAGGGGGAGAATGTTACAAATTAATTTGCTTTGACATGTCAACTTCTACTTTGGTTGTGTTTCTTAAACTCTAGTTTGTAATAGGTGAAAATGTGTGTTTGTTATGAAGCCACATGTGGTTCTAGAACTCTTTTTGTAAAGGCTTCTCTTGTCTTTTATATGGTGTAGCTGCAGAAAATTTAAGTATATAAGAAAAAGAAGGAAGACCCGAGAGTCACTTGTGGAAAAAAGCTCTTCCTCTCCCCTGTTTTTTCCTTTTTTTTACTCATATTCTGCAAAATTTCTGTAGCAAGTTGTTCTTCTTATTCTCTTGTGTTTCCCTTGTTTAATCTACTTCCCTTGGTCTTGCTGGAAAATCCAGCCAACAAGGATGTTGCAAGAGGGATAAGAGTGTGAGACCGCAATTATCCATTGTGATATAAAGCCTCAAAACATTCTTATGGATGATTTTTGGACCGCCAAAATCTCTGACTTTGGGTTGGCAAAATTCTTAATCCCAGATCAGACTAGGACCTTCACAGCTGGGATCAGAGGGACAAGAGGGTACTTAGCACCTGAATGGTATAAGAACACCCCAATATCAGTGAGAGCAGAAGTTTACAGTTATGGAATGGTGCTCTTGGAAATTTTATGTTGCAGAAGGAACATAGATATTAATGTATCAAACGATGATGATATTATTCTTTCTACATGGACCTATAAATGTTTTGTCGGTAGAGAGCTGAATAAGATTGTACGTGGAGAAGTAAATAAGACAACCTTAGAGAATATGGTTAACGTTAATTGGACTCTGGTGTATTCAAGACGAACCAGCTCTTCGTCCTTCCATGAAAAGTGTCCTCTTGATGTTAGAAGGGATTACCGAGGTGTCTATTCCTCCATGTCCAGCTCCTACGTCCATCTAAACTTTCGCCTGCAAGAAAATATTATATCCGATTTCATGTAGTTTGTATTAAATTTGTTTTGTGTATTTTCCTGCACTCATCATGGAAGGGCATGTGTTATTGTTGGCCCTCTTTACTAGTGAACTATTTTATAATTTCGTGTTAAACTTGTATTTATCTTTCATCAATAAAATGATGAAGAAATCTTTGTCGCCTTAATAGCCATCTACTTTCAAGCTTCTTATTGCTTAACAGTTGTAGCAACCAAGATTTTAATCTATGGTTAAAAGAAACTTTTGATTTAAGATTAAAATCAAATCATAATAGTTTATAAGCAAATAATAATCTGGAAGATATATAAATAAATACGTAGGTGCTTAAGAAAAATAAGTATTAGTTGTGAAAATAAGAATCCATAGGCCCTAATTTTTTATTAAGAAGGAAATTACATTAAACTAACATTATTATTTTTTTGTGATTTAATTAATCAAAGATTTTAATTGGACTACCACGATGTGTAGGGAGTCGATTTAGATTAGAAAAGCAATAATAATATTAGTATGTTAAAATCACATTTGAAATTCTAAGGCTCTGCTTATTTCGGCATAAAATAATTTTCGTATTTTCAGGTATTTGGTGGACATAAAATATTTTCGGTTTGGCCTAAAAAGCCTCGTTAATTTTCATAAAATGGTTTCCATTTTTGAAAACCGTAAATCATTTTCCGAATTCGAGTATCTTATTCTTGAATCGACAGATCCAGTTAAGATGTTGCCAAAGCTTGACTGGGGATTTGATTGGGCCCTATCTTGGACCTAATTAGAACTTGATTGGGACCACGTTGGGACTTGATTGGGACACCGCTAGGGCCCAACCTAGATTTTTGACTGTTTGGTTTATGGAAAATATTTTTGATTTGGCCTGAAAAGCCTCGTTATTTTTCATAAAATGGTTTCCATTTTTGAAAATTGTAAATCATTTTCCAAATTTGAGTATCTTATTCTTGAATCGACAAATCCAGTTAGGACGTCGCCAAAGCTTGACTAGGGATTTGACTAGGACCTATTTTGGACCTGATCAGAATTTGACCGAGACTACGTCAAGACCTGACCCGGACCCTGCTAGGGCTCAACTTAGATTTGATCGGGACCGTGCCAAGACCCTACTCGAACATGATCGGGACCCAATTAGGGCCTTGCCAAGACCTGTCGGGACCCTGCTAGGGCCCAACCAGGACTTGACTAGGATTGCACCGGTACCTGATTGAGACCCTACCAGGACTCGATCAAGACCGCGCCAAGACTTGACTAGGACCTTGTTAAGGCTGAACCGTGACTACATCAGGACTTGATCGGGACCTAATTGGGACGGCGCTGAGACTCTGTTGGGACTCGATTAGGACATCGTCGTGACCTGTTTGGGATATTTTTGTAATTTAAAGTTTAATATGATTGAATGAAAACTATATATATAAATTTCTATATGTGCCAAACATCGAAAAATATTTTCTAGAAATAATTTTTCATAAAATATTTTCAATGAGAGACATTTTTTGACTGAAAATATTTTTTGTCCAAACAAACAAAGCCTTCATGAAAAGGGTTTATTAAGTTCTTTCTTGAAAATTACACTAATAGTTTATGGTTTGAAAAAATGGAAACGATTGTATAGAAATTAAAGAAGCTTTTATCTCAAACAAAAAATATTTTTTGTTTATTATTATTTTTCTTCACACTAAACATTCGAAAATATGAAAAATAGCCAAAGCAAATCAACTAACTTAAGCTAAGGTCCTCAAAAGGTAGTTCAATTGGTTGGAACCACGTCTAATGAAACAGATGTTACTAGTTCGAGTCTTCCATTCCCTCTCTTGTAAGGACATGTAAAAAAAAAAAAAAAAAAAAACTAACTAAGCTAAGGGTATTTTCGGTTTTTCACACAGACGCCCTATGCTCTTTTGTGAATTTCACGCACCAGATCCCATTCTCTCACTCCTCCCATTTGGTTCCACTCACCCAAAAACCGCTCCGCTCTCTTGCTCCCTCTTCATCTTCTCGTGGCTCGATTCTTTGGCATGGTTTTGATTTCCTCTTGAATGGCAGTGCAAGGAATTGGCTTAAGCAAAACACCCCATTTGGTTCCTCATGCTAAAAACGCAAGTCTCACCAGATATGAGATAGCAATCAACAAAATTCGCATTCTTTAGAGAAGAAAGGAAGAAGAGAAAAAAAAAAAAAAATGGCACCTTCCAAGGGCAAGAAGGACAAAGCAAAGGCCAAACCCACAGATTCAGCAAAGTCCTCACCATCCGTCCAACCTAACAATTTCCCTTCCTGTATTCGCTCCATCCCTCCCTCCTCTGTCGCCATCACCATCCACGCCAAGCCGGGCGCCAAATCCTCCTCCATCACAGGTCTCTGTCTCTACGCGCGCGCCTGTATTTGTGTGTGTGTTAGACTGTATTCGTATTTTTTATTCTTGTTTTGATTAAATATGAAATATAGATTTGAGTGACGAGGCCGTGGGGGTGCAAATAGACGCGCCAGCCAAGGACGGAGAAGCTAACGCCGCACTTCTCGATTTCATGAGCTCGGTCAGTTTGTTTACTTTTTATTTTATTTTATTTTTTTCATTTATTAATTAATTATTTATTTTTATGTACACATATATGGGTTTTCATTTTGTAAGTAGCAAACTCTAAACAGATTTTGGCCCTTGTATTCACATGAAAGTTTTGAATCATACCAGTGTTAGTAGGATAATTTCCTGTTAAAAGCTTCTTCTTTTGCTAAAGATCTGATTGTTAATGCGCGGCCCTTGTAGACTTTTTTTATTAGCTTTAACAATGAGGAAAGTAAATTTCAGTTGTGACTCTACTTGTTGGTGTTTTTCCCTTGTTCCATCAAAAGGTTATATTGTGTTTTGTAACAGTTATCATTAGACATTTTATCTACTTCTTTTGTGATAAAGATCAACCTCATAGACTGAAATCAGACTGCTAAATGTAAACCTCAATTAACTTGGAGGAGAGTTGTTAATACAAAGAATTAGTTGCTTCTACAAAATGTTTATCTGTTTTTAATTTAAGGGCTTGAGTTCCTGTTTTGCTGTAGACATAAGATATCTTCAAGAACATTTCTTGAGGTGCATGCATGTGCACTAAAGGTATGTTGGAAGATCAATTGTTACTCAAAGTGGACTGTTAGTAACAAATAGGTTAGAAAAGAAAAACAAAACTCATCATCACTACCTAGCCAGTCTTTCTCTAGAAACCTCTGTGTGTGTGTGTAGAAAACTAGCCAAATTACTCTCTTTAGATATTTTCACTGCCATCTTCACCTGTCAAAAATTACACCATTTGTCTAGACTTCAAAGAACCTTCAAGGGAAAAAAATGTGACCCATCCAATGTTTTAAAATCTAGCTGCAATACAAGGATACTATAGAGACTACAAGTCTCTCTTGTAACCAACAATGTTTTGTTTTTTTTTTTTTTTACAATTAAAAGAAATATCATTAAAATTCCAAAAGGCACGACTCAAGTATACAGAGAGTATACAAGCGAAAAACTTGGCTAGAAAGAGAGAACAAGTCCAAAATTCATGAAGACTAAGCAAATTGGGATCTAAAGTAGCTGTCCAGTGGTAAAGAGTTTTGAAAATAAAGGGCTTAAGATATACCATCGTCCTTGCACGATCTTTAAAAGGCAAGATATGAAGAAACTAGAAGTCAAGTGTGTTGGGCATACTTGTGCAATGTACTTGGTGCATGTGATATTAAGTTAGTCCTGTGATGTACATGTGATTGTGATATTAGGTATGTGATTGTTATTATGTTTTATGTGTTTTTTGTATCATTGTGATGTGTTCATAAGTGGGAGCTTTTTTGTTGTTGTTTTCGGGTTTTCCACATCCGTTTTTTACTCAATATGATACCCATAGTTTCTAATGGCTGATTAACTTAATGTAACTAATGTAGTCAAAAGCTTATTGGTATTTTTATGTGGAATTCTTTTTGTTTTGTTTTTCCATCAATCACATTGCTTCTCAGTTTACCTTGCATAGTGGTTTAATTATGTATATAAAATTGAAAGTTCTAACTCTTTGTTCTTCTCAAGTAACAGGTTTTAGGGGTCAAAAGAAGACAAGTATCGATAGGTTCTGGTTCTAAATCAAGAGACAAGGTTGTGATTGTAGAGGAAGTAACTATACAAACTGTTTTCAATGCTTTGGACAAAGTTTCGAAAGGCTAGTGTGGGGAAAATGAGAGAGGTGATTGGTAATTTCTGTCCATGAACTTGTCCCTGATGAGCTTTGCTAGTTACACCTGACCAAGCGAAGCTAGATTTGCAGATCACTTTATCTTTTGTCCAGTTTGAATTATTTCCATGTAGTTCTTATGAAAGCCAGTATGATTCAGCATATTTTACCTGGTAAAATGAATTTGCTCGACCAAAGTTTTAATTACAACAGCTACATGATTTTTTCTTTGTACGTGTTTATAAATGAGTGATTTGTACACAATACTTCAAGTTGTTGCTCGTTTATGAGATATTATTACTTTGTGCAGTCCAGATGTACTAATGTAGCTATGGTACGCATCTTTGGTACACACTTCTGTTCAAAGCTTATTGTTTGTGTCAAAGAGTAACTGTGGGATTTTTTGTGATGCCAGCTTCCATGTAAAGCAGCATTCTCATCATCTTCGAACAACGAACATATTTTCATCTTCTACTGAAGATGAATGAAGAAGAGATCTAAGTATGAAGATTGAAGAAGACCTTCAAAAATATCTAAGAGAAGAGAGACTTCTGGAGGGGGCTGCGACATAGAGAGCTAGAGAGAAGAAAAATGAGGAGAAAGGTTAGGAAAATAAGGATATATGCTCACCCAAAAAGATGTTCTAAATATATTTAAAAGTCGGATCAGGTCGGAATCTGAAATCCTACCCATATTCTGATTTGGAGTCTGATTTTTTCTGAAATATTAAAATCCTTCTGAAATCCGACCGTGCAGGTTGAAACTGCGTATGATTTCGAAAACTCGATTTTTTGCCCACCCATAAAATGAGCCTCCTGGATTGGATCACAACCATGTTATATTGTTTTCTTCCACTTCACCAAAACTCACTTGTTGGTTTTCTTTGTTTTCTAAGTTCTGTTAATTAGTCGGTGGTAGGATTCCTTGACTTGGTTTTTGTTCTATTATATCACCTAATTCACTATTGTTGCACAATTGTGCAACCTATCAGACACAATAAGTTATATGAGTCAAGCGTTCTTTGAATTTGCATAAAAATGCATAACAACTTCAAATTAGGAAACCAAATTAACTTGACAGGAGGCCGTGACACAGGATGCCATCACAGAAACATTAGCGAAAGGTCACGAGGAGATTTTGTGACTTGATGGAATTCAAAGGGACTTGTGATTTGAGTTGACAGCAAATCAAGTCACTCATGGGGAAATTAAGAATAGGGCCAAAAGTTTTTATTGGATATGACCNACCAAGCGAAGCTAGATTTGCAGATCACTTTATCTTTTGTCCAGTTTGAATTATTTCCATGTAGTTCTTATGAAAGCCAGTATGATTCAGCATATTTTACCTGGTAAAAAGAATTTGCTCGACCAAAGTTTTAATTACAACAGCTACATGAATTTTTCTTTGTACGTGTTTGTAAATGAGTGATTTGTACACAAGACTTCAAGTTGTTGCTCGTTTATGAGATATTATTACTTTGTGCAGTCAAGATGTACTAATGTAGCTATGGTACACATCTTTGGTACACACTTCTGTTCAAAGCTTATTGTTTGTGTCAAAGAGTAACTGTGGGATTTTTTGTGATGCCAGCTTCCATGTAAAGCAGCATTCTCATCATATTCGAACAACGACCATATTTTCATCTTCTACTGAAGATGAATGAAGAAGAGATCTAAGTATGAAGATTGAAGAAGACCCTCAAACATATCTAAGAGAAGAGAGACTTCTGGAGGGGGCTGCGACATAGAGAGCTAGAGAGAAGAAAAATTAGGAGAAAGGTTAGGAAAATAAGGATATATGCTCACCCAAAAAGATGTTCTAAATATATTTAAAAGTCGGATCAGGTTGGAATCTGAAATCTCCTACCCATATTCTGATTTGGAGTCTGATTTTTTCTGAAATATTAAAATCCTTCTGAAATCCGACCATGCAGGTTGAAACCGCGTATGATTTCGAAAACTCGATTTTTTGCCCACCCATAAAATGAGCTTCCTGGATTGGATCACAACCATGTTATATTGTTTTCTTCCGCTTCACCAAAACTCACTTGTTGGTTTTCTTTGTTTTCTAAGTTCTGTTAATTAGTTGGTGGTAGGATTCCTTGACTTGGTTTTTGTTCTATTATATCACCTAATTCACTATTGTTGCACAATTGTGCAACCTATCAGACACAATAAGTTATATGAGTCGAGCGTTCTTTGAATTTGCATAAAAATGCATAACAACTTCAAATTAGGAAACCAGATTAACTTGACAGGAGGCCGTGACACAGGATGCCATCACAGAAACATTAGCGAAAGGTCACGAGGAGATTTTGTGACTTGATGGAATTCAAAGAGACTTGTGATTTGAGTTCACAGCAAATCAAGTCACTCACGGGGAAATTAAGAATAGGGCCAAAAGTTTTTATTGGATATGACCAAAAAAATCTAAAAATAGGGTCAATTTTTTTTTTGATGGGGCCAAATGACTAAAATTAAAACTTTATTTTTTTTTACTTATATATATATGTTTTTTTCCTTATTTTGGGGGGACCATGGCCTACCCCAGTCCCCCCTCCCTCCGTCTCTACATACATGACATTGGCAACAAGCATTTATTCTTTACTGGAGAGTAAGAAACAAAAACTAACGGGAAATTACAAGTCTAATACAAGCATCATATGAATGTAAAAGCTTACATAAACTCTAACTACTTCGTTGTACAAATTGCGAGGCTCAATCACTTGGGAGCCTATATTGTACTTAGGAAAGAGTCGGGTTTGGGAGGGATTGGAATATCCACAGTCCCTTCCAACATAAGCAAAACCTTCTTCATTGAGGGCCGGAGTGATGGATCATCCTGAATGCACCAAAGTCCTAGTTTTACCATTCTCTCCACTTGTTTCTTATCAGCCTCTTCATTTCCAACTAGTTTAGTTAGGTTGCCAGATTGAAAACAATCGCAGACCCATTCATCAAGAACACTTTCTTCCTCGGGTAGATTCCAGTCTACACTCTTTCGACAACATATAATCTCAAAGAGCATAATGCCGTAGCTGTAGACATCTGCTTTCACTGTGATGGGCAACTTCCGATGCCACTCTGGTGCAACATACCCCTTTGTCCCTCTAATGCCGACAGTAAAAGTTTTTGTTTGGTCTGGCTTGAGCAGCTTTGCCAATCCAAAGTCAGAGATTTTGGCACATCCAGACTCATCCATGAGAATGTTTTGAGGCTTTATGTCACAATGAATGATTTGTTCCTCACATTCTTCATGGAGATAAAGGATCCCTCTTGCTACGTTGCGAGCAATGCCCATTCTTTCATCCCAACAAGGCTGTTTTTCTGGTGTGAAAAGTATATCTGCGAGTGACCCATTGCTCATGTACTCGTATACCAAAAGCCTATGACTTCCGTCATGGCAATACCCGAGCAGACGGACAAGGTTTCTATGATGTGTTCTCCCAATAACTTTCATCTCAGTCTGAAACTCTCTTTCCCCTTCAGCCAACACTTTCTCTAGTCTTTTGACAGCTACAACCTTCTGGCCATTCCACAGTGCCCCTTTGAACACTGAGCCGAATGCTCCTCTACCAATCTCTTCCCTGAAACCATCTGTCACTTTCTCAAGTTCTGAATAAGTGAACGATCGTGGAGCAAAATCGTCACTGAGTTCAACATTTCCTTCACAAGAGAGTTTTTTATACCGAAAATGATTTTTGTAAAACACAATTCCGGAGATTACCAACATCATACATCCCAAAGCACCAACTGAAGCACTAATAATTAGGATGCTTACTCGAAGCTCTTTCTTGTTTTCTTTCAGGATATTTCCATTTGGAGTAGTGGGTGTAGGTGTAGACGTACTTACCTTGATGAAAGCTATGGTTGAATCAGTCAGTTGCCTTCTCCCATATCTCAACGGAAGCCTTTGTTTTTGGCACGTCCTGTCTTTGAATAGCACAGCTTCACAGTTACAGTCTTCTAAACAGGCTTGTGCGCAAGAACCTTTGAATGGCACTGTCAAAGCAGAATATGAAGCATCTTCCCATATGGTGTTAGCCACTTCTTGCATGTTGTATTTAATATCTCCATCGTTGCTTTTGCAACTTTCTACAGTGAAATTCCTCTCGCAGCCAGCGGTCCAGTTCCCCTGTTGTACCATTTCGAATCCCGGAAGGCATGCACAACTAGCCTTTCGATCATTTAAAACACAAAAACCATTTAATCCGCAAAGACCCTTTGGAGCGCACAAATCAGACGAAGGTAACCATACAATTGACCAGTTTCCGTTCTGTTTCAGATTATGGGAGTACAGCCGGAATATCCCATCAACGTCAATTGTCGTGCGGTAAATAGTTTCTTTTGTAGGATATCCTCCATCCGTCAGATTCCTAATGTTGAAACCAGTAGCGTTTAGCAAGTAGAGATGGCCATCGGCATCAAAGTTTAGCGTCACGTTATCTCCAAGGCCACCTGCACTGGTTGCAAAGTAAGCATATGGAGCTGTGTCTGGAGTATTCACCGGATACTGAACGAGGTTTCCATCAGTTTGCATCTTCAGACGGAAGATACCCGTCGAGTATTGAGTTTCAGAAGTGCTAGAAACGATCTCATGACCTGCGAGGAGACGTTGACCGGGTAAAAGCGTATCAGTCGGGTGATCAAAACTCTGCCATATTATTCCTTGATCTGAATTATAGATGACAAAATTGCCTGAATTAAGCATGGAAGCAGAAGCAGACCCAGAAGATTCAGCTACGACGGCCACCTGCTCTTGTCCCATTTGAAGGACAAGCCTGCCATCGCTTGCGAAAAGCAAGGTAGCATTGCTGGAGACAGGTGGGTCATCACGGTTTGCTGTCCAGACAACAGTCTTCTCAGGAATTCCGGCCATAAAAATGCCAACAGCGTAGCCATTGCCCTGCTTGTAAAATCCAAAGGCATAGAGACCAGAACGTGACAACCACGTAGAGTTTGTGGTGGGTGTAAGAGAAGAGCTTCGGCTAACATTAGACTGAATTTGTTGAGCAGAAGCAGTGAAAATTGCAGAGAAAAGAAAAAACAGAGTGATGAAATCCATAGCAAGATAATGAGATCTCTCTGTAGCTTCTCTTTTCATCTCCTTTCCGAACAATTGGTTTTAACATGAAATTCCCAAAGGACTCAGTCTTCAGTCTCTTTCCGTCTTTGACTTACGAAGTCTACGAAGTGAAGTCAATTAACGGAATTGTCAAGCTTCCGAGAACCACGGAGTTTGACGTATCTCTCACGCTGTGCTTTACTGTATTTATGAGCTTTGAATTCAACTCTCTTGCCTCTTGTTCCTCCCCCTTTCCCTTTTTTAATCAGGAAAGAAGAAATCACATAAATCTCAGTTGTTGAATAAGTTGTCTCATGTTCGAATTGAAAATTACTATAA
>CM017321.1:42905607-42928281 GCA_006937295.1 Carpinus fangiana | reverse complement strand
TGATTGGCAGTTTTCGATGCCACTCTGGTGCAACATATCCTCTTATCTCTTTAATGTGGATAAAGGTTTGGATTGGTCATGCTTCAACAACTTGGCCAAACCAAAGTAAGATATTTTTGCACACCCATACTCATCCATGAGGATGTTTTGAGGTTTTATGTCACAATGGATAATACATTGCTCACACTCTTCATGAAGATAAAGAATTCCTCTCGTTACCAAAACTCACTTGTTGGTTTTCTTTGTTTTCTAAGTTCTGTTAGTTAGCCGGTGGTAGGATTCCTTGACTTGGTTTTTGTTCTATCATATCACCTAATTCACTAATGTTGCACAACTATCATACACAGTAAGGTATATGAGTCAACCACATATCATACACGTTCGTCCATTTCAAGCGTTTTTTGAATTTGCATAAAAATGCAAAACAACTTCAAATTAGGAAACCAAATTAACTTGACAGGAGGCCATGACACAGGGTGCCATCACAGAAACATTAGCGAAAGGTCATAAGGAGATTTTGTGACTTGATGGAATTCAAAGGGACTTGTGATTTGAGTTTACAGCAAATCAAGTCACTCATGTGGAGGCCTTTCCTAGTTGGACCATTTTTTTTTTCTTTTCTTGGGGGTATATACTTTAACATCGTAACTACCACCATATTTTGATTTACGCCTCAAAATTTAAAACAAGTGACAATGGAGTTGAAGCCTCCTGAACTATTTCCAGTTAAATTAACATTTTTGTATTTTTCTCGCCTAGATACTCTTGAAGTTACTTTAAAAAAATGACCATTTAAAAAAGAAGAAGAAGAAGAAGAAGAAGAAAGAAGGCTAATATAAATAGGGTCATCCATGTTTGGTATTTTCAATCTTCCCCTTTTTTATTTAATTTTTTAATAACTTTAGGGGTATTTTTCGGATAAAAATGTAAGAATGTCTAGTTTGACGTATGATGGTAGTATGGGGGTTCTAATGTCAATTTTTAAAGTTTAGAAGTGTAAATAAAAATTTGTTGGTAATTTAGGATATTAAAGTATATTTTTTCCAATTTTCAATTTTGTAATAAAAGTCACACTGAAGAGAGATACAGAAATTTTTTATTTTGTGCAAAATTCTCTTTTGTGAGAGTATGAGGTTTTGGCTATATTGGCATTTTGAGTTCGAGGTTTTTTTTTTTTTAAAAAAAAATGATTTGTCTTCACCTATAAACGTAGGTTTATTACTTAAACTTGGTGTCTTATGTAATTTATTCATTTTGTTTTCTCTTTTATACTTTTTTGGGATCCGACTATATTCATTTGATAGAACTACTATTCACAATCACAACAGGTTCTAATATTATTTGTTTTATTTCACTTCGTCATTTCATACATGACATTGGCAACAAGCATTTATTCTTTACCGGAGAATAAGATACAAAAACTAACGGGAAGTTGCAAGTCTAGTACACACATCATATGAATGTAAAAGCTTACATAAACTCAACTACTTTGTTGTACAAATTGCAAGGCTCAATAACTTGAAAGCCTATATTGCACTTAGGAAAGAGTCAAGGCTCGGAGGAATTGGAATATCAACGGTCCCTTCCAACATAAGCAAAACTCTCTTCATTGAGGGCCGAAGTGATGGTTCATCTTGAATGCACTAAAGTCCCAATTTAATCATTCTCTCCAATTGTTTCTTGTCAACCTCTTCATTCCCAAGTAATTTAGCTAGTTCACCAGCTTCAAAACAGTGGTGTGCCCATTCTTCAAGAACAGCTTCTTCCTCGGAAAGATTCCAATCCACACTCTTTCGACAACATATGATCTCCAAGAGTACAATGCCGTAGCTATAAACATCTGCTTTCAATGTAATAGGCAATTTGCGATGCCACTCTGGTGCAACATACCCCCTTGTTCCTCTGATGCCAGTAAAGGTTTTTGTTTGATCTTGCTTCAACAACTTTGCCAATCCAAAGTCTGAAATTTGTGCACACCCGAATTCATCCATAAGGATGTTATGAGGTTTTATGTCACAATGAATGATCTGTTGCTCACATTCTTCATGGAGATAAAGAATTCCTCTTGCCACATTGCGAGCAATTTTCATCCTTTCATCCCAACAAGGTTGTTTTTCTGGTGTGAAGAGTACATCCGCAAGTGACCCGTTGCTCATGTACTCATAAACCAAGAGCCTATGAATTCCGTCATGGCAATACCCGAGCAGACAAACAAGGTTTCTGTGATGCGTTTTTCCAAAAACTTTCATCTCAGTCTGAAACTCTCTTTCCCCTTCAGCCAACACTTTCTCTAGTCTTTTAACAGCGACAATCTTCTGGCCAATTGACATTGTCCCTTTAAAAACTGCCCCAAATGATCCTCTACCAATCTCTTCCCTGAACCCATCTGTCACCTTCTCAAGTTCNTCCTTGACTTGGTTTTTGTTCTATCATATCACCTAATTCACTAATGTTGCACAACTATCATACACAGTAAGGTATATGAGTCAACCACATATCATACACGTTCGTCCATTTCAAGCGTTTTTTTGAATTTGCATACAACTTCAAATTAGGAAACCAAATTAACTTGACAGGAGGCCATGACACAGGATGCCATCACAGAAACATTAGCGAAAGGTCATAAGGAGATTTTGTGACTTGATGGAATTCAAAGGGACTTGTGATTTGAGTTTACAGCAAATCAAGTCACTCATGTGGGGGCCTTTCCTAGTTGGACCATTTTTTTTTTCTTTTCTTGGGGGTATATACTTTAACATCGTAACTACCACCATATTTTGATTTACGCCTCAAAATTTAAAAAAAGTGACAATGGAGTTGAAGCCTCCTGAACTATTTCCAGTTAAATTAACATTTTTGTATTTTTCTCCCCTAGATACTCTTGAAGTTACTTTAAAAAAATGACCATTTAAAAAAGAAGAAGAAGAAGAAGAAGAAGAAAGAAGGCTAATATAAATAGGGTCATCCATGTTTGGTATTTTCAATCTTCCCCTTTTTTATTTAATTTTTTAATAACTTTAGGGGTATTTTTCGGATAAAAATGTAAGAATGTCTAGTTTGACGTATGATGGTAGTATGGGGGTTCTAATGTCAATTTTTAAAGTTTAGAAGTGTAAATAAAAATTTGTTGGTAATTTAGGATATTAAAGTATATTTTTTCCAATTTTCAATTTTGTAATAAAAGTCACACTGAAGAGAGATACAGAAATTTTTTATTTTGTGCAAAACTCTCTTTTGTGAGAGTATGAGGCTTTGGCTATATTGACATTTTGAGTTCGAGGTTTTTTTTTTTTTTTTAAAAAAAAATGATTTGTCTTCACCTATAAACGTAGGTTTATTACTTAAATCTTGGTGTCTTATGTAATTTATTCATTTTGTTATCTCTTTTATACTTTTTTGGGATCCGACTATATTCATTTGATAGAACAACTATTCACAATCACAACAGGTTCTAATATTATTTGTTTTATTTCACTTCGTCATTTCATACATGACATTGGCAACAAGCATTTATTCTTTACTGGAGAATAAGATACAAAAACTAACAGGAAATTACAAGTCTAGTACACACATCATATGAATGTAAAAGCTTACATAAACTCAACTACATTGTTGTACAAATTGCAAGGCTCAATCACTTGAAAGCCTATATTGCACTTGGGAAAGAGTCAAGGCTCGGAGGAATTGGAATATCAATGGTCCCTTCCAACATAAGCAAAACTTTCTTCATTGAGGGCCGAAGTGATGGTTCATCTTGAATGCACCAAAGTCCCAATTTAATCATTCTCTCCAATTGTTTCTTGTCAACCTCTTCATTCCCAAGTAATTTAGCTAGTTCACCAGCTTCAAAACAGTGGTATGCCCATTCTTCAAGAACAGCTTCTTCCTCCGAAAGATTCCAATCCACACTCTTTCGACAACATATGATCTCCAAGAGTACAATGTCGTAGCTATAAACATCTGCTTTCAATGTAATAGGCAATTTGCGATGCCACTCTGGTGCAACATACCCCCTTGTTCCTCTGATGCCAGTAAAGGTTTTTGTTTGATCTTGCTTCAACAACTTTGCCAATCCAAAGTCTGAAATTTTTGCACACCCGAATTCATCCATAAGGATGTTATGAGGTTTTATGTTACAATGAATGATCTGTTGCTCACATTCTTCATGGAGATAAAGAATTCCTCTTGCCACATTGCGAGCAATTCTCATCCTTTCATCCCAACAAGGTTGTTTTTTTGGTGTGAAGAGTACATCTGCTAGTGACCCGTTGCTCATGTACTCATAAACCAAGAGCCTATGAAGTCCGTCATGACAATACCCGAGCAGAGTGATAAGGTTTCTGTGATGCGTTTTTCCAATAACTTTCATCTCAGTCTGAAACTCTCTTTCCCCTTCAGCCAACACTTTCTCTAGTCTTTTAACAGCGACAACCTTCTGGCCATTTGACATTGCCCCTTTGAAAACCGCCCCAAATGATCCTCTACCAATCTCTTCCCTGAAACCATCTGTCACTTTCTCAAGTTCTGAATAAGTGAACGATCGTGGAGCAAAATCGTCACTGAGTTCAACAGTTCCATCACAAGAGAGTTTTCTATACCGAGAATGATTTTTGTAAAAAACAATTACTGAAATTACCAACATCATGCATCCGAAAGCAACAAATGAAGCACAAATAATTAGGATGTCCACTCGAAGCTCTTTCTTGTTATCTTTTCAGCATATTTCCATTTGGAGTAGTGGGTGTAGACGTACTTACCTTGACGAGAGCCGTGTCTGTATCACTTAGTTGCCTTCTCCCATATCTCAGTGGAAGCCTCTGTTTTCGGCATTTCCCGTCTTTTAATAGCACAGCTTCACAGTTACAGTCTGCTAAATAGGCTCCATTCGTTAGATTCGTAATAATGTTGAAACCAGTAGCGTTTAGCAAGTAGAGATGGCCATCATCATCAAAGTTTAGCGTCACGTTATCTCCCAGGCCACCTGCACTAGTCGCAAAGTAAGAATATGGAGCTGTGTCTGGAGTATCCACCGGATATTGAACGAGGTTTCCACCAGTTTGCATCTTCAGACGGAAGATACCCGTCGAGTGTTGAGTTTCTGAAATGCTAGAAACGATCTCATGACCTGCGAAGAGACATTGACTGGGTAAAAGCGTATCAGTCGGGTGATCAAAACTCTGCCATATTATTCCTTGATCGGAATTATAGATGACAAAATTGCCTGAATTAAGCATGGAAGCTGAAGCAGACCCAGAAGATTCAGCTACGACGGCCACCTGCTCTTGTCCCATTTGAAGGACAAGCCTGCCATCGCTTGCGAAAAGCAAGGTAGCATCGCTGGAGACAGGTGGTTCATCACGGTTTGCAGTCCAGACAATAGTCTTCTCAGGAATTCCGGCCATAAAAACTCCAACAGCGTAGCCGTTGCCCTGCTTGTAAAATCCAAAGGCATAGAGACCAGAACGTGACAACCACGTAGAGTTTGTGGTGGGTGTGAGAGAAGAGCCTCGGCTCACATTAGACTGAATTTGTTGAGCAGAAGCAATGAAAAATGCTGAGTAAAGCAATGAAATTCCACTTTTATAGCTCTAATTCCGAAGTCTAAGAACCCCTTAAATGTGACCGAATTTAGACCCATTAGTCTTTGTAATATGCTTTATAAGATGGTGTCGAAGGTCCTAGCTAATAGACTTAAGTTGATTTTACCTCATATTATTTCCTCGACGCAAAGTGCATTCATTCCGGGACGGCTTATAACGGATAATATGCTTGCTGCATACGAGACCCTACACACGATGCATGCAAATATGTGGGGGAGACAAGGGTATATGGCGGTAAAAATTGACATGAGTAAAGCATATGATCGTGTTGAATGGGAGTTTTTGAGATCAGTTATGAGTAATTTGGGATTCGATCCAAGATGGATAAGATTAATCATGATGTGTGTTACTACGACTAATTATGAGGTCTTGGTGAACGGGATTCCAGCAGGAAGGATAAATCCTACACGGGGTATTCGACAGGGTGACCCTATCTCGCCCTATTTATTCCTTATTTGTGCGGAGGCATTAAGTGCTATGTTGACAAAGGTGGACAATGAAGGGGTGTTGAGAGGGGTCCCTTCATAAAAAAGGGGACCTCGTCTTAACCATCTTTTTTTCGCTGACGATAGTTTGCTTTTTTGCAGAGCCGATTTGAGCCATTGGAATAGATTGAGTACCCTTCTCAAGTCCTATGAGCTAGCTTCAGGTCAGCGATTGAATGCATCTAAAAGGGCTATTTTTTTTCAGTCGAAACACCAGAAGTTATCAAGGAGCAAATCTTGGAAGTGGCAGGAATACCGAGCTCCCAGCGGTATGACAAGTACTTGGGTCTCCCTGCTTTGGTGGGCAAGTCATGTATGAAAGAATTTAAAGGGATACGAGACTGGGTGTGGAAGCGATTACAAGATTGGAAGTTAAAACTCCTTTCCCAAGCCGGGAAGGAAATTTTGTTAAAAACAGTCATACAAGCCATTCCAACATTTTGTATGAGTGTTTTTAGGCTTCCAAAAGTGCTTTGTTCCAATATCAATACTCTCATGAGGAAATTTTGGTGGGGGTCCTCTCAAGTCCCTTGGATGAGTTAGAGTAAGCTTGGCGAGTCGAAGGATAAGGGGGGAATGGGATTTCGTGATCTTGGGTGCTTCAAAAAAGCTCTCCTAGTGAAGCAAGGGTGGCGTCTATGGAAGGAACCGGATAGTCTTGTCTCAAAAATAATGAAGGCCAAATATTATCCAAATGGCTCTTTTTTGGAGTCTCATTTGGGTAATAAACCGTCATTTGCGTGGCGGAGTATTTGGGGGGCGAAAGAACTACTTGAAGATGGGCTGTCTTGGAGGATAGGGAACGGGGAGAGTACGAAGATTTGGGGGGATAAATGGGTGGATATCCCTAGCTCCTACACTATTCAGTCCTATCCAAAAATCCTGGACTCAGATGCTAAAGTTCGAGAGCTTATAAATAGAGAAGTTAATTGCTGGAATAAACCGTTACTTGACGAGATTTTTCTGCCCAATGAGGTCCTGGCAATTTTGTCCATTCCCCTTAGTAGCACAAACCAGGGAGACCGATTAATATGGAGAGGCACTGTTAACGGGGTTTTTTCCGTAAGGAGTGCATATCACTTAGCTAAGGAAAGAGTGGAGCAAAATCAGCCGGAAAGCTCGGACAGAGGTGCGCTGGGCAGAATTTGGAGGACGCTATGGAGACTTCGAGTACCAAATGCTGAAAAAAATTTCATGTGGAGGGCATGTCACGAGATTCTGCCAACGAAGTATAATTTGTTCAAACGAAAGATAGTTTCGGATCCTCTTTGCCCAATATGTGGTCTAGAAAATGAAACAAGTCTCCATACTTTGTGGGAGTGCTCCTCTGCTAGAGATGTTTGGAGTAGTTGTGGTAAAACATTGCAGAAAAGTACCTGGGCAGGCCCAACCTTCAGTCATATCGTGAAGGAGGTTTTTGCTTGTGAGGAAGAAGTGATAAAACAGTTTGTTGCGTTGGTGAGAAAAATCTGGACAAGGCGCAATTCTGCGATCTTCGAAAGGAAATTTGCTCACCCAGACGTGTTGGTCCATCAAGCAAAAGAATCGGTGACTGATTATGAGTCGGCCCAAGCTAGTTTACGTTTGAGCGCTCCTAAGGTGGAATATACTAGATGGCAAGCTCCAAACCTCGGTTGGATCAAAGTTAATTGGGATGCGGCGATTTGCAAACAAACGGGGAGAACAGGTGCGGGAATGGTAGTCCGTGATGGCGGAGGGAAGCTTCTCGCCGTCAGATGCACGGCTGTACCAGGGTGTATGGATCCCTTATCGGCTGAGGCATGGGCGGGAGTTCAAGCTGCCAAATTCGGAGTAGAACTGCAAATTACTCACCTGCACTTGGAGGGCGATGCACAAGGGGTGGTCAAAGCGGTTAACACATCTGGAGCAAAGTTGGACACCTGGTGGATGATTTAAAATCGGTGCTAAATGGAGTCCCATAGTGGAAGGTTCTGAGTGTGGGTCGTGGCGCTAATGGCGTGGCCCATACTATTGCCCAAAAAGCTGCTTAGGAGGGTCTCAATAAAACTTGGCTAGGTGTTATACCTGATTGTATTCGGGACATTATCCTACGGGAGTATCCTGTTATTGTAGCTTGATTGTTGATTCAACAAGATGAGTTCTTTTTCTTCAAAAAAAAAAATATATAATTAAACGTCATTAATTACGCTAATTTAATGATTGATTTTTACTTTAAATTAATTATAAGTTAAAAGGAACTCTTTAAATAAAAAAATTAAATCTTTGTTCCTATAAATATATATATGATTTAAAATGAATAGTATAAAGAAAAAAAGTTAGTAAGAATAATACATGAATTATAATATAGTTAACGCAGTTAATGACGCTAATTAATGGCATGTGGATTATATTGAAATATAATTAACGCAATTAATGACGTCATATAGATATATAAATATAATTAACGTAATTAATGACTGATTTTTTAGGAAAAAACCGATTACATATAAAATGTTTTTTTTTTTTTTAGAATCCTAACCGTATTAATATACATATTAAATTGACTAAATGTATTAATACATAATAATTTGATTTATATTATTTATTTCTTTTTTTGATTCAGACATTAATAATATGTGATGAGAATAACTTCTATAAGCCTTTGTGCCCACCAATTAGAATTAGACAGCTAGGATTATTACACCAAATTAAATAAAGTGAAAAACACCTGATTAAACACCCACTACCATCATCCACTAAAGACAAAACCCTACTTTTTTTCCTCTCTCTCTCTCTACGCCGTGATTTTTTTTTTTCTCTGCTGTTCTATCTTCCAATGATAGAAAAAATCCCAGCCAAGAGCTTGCCGTTGACGAAGCCGGAGCACCGCCCAAATTTTTCCGGTCCCTTCATATTCTGTCTCCTACAACAACCTCCTGGACTCCTCGTCGGCCGACAGCTCCTTCCCGACGACCAAGAACATGGCCAAGTTCAACCCGAAAGCGCAGAGCGCATTGCTCCCGAAGATCACGAAATCCGGACGGAAACTCGCGGCTTCCCTCAGCAATGGGTACTCCAGAATCAACCACGACACCGACAAGAACGTGAAACAACACGATGCCCTAGGTCTGGGTTGGGCTCTATCGTCTTCTCCAGCAAAATTTGGGTGGTGCTCCGGCTTCGTCAACGACAAGCTCTTGGCTGGGATTTCTTCTATCGCTGGAAGATAGAACAGCAGAGAAAAAAAAATTCACGGCGTAAGAGAGAGAGGGGGGGAGAGGAGAAAAAGTAGGGTTTTGTCTTTAGTGGATGATGGTAGTGGGTGTTTAATCTGGTGTTTTTCACTTTATTTAATTTGGTGTGATAATCTTAGCTGTCTAGTTCTAATTGGTGGGCACAAAGGAGCTGATTTACACCAGCTCCTTATAGAAGTTATTCTCATACGTAATTTATTGAATAATTTATATATGGAAAACTCTTAAAATATAATTAATGCAATTAATAATACTAATTAATGACTGATTTTTTCTTAAAAAATCGGTTCACTCCTAAAAAATCGGTTTACAAATTGTGTCTTAAAAAACCGATTTAGCATTACAATAAAAAGGGTTCACGCGACATGTCGCAATATTAAAGTACTTCTTAGAGTGATTCGGCTTTTATATATATATGATTAGACGATTTAACATTCACTATTATTTTTATAAACTATCCACTTTATATGAGATAGAACGGCCTCATTTTCTCAATATGAAACAAGAATAGTGTTACATGTATTGATTACAAAGTTGTTACTAATCATAGCAAACTCTAGCAACATATTCACTTAGACATTAACATGAGAGTGCGGTGGAGGAGTTCAAAGTGAAATTTCCCTTCAGATTTATCATAAAAACTTAAGTGAGGAATGATATTACAAAAATTAAAAGTTCTATATATTATATTTTGAGAATTTTTAAACTTTTTTTTTTTTTTTTTTTATTTAAGAAATGAAAAAATGAGTACGGCCACATCATACAAATGAAGACACGGCGTACAGCGACCTTCTAGTACTATCAATATGTACGGAACGACCTTATAGTCGTAGCACTAGTTGGTCAAACACTGAAAGCAAGAGTGCAATGCACCTTCCTAGTAATCTTCTTTCTTTTTTTTTTTTTGGCTAAAAGGATAGGTCGGGGAGACCAATTACCTACCCACTGAGAGCCGAATAGAAGGGGCCCAGATGATAGAAACTGCAAGCGATCTCTCAAGTTCAATTGAGCCATAGCCTGATCTAACTCCACCAGGACATCAATGAGAATCCAAAATGACTAATACTAATCAGGTATATATAAGAATTCTTTATTACGGAGATTCAAAATCATGCCCTAGCACATGCTATGACCACTTGAAAACTTTCTTAAGCCATTAAACCACCACCCTTAATGATCTTCCTCATAATCTCTTACAAACCAATAACATCACCTCATTGCAAACTCTTTTGTGCATTTATCTTATACTGGATTTAAACAGAATATTTAAATTCATAGTAACCGAAAGAAACTTGTTATGGTAAATGTTAGGTGCTCTCTTGGTCCTAAATAGATATTATATTCTCTTGCTCGCTTTGTTTTTAAAAAATAATATTCTCTTAGGACAAGGAGAATACTAGAGGAGCACTAAAAAAACACATAATATTGTCTTTTCAAAGTTTCAAAATACAGTGCCACGTCACGTCAAATTTCGTGAGTCAAAGATTGGCGTGGCTTTTGGTTGATCTATGGAAAAGAAATGTAGTGCGGTCGTAAGTCATATAACGCGGCCGACAGACGTAAGGAACAAAAGGGTTTCAAAATTTCTAATGCAGCTCTTTTCAAAAAAAAAAAAAAAAAAAAATTCTAATGCAGCTGGAAATTTCCATTTATATGACTGTGATTCATCGATCAAAAGTCAGTCCACCATTGTCATGCTTGTCCAACACGAAATAATTATGTCAATGCGAAGGTATATCGGAATTGCTGCATTTCATATATAGGTACCAATCAAAATATTATTGATTTTAGTTTAACTTTTATTAGAGATTGTTTAGCGGAGCCTTTTCTTTTATTTTTTTTTTAGGGAAAAATACGTTTTAGCCCCCTCAACTAACACCTATTTATGTTTTAGCCCCCTAAATTATCAAAAGTTGTTAAATGGCCCCCTCAACTACCAAACAGTTACGTTTTAGCCCCCTCCGTTAGTTTTTTCCGTCAAGTTTGGATGGAAGCATCCAAATTACCAAAAACTAACGGAGGGGGCTAAAACGTAACTGTTTGGTAGTTAGAGGGGCCATTTAACAACTTTTGATAATTTAGGGGGCTAAAACGTAAATGGGTGTTAGTTGAGGGGGCTAAAACGTATTTTTTAATATAAATAAGAATTGGTTAATGTAATATAAAAGTGAAAGGAATTGATTAATGACTATCTTAGGTAGGCAGTAGGGCTAAGAGTCGGTCAGTATCAGTTTTGGTATAAAATTTGTGTTTTTGCATTTTGCACCGATAATGTTCATAAAGTCGAAAATTTCACTGACTTATTCAGCCAACTTTTTGTTCCATCACCGAATGGCTGTCGGTAATGACGATCGATAATGTCGGTAAGTAAAAAATGATAAATTAATTGGCAAAGTTAATCGGTGAAGTCGATTCAGTTAGAAAAATCTCTTCCATTTACTACACCGAAAAATTCAGAATAGAAAAAATCATGCCGCCTCCCATTCATCATCTAGGCGGTTATGGTCGGCTACGGTCCAAAATCGGTCGGTTGGTGAGGAGTCAGTGAATTTGCTCATGCACGGGAGGAAGAAAATGTTATAGAATCGACAATGACTTAACCCTTAAATATATTGAGCTTTAAATGAATTATATGTTACCTTGATTTTAGGTTTAGTTAATCAATGATTATACATTCATTAGAGATTAGGATTTTCCTTGTCAATTAATAAAGAAAAAGAGTAAGAAGAGTGTTACACATGTCAGCATATTAAAATAAGATGTTATAAAATACAGATATGAAGAAAATTTATTGGTGCTTTTCTTAAAGCATCCCTAAATATACTAGCACATTAGTTATACGAGCTTGAAACCCGTGCAATACATGTGTTGTTTTTAAAAATGACAGGAAAGAAAAAATAATAATAATTAGTGAATGCATAAATGACAAGAAGAAGAAAAATGTTTCAAGTAGGAAGCTAAAAAAAAAAAAAGCTTTGAGAGACCATTCACAACAAATGCTCAAGTATTATTTTCTCTAGTTAATAAAAGAAAAAAAAAATAACATATGAAAAATACAACAAATGCTCACATAACATTTTGGTATCAGAGCTAGCCATCATGTCAAGGGGTTCAAGTCACAGAGGGGGCAACCTATGGACTAGATTAAAATACCGATAAGTGAGTGGAGTCGCCAAAAAGAGAAAGGGCTGCCATCGGGTCAGTGTCGATAGAGTAGGCCGCCGTGGACGTCGGGCATGGAAACGTGGTGGTATGTTACAATTCTAGTGTCCTACATTGGTTAATTCTAATATTGACCACGTGTATATAAGCTCTTGGGCACCCTTCTCTTGTAAGCCGGTTTTCAAAGGTGAGTTCCCCAGTGGAGTCGCCAAAAATGTTATGTGAATACGTAATGTGATAGATTTTAGGTTCTGAGGGAACCTATACCTTATATTCTAAGGGAACCTAGACTTTTTAGATTTTGAGAAAATCTAAAAATCATTTTTCAAACTCAAGGTTTGGGATTAATTTTCTGATTCTTTATTAATGAGCTTTGATGTCTTTAAATAGACAATTACAATGCATAGTGAAAATAAAATACTAAGTAAAATAAAACTACACTAATGATAATACTTATCTCTAATATTTAAGTTTGAATCCCTAATCTAATGTTATCTATAAAGATAACATATTATCCTAAGGTATTTTAATCCTAAAATACCTCTATTATTAGACCCCTAACATTCCATTCCCTTTAAAATGGACCTTGTCTTCAAGGTCCTACAAATTTGAAAATATATTAAAGTAGGTTTGAACTTGAAAACTTTGAAGTCTTGATCACATCACTGATAGCATCTTGGGATAAAAACATTCTTTGAAGAATCCGCATGAGTAAACGAGAGTCTTCATATCCACTCATATCCACAGTCTCCAGACTTCTCATACGCTTCCTAGACAGTCGTTCCGAGCGTGGATTTATATGAATGGTCGTATTGTTAGCCACAATAGAGCCAATTTTTTTCCACATCTACACGCACGACATCTCCAATCTTTTGTAGTAATTTCAAATCTCCTATTTTTTTTTTTTCATCTTGTATGCTCGATGGCTCGTTGGTGTAAGGCGTAGTGGTTGATGGATTGCCACCGTGGTGGTTTCTCGGTCGAAGTGATGGCACCTTTTGTAGACAAAGGCTGGGGGTGGCAGAACAATGCTAGACAATATGACGATCGTTGGTGTGATTGGATGGTGGCAGAATTGGGTGGTAGTGAGATTGAGTTGTGGAATTGGGGCTTTGATGCAGCCTGACAAAGCGGAAGCCAATAAAACAGTACAAGAAGAAAGATAAATAATTCCTAGGATGTGAATCTCTCAAAACCTGGGAATTCTTCTTCAAAATATAGAGTATCTATAAATTAAAGGAAAAATGAAGAAAACTCAACTCTAAGATTCTTATTTAGAGTAAACTAATAATCAACATAAACTATCTTGTTTGGAGGCTATAAGCATATATTGATAGCCAAAAACTCTAAACCTATTTAAAATATTACATAAATACTTCCATAACCCTAAACCTAATAAAATAACGAAATAAAGACTCATAAAACCCTAATACTATTAAAACAAGGAAATAGAGTCGTAATTAATAACTAAAACGCAGTAAATTAATATAATGCCCGTGTGCGCTCGAGCGTAGACAAGAGTGAGATCGAGCACAGGTGGGCGCTCGATGGTGCGCTTGATCGTAGGATCGAGCGCAGTAACAGATAGGCTCCGAAACTCTGTCTGATCTGCATCATTCTCCCCATGTTGGAGAGAATTCATCCTTGAATTCGGCCAGTCCTTTCCATGGTCCTTCGGATGCCCAGTTAACCCATTCCATTCTCATCTTCTGAACTTTACAACAAGGCCACACCCCATAATAAACATAATGTTCTTCATTACCGGAGTACTTTGATGGTTGTTGTGCCGGCCCCACACACTACTTGGCAATACTTTGGATTTGCCATACTTCTCTCGCTCCGTTTCCTTTCCACGCGCCATGAAAATACCCAAGAATGGGTCAGCCGGTACTTCTCTCTTGAACATATAATTATTGCCAACCGCACCAAACCCATCATTGTTATGAAAATTGAACAAAATGTTATCTATCCCAAGGAAATCAACATAATCAATTATCTCGACATTAAAATCACGAATTTTATCCTCGGGGCTCTTATCAACCACATAATGTATAGAATTGTCATAAAGAATCCCAAGACTATCCGAGAGATTTACCTCTTCCAACGGTTGCTCTTCTTCATGAAAAATTGCAAAACTCTCCAAAAGACTTACCTCTTCCAAGGGTTCCTCTTCTTCATGAAAAATTGCGATACTCTCTGAAAAGTTTACCTCTTCCACTTGTTTCCCCAATTCGGCAAGCTTTTTAGGACTCGTGATTTTATGCGGATGATTAGGAACATTTGACCCCGGCACCACCCTACGTGGAGGTTGAATATCTTGCAATGGTTGCGCTTCTTGCGGTAGCTTTGCTCAAACCACGTCGACAAATCTTTTCAACAGCTTCTTTATCGGCCCTGGTACCACTCCATTGATGTCGCCTTCCTTGCTCGTCAACGCTTGCTTGGTTACAACGAATTGGCCATCTCCTTGTCAAGGTTTTGGCTTTGGCCATGGGCTCTGTAGCACCGTCAACTTGGTTTTACCCAACATGAAGCTGTATGTATTCTTTGTTTCATCATAGATGGCAGCTTTATCATCTTGCCACGGTTTGCCCAATAACAAGTGACACATAGTCATGTCGACCACGTCACACCACACCTGATCCACATATTTAGTTCCAATGGAAAAAGGCACTTGGCAATATTTAGATACCCTTACCTTGTTTCCTATTGTGAGCCACTCTAATTGATAGGAATTAGGGTGCCTCTTGGTCTCAAGCCCTAGCTTCCAAACTGCTTCCTCCGAGACAACATTCATACCACTCATTGGATCAATGACAAGCTTTTCCACTTTGCCTCCCAAGATGCAAGTACGTCAAAATTGTCGGCATGTACCTCTAACGTATATGGACACCAATTTATGCTTGATCTCCGCCCCCTCCTTAGGCATCATCTTCACCATCTCCTTTGGTACTTCTTTTTGTGGAAATTTTTGATTTTGTCCTGCCACCATGAACTCTTTGGGTTGCAAGCAACTTTGGAATTCTGGTGTTATGAGACTAAACCCGTCCACCCACCGAATGGCATGAGCTTGCGCATGGTGCTGACGTCCATGCGTTCGGCACTCCGCAAAAAGGTTTCTGGATCCATTCTCATTGTGACGACACGAGTTGGATATTCGTGTAGGCGAGGTTTCCAATTGATCCTCCAATGCCTAAAATTGATCCTCCTTGTATTGCCACGGTTCAACGTTGAATTTGCATTCCGCCTCTGTGAGTCGCGGTCTTGGTTGGCGACGACAATCGTTTGGCCCACTACTTATGTGCCGCAAGTGAATTGCCGGTTGCTCCTTACGTGCTGTCTCCGTGTGTGTATACCTCGTTCATGTCTACAAAGCGGTTGCTCCTCCCCATTCATGGAAAGTAACTAAGCTTTGATATCAACTGACGCAACTTAACAAAGCGGAAGCCAATAAAACAGTACAAGAAGAAAGATAAATAATTCCTAGGATTTGAATCTCTCAAAACCTAGGAATTCTTCTTTAAAATATAGAGTCTATTTAGAAATCAAAGGAAAAATGAAGAAAACTCAACTCTAAGATTCTTATTTAGAGAAAACTGATAATCAACATAAACTGTCTTGTTTGAAGGCTATAAGCATATATTTATAGCCAAAAACCCTAAACCTATTTAAAATATTACATAACTACCCCTATAACCCTAAACCTAATAAAATAACGAAATAAAGACTCACAAAACCCTAATACTACTAAAACAAGGAAATAGAGTCGTAATTAATAACTAAAACACAAAAAATTAACATAAGGCCCGTGTGCGCTCAAGCGCAGACACGAGTGCGATCGAGCGCAACAGAGAGGCTCCAAAATTCTGTCTGATCTGCATCAGGCTTCAACGTGGTGGAATGGCTGAACGATGACTTCATTTTTTTGTACATCAAACCCCTTCTTTGAGAGAAGGTTGTCGATATTTTTCTCAATCATTTCCATATTTTTCTCCATCATTTCCATATGCTCTTCTTTTTTCTTGATAAAGCCTTCAATCATAGTCATGAGACTAGAAATTTGTTGCTTAAGTCAACCAAGACGTGAATCTTCCATGGATCGTTGATTGTTGTAGAAAACAACCAATCTGGCTCTGATACCAAAATGTTACGTGAATACGTAATGTGATAAATTTTAGGTTCTAAGAGAACCTAGACCTTTTAAATTTTGAGGAAACCTAAAAATCCTTTTTCAAACTCAAGGTTTGGGATTAATTTTCTGATTCTTTATTCATGAGCTTTGATGTCTTTGAATAGACAATTACAGTGCATGGTCAAAATAAAATACTAAGTAAAATAAAACTACTCTAATGATACTTATCTCTAATATTTATATTTGAATCCCTAATCTAATGTTATCTATAAAGATAACATATTATCCTAAGGTATTTTAATCCTAAAATACCTCTATTATTAGACCCCTAACATGTTACATGTATTGATTACAAAGTTGTTACTAATCATAGCAAACTCTAGCAACATATTCACTTAAACATTAACATGAGAGTGCGGTGGATGAGGTGCTTCCGTAACAACAGTTCCTTTTAGCATCATAATCACTGACTTCATTGAAGGGCGACGAACTGCTTCTATATGCACACACCAAAGTCCCACTTTCACCATCTTCTCCAATTCCTCCATGTCCAACTCTGTTTCGCTCACCGCTTCTTTAAGCTCTCCAGCAAAATAGCATTTATAAATCCAATCTGTTAGTACCATTTCTTCCTTTAGGCCTGCTAAGACCAAGTTCTTCCTACAGCAAATGATCTCCAACAACAAAACCCCGAAGCTGTAAACCTCTGCTTTTACTGTGATCAGAGCGTTGCTCTGGTCCCAGTCTTAAGGTCTTCACATGATTCTTAACATAAACCTAACCCAAAATAACATCTCCATGCATAAGACACTACGTCTAAATTCATTAAAATGTTAACCCATGCTTAACCCAAGATTAAAGTCGACAACATAACTACAAGTTTAAAACTTACAAACTAAACTACGAAAAGTATCTAGACATCATGACAACAAGGTAAGAAACGAGTTACAACAAGAAGATTACTTCCTTTAGAGCAAAAACCACCAAGAACACCTCATTCTCTTCAAAAACTCACACACACACACATACAAACAAGGATTTCATTGAGCAAAATGGGCGAAGATGGGTTTAGAAATATAGGGGGTGAGGTATTTATAATGATAAAAAGTTGAGGATAAGATTTGAGCTGCTTTTACTGAACTGCGTATAGTTGAACATTTGTTGTATTGTTCTCGAATGTTCAATATACTATTTCCCAATGGTTCTAGGGTTGCAACAAATGTTCAATGGCCCATAATTGAACATTCGTGAACGAGGTTAAGAGAGAGTGTTCAGTGGTCCATACTTGAATGCTCTTCACTAGGGCTTGAATCAAATGTTTGGTATACAAGCTTTGAACGTTCAGTCAACAGCTAGAAGCCAATATCTATTACTCAATAAACCCTAATGAATTCGGTAAACCCATTAACCCTTCCACTTAAGCCAAACATAACCTAGTAATTACTTGGGGTACTCCCTACTTATAAAAATTGTGTCCTGGATAGTTTAAAAGTAAAATGCTTAGAGGAATATTAATATTACCTTATGTCCTTAGCTTCACATGGTCCATGCTCAATGGACTCTTGGATAATCTTGTATCTTCCATTTGTTGGCACTAAGTCATCTTCAAACAATAGCGAAAAGTCACATTGTAAGCCATCTAAAGCATCATAGTCGATGTTACCTACATTGTACCAATCGTCATCAATCTCGACTCCTAAATCGATTAACTCGTAAAATGAGTAGTTCCACACACAGTTGGGATCCATAAGTATCTAGGCCATGATCCTGTACAAGAAAATAAATTCGTTCTCGGTTGACTATCTCCTGACCATCTTGGAGATAGGTATACTATCCAAGTTTAAACTTAAAGAATCCAAGCAATAAGTAATATACAATTAATTCTCAAACAAATGTGGAATGCGATTCTGCATGTCTCATTCTGCTTACCATGACAAAATTTTGAATTAGGAAAAAAAATGAATGGCTAATTTTTATTGGCACTTCATCCAGTTATATGATAGACGTATAGAAGTCTACTAAATAGCGTTACTCTTAAACTAATTATTTTTTATTTACTTAAAAGGGAGTTCTACTACATGCACACATAGGGTTGGGGGGCAAGTGGGGGCGAATGTATATCTGATCTGTTTTGCAGGACTGATGTGGATGATTCCAAACCTGCCAAGTCCCCATGCCCATCTAGGTCCATGTTATCTAAATTTATGGCGAGTTGTGACTTGATCCTACTACCTACAGACACGTCATAGGAGCCATCCAATACTGTACACTTACTTGGCTAGAAATTGCAATCCACTTTGTTAGCACGTGCATTCTCCTTCATCTACACATTAGGCAGCTGCAAAGTGAGTATTGAGGTACCTTAAGGGTTCAATTTATCATGGATTCTACTACACAAGAGGCAATCTTCAACTTAAAAGCCTTCTGCAATACAAATTAAGTAGGATGCGATGATGATCACAAATCTACCATTGGATTTGCTGTGTTTTTGGGTGATTGCTAGGTGTTCTGGAGTACAAAGAAACATGATGTGGTGTCAAGAAAATCTAGTACTGAAGCTGAGTATAGATCTTTAGCTGTTACCACTGTAGAGCTTTTTTGGCTTGGGTTGTGGTTTAAAGAAATTTGTATTCCTCTTCCTATTGCCTCTCGAGTGAAAATATTAGTGCTTTAGCTTTGGCTTCAAACCCTGTATTTCGTTTTAAAACCAAGTACATAGAGGTGGACTACCACTTTGTTCAAGAAAAGGTTCCTAACCAAGATATCACTATCAAATTCATCTCTACTCAAGACCAGGTGTATTTACCAGGTTTATCCTCCGTTAGATTTATGTTTTTAAATTCCAAGTTGATGGTGGTTCTTCCCCATGGCCTTGAGAGGGGCTGTTAAAGTAAATAAGGCAGAGGATTCAGTTGCAGACAAAAGATCTTCAGTGATTACAGAAGATGAAGACAAGCAGAGTGCCACACTGTCAAGTAATCAGACATCAGCTCAAGAAGATAAAGTTTCTGTTAGCAATTCACAAAGGCTAAACTCTTCTCCAAGTCAATCACAGAAGTTGAACTCATCCTCAGGTCTACCTGCTAGCTCTCCAAAAGTTATATGCACCAGTATATGTTTACACTAATTCAAATTCTCAAACAATGGATAATGGACTACGATGACATCTTTATTATCCCTGTTCTGTTTTAGTTTAGACACTTTGAATTGTATAGTTTTATCTATAAATGATAAATGTAAAGCTGATTATACTGTTTGGACATATAGTTTGTGTTAGGTTTTTGAATTGGTTAATTCAATGACAAAATAATTCAAGATGCAAGTTATTTTGGAGACAATTTGATCAAGGCATACTTGTAAAGAACAACTGAAAAACTCGTGTAAGCTCATCTGCTATATCGTTCGCAGTAGGAACGTACAAGATATTTATAGAAGACATCTCTAAGATGTGGTTAAACTTGACCAATCAAGGAATAGAAGACTTATATAATGTTGTTAAGTTTAATTAATAAAGGAAATGAGCCAATCAGAATTTCATTAATTAGAGTTAAAATCGAATTTGATTCAATTCCAAATTGAGTTATTCTGCACACGTCTCAGTGTTTTGATTTGCGGCATTAGAAAGCTGACTTAAAATGCCACAAATCTCTCTTAAATACAATTTTCCTAATTCTAAAGAGTTTTTAAAAATGTCTTCATTTCGTTATCAAAATCTATGTGTTATATGCTTGATTGCTTTTTATATTTTGGTGATTTTTTTTTTTTGTGGTTGGTTAATTTTTAATTCTGCATTATATCAGCATACACATATTGAACCCCCTTTTAGGTATTATTGGAGTCTTGTTTTATATTTTCAATTTGATAAATGATAAATTTCTATTAATGATAAGTAGTTTGAATCACGGTGTCTCAAAAAATGCAATTGCAAATTTTTTCTATAAATGATAAGCTGAACATACAATTTTAGTATCTTGCCAAAACTAGTTCTCCAACTTTATTTTCAGAGAATACAAGAAAAGAAAAAAAAGCACACGCATCACATGAATGTAAAGCTTACAAACATACTCATAAAAAATAGAAATAAAAAGCTTACAAGAACTTATCAAATTTGTTTCACACACTATGAAGGTCAATCACTTGAAAACCTATATTGCACTTAGGAAAGAGTCAAGGCTCGGAGGAATTGGAATATCAACGGTCCCTTCCAACATAAGCAAAACTTTCTTCATTGAGGGCCGAAGTGATGGTTCATCTTGAATGCACCAAAGTCCCAATTTAATCATTCTCTCCAATTGTTTCTTGTCAACCTCTTCATTCCCAAGTAATTTAGCTAGTTCACCAGCTTCAAAACAGTGGTATGCCCATTCTTCAAGAACAGCTTCTTCCTCGGAAAGATTCCAATCCACACTCTTTCGACAACATATGATCTCTAAGAGTACAATGCCGTAGCTGTAAACATCTGCTTTCAATGTAATAGGCAAATTTCGATGCCACTCCGGAGCAACATAACCCCTAGTCCCTCGGATGCCGGTAAAGGTTTTCGTTTGGTCTTGCTTCAGGAGCTTTGCCAATCCAAAGTCAGCGATTTTTGCACATCCATACTCATCCATGAGGATGTTCTGCGGTTTTATGTCGCAATGAATGATCTGTTGCTGACACTCTTCATGGAGATAAAGAATTCCTTTTGCTACATTACGAGCAGTTTCCATTCTTTCATTCCAACAAGGTTGTTTTTCTGGTGTGAAGAGAACATCTGCAAGGGACCCGTTGCTCATGTACTCATAAACCAAAAGCCTATGAATTCCGTCATGGCAATACCCGAGCAGACAAACAAGGTTTCTGTGATGCGTTTTTCCAATAACTTTCATCTCAGTCTGAAACTCTCTTTCCCCTTCAGCCAACACTTTCTGTAGTCTTTTTAACAGCGACAACTTTCTGGCCAATTGGCATTGTCCCTTTAAAAACTGCCCCAAATGATCCTCTACCAATCTCTTCCCTGAACCCATCTGTCACTTTCTCAAGTTCTGAATAAGTGAACGATCGTGGAGCAAAATCGTCACTGAGTTCAATAGTTCCATCACAAGAGAGTTTTCTATACCGAGAATGATTTTTGTAAAAAACAATTCCTGAAATTACCAACATCATGCATCCGAAAGCAACAAATGAAGCACAAATAATTAGGATGTTTACTCGAAGCTCTTTCTTGTTTTCTTTCAGGATATTTCCATTTGGAGTAGAGGGTGTAGGTGTAGACGTACTTACCTTGACGAGAGCTATGGCTGAATCAGTCAGTTGCCTTCTCCCATATCTCAACGGAAGCATTTGTTTTTGGCACGTCCTGTCTTTGAATAGCACAGCTTCACAGTTACAGTCTGCTAAACAGGCTTGTGCGCAAGAATCTTTGAATGGCACTGTCAAAGCAGAATATGAAGCATCTCCCCATATGGTGTTAGCCACTTCTTGCATGTTGTATTTAATATCTCCATTTTTGCTTTTGCAACTTTCTACAGTGAAATTCCTCTCGCAGCCAGCGGTCCAGTTCCCCTGTTGTACCATTTCGAATCCCGGAAGGCATGCACAACCAGCCTTTTGATCATTTAAAACACAAAAACCATTTAATCCGCAAAGACCCTTTGGAGCGCACGCATCATTTGTTGATGACCATACAGTTGACCAGATTCCCTTCTGTTTCAGATGATGCGAGTATATCCGGAAAATCCCATCAGCATCAAGTCTCATGAGATAAATAGTATCTTCTGTAGGATATCCTCCGTCCGTTAGATTCCTAATAATGTTGGAACCAGTAGCGTTTAGCAAGTAGAGATGGCCATCAGCATCAAAGTTTAGCGTCACGTTTTCTCCACTTCCATCTGTACCAGTTGCAAAGTAAGCAGTTGCTACAGCTATATCATCCGCCGGGTACTGAACAAGGTTTCCATCTCCTTGCATCGCCAGAAGGAAGATGCCCGTAGAGTGTTGAGTGTCTGAAATACTTGAAAACAGCTCATTATGACCAGCTGCGAGACGTTGACCGGGTAAAAGCGTATCAGTCGGGTGATCAAAACTCTGCCATATTATTC
>CM017321.1:42889347-42901744 GCA_006937295.1 Carpinus fangiana | reverse complement strand
TGAAAGACCCTAAGCAGACTCCAACTAATTGTTTATCACAATTTATGCGGAATTGAAAACAGTAAAGCAATAAACAATTCAACCAAATATGTAAAGCAATAAGCAATAAAGAACACACAGAATTTGGTTACGAAGAGGAAACCATTTAGAGAACTCTCTAAAATGTAAAACCTCTCCGGGGCAGCCAAACCCAGGAAATCAACTAAATCAGTAAAAAGATAAAGGATTACAAGATGTTCATACTCACAAAACCTTTGCTATGACACGATCTTGTATAAGACAAGCGACCCACTCGTCTTCTACCGCAGTAGCCCTTTCCAGAGACAGCTGGAACAATCCTTCTACGTGATCTCCTTTCACCGGAACTCTGATTGGCTTCACTTCAACAAAACTTCCATCAAAGAAACAAAACTCTACTCTAAGAGATTAAACCCACAATCTATGGAGATCAATACTCTTAGCTCACAAAGAAGCGAATTCTAGATGCAGAATTCGTCACCTAAATAGATCTGTCGAGATCTATATATAATACCCAAAGACACTTAGACCTATTTGAACTCAAATACAAAGGCATTTAAACCTAGAACGCAACTGACCGTCCGGACGGTAACTTGGCACGTCCGGACGGGATTCTTAAATAACACGTGGAAGATGCACTTTAACACGGGCCGTCCGGACGGTAGTATTGACCGTCCGGACGGGTCTAGGGCAACATCGCTATCTCCAGACTTTTGGCGCAGCGCGTTCTAAGGCGTCCGGACGGGCTGCGAACGGGATGCGAACGGGCTTCGAACGGGGCACTCGGTTTTTAGTACTGGAACTGCAGCACGTCCGGACGGACCATCTGTCCGTTCGGACGGGCTGCAACGGGCAGCGAACGGCCAGCGAACGGGGCACTCGGGTTTCAGTACTGGAGCTCTTGAACTGCATCACGTCCGAACGGTCCATGTGTCTGTCCGGACGGTCCTTGTTCCCATACTCCTGAAGCTGCTGCACAATCCTCCGAGAGATGCGAGAACATAAATAAAAGCGATTTACAATGTTTTGATCACCGAAAAATAGCCAACTACTCATAAAATAACTAACAAACTCCCCCTTTGGCATTTCGGTGATAAAACAATAAACCATATGCAAACGGCATAATCATCCCAACAAAACATAATAGCCCATAGTTAACAGTCAATAGTGACAACAGTTATAAAATGTAATTGTCTCCCCCTGAACATTACAACTACTCCCCCTGAGCAAAATACAACTACTCCCCCTTTTTATCACAAAAGTCAAAGGGTTTGCCTCCACAACAACTCCTAATCTCCTTGGGTAAGAAAATCCTTGATGACCTGTATCTCTCCCTGGAGGGAGGTGCGTAGCTTGTCCATCTCTCCCTAGAGTGTGGTGCTTAGCTTGTCCATGTTCTCTCCTAGAGCTTGTACATGAGAGGATAACACTGAAATTTTTTCAAGCAACATAGGCACAGCATCTTGAGGAATGGGTGTAGTGCTACTTGAGGAAGCTCCTGCAATGTCTGGATTTCTGGCTGCAGCTTGTCGCCTAATATGGCGATCAACTTGTCCTGATGATTTGGAAATGGTCCTCTTATCGAAAGATGCAATGGAGGTGATAACAGGTTCACCTTCTTCTGGTTCAATCCCTAGATGTGCAAAAATGTGAGAAATAAGACCACCAAAGGGAAAAGAGAGATTACCATCTTCAAAAGCTGCAAGCATGAGCCGGATGGCGTGAGAGGCAAAATCAATGGGCACTTCAATGGCAAGTGCATATAGGAAGGCAGCCCTATCAACTCCAAAGTCAGAATAATGTCTGATAGGCCATAAGTTGCGAGACACAATGCGACTAAGGATCCTCATGGGAGCGGAGAAGTCAACAATGCGTGTGGAAGCATTCTGAACTGGCCAGCAGGGAACATGACCTCCCACAAAAACTTCCATCATAGTATCTTTAGATGGAAAGACATCAGGCATATACGGATATGGCGATTCTTCCACAAAGGGGACACTAGTAATAGTTCGGATGAGATCACCATCCACAGTGAAAGTATGAGAGCGCACATATGTAGTGAATGAATGCTGATCAATTGGTTCTATGTTGGCATAAAACTCACGAACCATGCTCACATAAGCCCGAGTGGTTTCATTTGGGATGAGAAACATCCACCCACGGTTGGCAAATAGTTGTGGGATGAAACCAAAATCATTTACGAAGTCGGTGCACACAACACTTTGTTCCATTAGCACTGTCTTGTCTTTGAACTGGGTATTGTACAACTTCATCATTCCTTTAGTTTTGAACCGGTCACTGTATGGTAGTTATGCCCTTGTACGCTTCCTTGAAGAATCAGCCATTGTTCCTACACCACTCGTAATACCAAGTTAGTATATAAAGACACAAATATATAGCATGGTGTAGGAAAAAAAAAATGATAACAACTATCATCATATAAGGCCAACTTGTGAAAATATAGCATGGTATAACCAAGTGAGAACCAAGCTATCATTTTTCACAGCCATCACCTAAACATTAGGGACATTAACCAAGAGCAAACTAAGAGAAGAATCAAAGCAAATGGCTCAAGGAAAACCATTGAAGCATTTTATCAAACACATGGTGTGCATGGAAAGATGGACATGAGAAAAAATTTAAAACAAGATGAAAACCCATGCCTAAATACATACAAGCAATGCAGAATTTCACAACCACATGATCATCAGGCATAGTAATCAAAGAAGAAGGAAAAAAGAAAGGGAAAAAAAAAATTTCCAATCCAACTTTCGAAACCTAATATGTTATCCCTTCATAAACATGAAATGAGAGATTAAGAAGGTTTGGAGATCATACCTTGGGTTGAAGAGATGGAAGAAAAAGAATCTGAGAGGCACAAAATAAGAGACACGAAACAAGAAAGAAAAAAAAAATTTGAGAAGAAGGAAAAAAAATTTTGCTGCCGAGAATGACACAGTGAGAGAGAAAAAAATGTTCTCGGTAATATAACTGAGCATTGCCGTCCGGACAGGAAATTCACACCGTCCGGACGGTAATTAATTAATTAATAATAATTTTTTTTTTAAATTATCTTCTCCCCCTGACAATTAAATCCTGATCAATTGTACACAGTTCATTTTGTACCAACTCAGACAGTAAGTGCATCAAAAACAATAACAAGAACCATTTGAGCATGAAGAATTCATTTGAGCTCCTATGGACAATATACATGAACCAAAATGACTAAAGAAAATTTAGTTAAACAATGGGACAAAGGATAGCCATTCTGGAAGGTGAAGTGTGTGAAAATCAAATCCAGAGTCAAAACACAGTGTAAAAAGAATTTGGGCACGCTGCATATTATGACAGAAAAGACACACAGTTAAAGGCAAACCTTATGATACTAGGGCCTATGATCCCTCATCCAAAACACTTCCTGAAATATGCACAATTAGCCAAGAATCCTTTTGGCAACCGTCTTTTTCCGCAATGATTTGGTTACTGATTGTTTCTATAGGGATTCATTCAGCAATCATGACATTTAATAGTTGATCAGATGTGCTCTTTTGGAGCTCAACATTTTTTTTTATTGATTTGATCAAGGAAAGCAGGAGTTTTTATGATCTAGGTTCAACTAGCGAATTGGTCAATTTCAACTAAGCCTTAAGTTATCCATCACATGCAGTGACCGTGAATCCTTTTCACATGGCTTAACTAAAAATGACTCATAATTGTGCACGACCAGCATATGAACAACCAAATCCCACATGAAAAACTAAACTCATCACATTTATTTCAGATATGCAATAGTAAGAGCTCAAAAATGAACTGTATGCAAAAAGATATCTGTTATTATCTTACATGACCCAATGTGAAATTGAACGTACATGACAGGTGGCACAAGAGACCAGAAAATAACATGCAAGGAAAAAAATAACCAAAAATTGTAGCCAAATATAAAGAAAAGCATAAATTCTTTTTTTTTATTTATTTAAATTAAAGAAAAACAATAACACAACAAAAAAAACTTTTAAAATGACCCAAGTAACTATGATGCCAGGATAGAAATCAGAGAAAATCACCATACACCTATCCTAGACATGCAGAGTTAGAGATTATGGCATAAGACAAATACCAATTGCGTTTCTGAGATACTCAAACCTGGATCCATCAAGAGGTTTGGTAAACAGATCAGCTAATTGGTTTTCAGTAGACACATAATCAAAAGATACCACCTGGTGTTCAACCAAATCACGGATAAAGTGATGACGAATATCTATGTGTTTGGTTCGAGAATGTTGAACAGGATTCTTTGATATGTTGATGGCGCTGGTGTTGTCACAGTAGACAACCATCATCCCTTGAGGAAATCCATAGTCAGCTAGAAGTTGCTTCATCCACATCAATTGAGTGCAACAACTCCCTGCAGCTATATATTCTGCCTCTGCAGTGGATAAAGAGATGGAATTTTGTTTCTTACTCATCCACGCCACTAAATTTGTGCCCACATAGAAACATCCCCCAGAAGTGCTTTTGCGATCATCCGTATTTCCAGCCCAATCAGCATCAGAGTACCCTGCAAGGTTAAGATTTGTATCTCTAGAAAAATATACACCAAAGTTAGCAGTTGCATTTACATACCGGAGAATACGCTTGACTGCTGTGAGATGGGATTCCTTCGGGTTGGCTTGAAATCGAGCACATACCCCTACACTGAATGCTATATCAGGTCGACTAGCGGTGAGGTATAGTAAGCTACCAATCATACTCCTAAACATGGTTTGATCAACAGATTTCCCAGCCATATCAGAATGAAGCTTGACACTTGTACTCATGGGAGTACGAGCATGACTTTTGCCGTCCAATCCAAATCTTTTGACGAGAGCTTGAGCATACTTGAATTGGGACACATAGATGCCTTTGCTGGTTTGTTGAACTTGAAATCCCAGAAAATAAGTCAACTCACCAATCAAACTCATCTCAAACTCTTGTTTCATGTCCTCGGAAAATGCATGTGCCTGAGCATCAATAGTAGCCCCGAAGATGATGTCATCAACATATATTTGAGCAATTAGCTTTTGCTCACCCTTGTTGCGGATGAATAGTGTCCGGTCAGCCTGTCCGCGGATGAAACCTTGATCCATAAGATAGGTTGTGAGCCGTTCATACCATGCTCGTGGAGCTTGCTTAAGGCCATAAAGAGCCTTCTTGAGTTTGTAAACATGGTTAGGGAATTGGTGATCCTTAAACCCTTTAGGTTGCTCAACATAGACTTCTTCTTTGAGAATTCCATTCAAGAACGCACTCTTGACATCCATTTGATACAGTTTGATCTGAAGATAGCTGGATATACTTAGCAAAATTCGAATAGATTCTAGTCTTGCTACCGGAGCAAACGTTTCATCAAAATCCACTCCTTCAACCTGAGTGTATCCTTTAGCTACTAGTCTGGCCTTGTTCCATACTACAGTACCATGAGCATCAGATTTGTTTTTAAAAATCCATTTAGTACCAATGACATTTTGCTCTTGTGGTCTTGGTACCAAGGTCCATACATCATTGCGAATAAACTGATGTAGTTCTTCATGCATGGCAGTTACCCAGCTTTCATCCTTTAGAGCTTCAGTAATCTTCTTCGGTTCCAGTGGAGAGAGATAGCATGAATGTGAGACTTGATTTACTACCCTGTTTCTCAATCGTCGACCTTCATTGATAGTCCCCAAAAGGTTATCTTGAGGATGATTCAGCTTTACCCTGGATGAAGGTTCTTTCACGACAAGATGTGAATCAGGTGATTGAGGTGTGACACTTCTCTCATCACTATCCTCATCATTTTGATGTGTATCAGCAGGAACTACTTCAGAACATGTAGTATATTTCTTAAACAGTTCAGCTTTCTCCCCCTCAATTTTATCCGTGGTTTTCTGAACTTCAACCTGCTCCTCTTCAATTTGGTCCGTGATATATTCATCGTCGATAACGACGTTCACTGATTCCATGACTACTTTCATCCTTGTATTGTATACTCGACTTGCTCGGCTTGAGGTTGAATACCCAAGAAAGATACCCACATCGCTCTTAGCATCAAACTTCCCCAAATTTTCTCTATCACGGAGAATGTAGCATTTGCTTCCAAATACTTTGAAATATTTGACAGTTGGCTTCTTCCTCTCCAGATTTCATATGGAGTTTTATTTGTTGTAGGCCGGAGAAACACACGATTGATGATATGACACGCAGTGTGAACCGCTTCTCCCAAAAAATGTTGAGCTAATTGTTTAGCATGAAGCCTAACTCTAGCCATTTCTTGAATCACCCTATTCTTCCGCTCAACTACTCTATTTTGTTGTGGAGTAATTGGAGAGGAAAACTCCTGTTTGATGCCAGATTGGTTACAGAAATCTTCAAAGTTTGAGTTTTCAAACTCTCTTCCATGGTCACTCCGAATTCTCTGTATAATACAGTCTTGTTCCACTTGCATCTGCTTAAACAGGACAGTAGCTTGATCAAACACTTCTGATTTTTCTTTAAGTAGTCTGATCCAGGTATACCGTGAGTAGTCATCTACCACCACAAGAATATATTTCTTCCCTCCCAAACTGGCAGTTCTTGTTGGCCCCATAAGATCCATATGGAGAAGTTCCAAGGTTCTGGTTGTACGAATGCCCGAAGTCTTTTTATGTGGATTTCTGGTTTGCTTACCCAACTAACATGGTCCACATTTTCCTTTCTCTAGATAGTTGAGTTTGGGTAAATCAGACACCACCTCCTTCTTAGAAATCTTGATCAGATCGTGACAATTCAGATGTCCCAGCCGTTGATGCCACAATTCTCCAATATCCACTGATGTTTTGTGACATTTGGTCTGCATGGTTGGAGAGATGCCATAACAGTTATCAGATGTCCGGTCTCCTCCCATTAACCATTTTCCATGAGCATCGAAAATACTGCATTCTTCCTTCGAGAACTGAACTACAAGATCATTATCGCATAATTGACTTATGCTTAGAAGATTTGCTTTGAGTCCTTCCACATACAGCACGTCTTGAGGAGTAGGAACACCAGGAATTTCCACAGTACCTTGACCCATGACTTTAGACTTGCTCCCATCTCCATAAGCGATGTTTCCACTTCTTCCTTCTTTTAGTTCTTTGAACAAAGTCTTGTCACCTGTCATATGTCTAGAGCAAGCACTATCCAAATACCACAAACAAGAATTAAGCACACTTAATGCAGTATGAACAACGAAACATAGGTTATCTTTCTTTTTCACCCAAACTTGTTGTTTGTTAGCATTTTCAGTCATTGGAACAGCTTTGGTTAAATCAGAACCAGTTGACAAGCTTGCTAATTTCTCACTGATAAGCTTAACTTGAGCAGTTAACACTTGTAATTTTTTTTCAATTCCTGGTTCATCTCTCCTGGGAACATTTTGAGTGGATCAAGGGTGTTTCGCTCTAATTTGAAAACAATTTGGACGAGTATGTCCAATGATCCCACAGTGATGACAAGTGGGAATGAATTTTGAATCAGACACTCTTTTGTAAGAATTTTTTAAATTTGACTTAAGAGTTCTGTGTCTCTCCAAATACGCCTCTTTAGGCAGCAATTTAGGCTCACTTTCTACTTCTTTCAATTTTGGTTTAACAAACATAATTTTTGAAGTAGAAGACTCATTTGAATTTTTGGAAACATGCTTTTCAAAACCTAATCCAGCTCTATCATGTGAGAATTTCTGATCGCTTAACATCTTATCAAGTTTAACACTTGAAAATTTGTTAAGATGACTTCTTGACTCATTCAATTCTTTCTCTAAAGACTTAATTTTTTCAACAAGGTTTTCATTCTCTGTCTCAACTTCTTTAAGTCTCTTCATGTTTTTCTTATTCAGCTGACTCAATTTATTAAACTCTTGAAACATTTGATTATAAGCAGTTTGTAAATCCTGCTCATCATCAGATTCATTTTCAACCCCAATTTGCTCAGCAGAATTATCATACTCATTAGTATAAGAAGCAGTAAAAGCTAGATAATTTACATTTACTTCTTCATCTTCCTCAGAGTCAACATCATCTGATTCATCACTTTGAGTCACATTGAATGCTTTACCTTTTGAGTCTCTCAAATTTCCACAATTTGCCCGGATGTGACCAATCCCCCCACACTCATGACATTTACGACCACTAGGGAATTTTTCTTTCTGATCAGCTGTATTCCTATCTTTGAGGTTATCTCTACCATCATGCCTATGATTTGCAGGATTTTTTGAAATTCTACCCTTAAAATTTCCATTTTTCGGTTTGAAGAATTTTCGGAATTTCCTAACTATCATGGCAATCTCCTCATCATCTCCTGAATCCTCATATGTTGAATCTCCAGATTTTTCCTTAACAGCAGTTTTGGTCTTAAGAGCAATATTTTTTGAGTTCTTTGATTTAGGCAACAAGAGCTCAAAAGTCTGAATTGACCCTACTAGTTCCTCTACTCTCATAGTATCCAAGTCCTTTCTCTGGTTTATGGCAGCAATTTGGGTCAAGAATCTAGTAGGTAAGGATCTCAAAATTTTCTTGATTATTTTTGCATCAGACATTTTCTTACCAAGATTTATAGTATTGTTTCTAATACTACTGAGCTTAGAATAGAATTCATCAAAAGTCTCATCCTCTTGCATCCTAATTTCTTCAAACTTTGAGACCAACATTTGAAGTTTTGAAGCTCTAACAACTTCGGTTCCTTCATGAGTTATTTCTAAGATTTCCAATGCTTCTTTAGCTATCACACATCCAAAAATTATTGAGAATTCTTCCATGGTGACAGCTGTGAAGATGGAATGTAATGCTTTGTCATTTGCAGAGGCGGCACGATTTCCAACTGTTGTCCATTCAGCCATTGCTTTATCCGGAATAGACCATCCAGATAAAACAATATGCCAAATATCCACAAATTTAAGATATGCCCTCATACGAATTTTCCAAAGCGTATAGTTTGATCCATCAAAGACAGGAAGAGAATTTGGTGCAACAGTATAAGACATTTTGAAAGGAGTTTAGGATCACACTTAGGAATTGAATCCAAAAACAGTGAACCGAGCTCTGATACCAATTGAAAAACTATAAACACTCCTAATCCCACTAGATCCGATTTAATATCTAGTGTTCAAGCAATATAAATATGAATTAAAACAATCAACAATAAACACACGGAATTTGGTTACGAAGAGGAAACCATTTAGAGAACTCTCTAGAATGTAAAACCTCTCCGGGGCAGCCAAACCCAGAAAATCAACTAAATCAGTAAAAAGATAAAGGATTACAAGATGTTCATACCCACAAAACCTTTGCTATGACACGATCTTGTATAAGACAAGCGACCCACTCGTCTTCTACCGCAGTAGCTGATCGGTGTCAAATATTGTTTATTAGACCCCCCTTGACTTATGTTTGTTAGGCTCTTAGTTGTGTTAATAACTTATGTTTTGTATAGTTTTTAGTGTTTTGTGTTGTGCAGGTCATTGCAATAAACATGGCTAGCAAAGGGCAAGAAAGAGGACTTAAAGTGAAGATTCCTGCCAAGTGCGTTTGACCGCACTTGGTGCGTTTGAACGCACTCACGGTCGTACGCAGGAGCTGCGGTCGCACGCACGCACAGCTGGCCCTAGCAGTTATCTGCGTTCGAACGCAAGGGGTCTGCGCTCAAACGCACACCTAGTCAGCCCTAGCCGCCACAGCAGTTATTTGCGCTCGACCGCATACCTTGCTTTCGATCGCAAATAACTGGTGCGTTCGAACGCAGGTAGTGCGTTCGAACGCACTTCAGTGACCCGCAGCCTATAAATAGGACCTCGATGTATCATTTATTTCTTACGTTTGGGAGGTGCCTCTAGGGCCCAAAACCCTCTGTTTTCCACTGTAAATCCCTCCTAAATTGTCATTTATTTAATTTATATTTTATTTTACTTTTATTTAGTCTCTTATTCCCTTCACTTTAGATTTACTTAAATGCTTTCATAGTTAGTTTTACGTTTAATCCGTTTATTACTTGCCATGTTAGTTCGTTTCGATTCAACTCCAGTGACAAAGTTGCTTCGATCGTGCCGTAGTTGTTTAGTCTGTGCGTTTCGTCCGATGGATACATTTCATCGTTCGGGTTACGTCCATTTATCCATTGTAGTTAGTGTATCATTTTCACATTGGATCCTTTGGACCTGAACCGTTCATGTTTTGTCTTTTGTCAAATGGACAGACGTTTTGATTATTTCAATAGGCACGATAGGACTTGCATAGGGCTTAAGCATGCTTGAACTAGGGTGACACTAGAACATGCATCGCTCTTAATCGATAGACGGATGTTTAATTAACTTTGTATTTAAATACGGTGAGGTGGAATTTAGACTTTAGTTATTTTTATTGCATTTTAATTTAGTTTATTTTTAGCACGCCACCTGTTTGCTATTGGAACTAGGTTAAGATAAGATTAGTCTAGGCATTTTAAAGTTGATTTTTAGCAAAACCGATTCTCTGTGGGTTCGACACTCGCACTTGCACATCCACTCTATTACGATCGACTCGTGCAATTGGCGAGTACAATTAAATTTGTACATCAAATTTTGGCGCCGTTGCCGAGGAATCGGTGTTCTGTTTAAATTAATTTTGCTTGCTTGGATTAATTTTATTTTTCTACTAGTTATTTTTATTGTGCATTTATTTTATTTGTTTCTTGTTTTTGTATAGATAAAATCCAAAAAAAAAAAAAAATTTAGCATTTTTGTTTCTTGTTTTTCATTTCTGTCGAGTCTCTGGAATTTTGGCCTGGCACAGTGTGGTCGAACGCAGTTCTTGCGGTCGAACACACTTCGGCCTTTTCCAGCACAGTCGCGTACTTGCGCTCGCCTGACACGCCCCTGCGTGCGAGCGCACGCCCCTGTTCCAAACAAGCAGTGCAATGCTACGTTCGAACGCACATCTTTTGCGTTCGAACGCACTTGCAGAGTCTGCTACATTTGCGTGGCTACGATCGATCGTCGTTTCTGCGCTCGAGCGCACCTCAGCTGCTGCAGCAGCAGACCCGAGGCAGGTATGTGGTCTGTTTTATTTATTTATTTATTTATTATTTTTCTGCCTTTATTTATTTATTTATTTGCTGTTTTTTGTTTTTGTTAGTTAGTTTATTGTTATTTATTTATTTAGTTTATTATTGTTGTTAGTTTATTTTTATTTTGTTTAATTAGTTTTTTTTATTTTTGTTAGTTTGTTAATTATTTGTTTAGTTTTTCTTTTTATTTTCCGCACCGCATTTTTATTTTTATTTTCTTTTTATTTTCCTGTATATATTTTATTTGTTTTAGTTCCTAACAGCAATTAACCGTTGATGTTTGATATTTGAGAGAAAAGATTGATGTTAGTTTTTGATAGGTGTTTTGATGTTTAAGTTTGGGGGACGCCTTGGACTTTACTCATCCCGGTTCCTCATCCCACTGTAATGTATTTCTTGCCACATTGGGGACAATGTGTCATTTAAGTTTGGGGGTGTGGACAAACATTCCGTCTGTCTTTTATTTGATTGTTTTGTTTTTTTTTTGCATGTATATATTTTTTTTTTGTTTGTATATAAAATTTTTCTTTTTGTTTGTTGCTATGTTCTTGATTGGGCACGACTTACATCGTAACTGTGGATTACATGTCATTGGTTTGTTTAACATGTTTGAACATTGCCTATAATTAGAAATCCCAGTTTTTGATTCATGAGTTGGATTAGAGAGACTCCACTTGTTTGATCGATATTTCACATGCACACTAGCATTAGGGTCTGTGGGGTATGGGATTTAACTTTGAAGTGTGTGTCTTAAGATTTCTTGGTTTGCAATGTGATGATGAAAACCTTGGCTATTAAATAAAAAAAAAAAATTCAGAATAAGTCGAGTTTCTCATTGAGTAACCGGACCTCTTGCCTGGCCAAGCAATGAGTGTTCGCGTCAAAAGATGAAAAATTCCAACTAAAAAATTGTATGGCTAGTTTAGACTCCGTAGCTCTTTTGACTTGAGTAATTAAGCCCTAGGGATGTCTCTACATCTAGTGCCCTAAAACCGCCTGGTTTGGGAGCCACTGGCCCAACGCTCGTTATATAGGTCATTTAGAAGCTTAAGGGAGTCAAGCATTGCACAGCCTACACAAAAAAATTGCATCTTTCAATTCAAGCCTTGGTTGTATTTATCACATTGTTTTCCTTTGAATTTTGGGATACACGTCTTTGGAGGGTAATTGAAACCCCATGATCTTGTTGTTAGTTCACTTTGCACTTTACGGAGCACGTGTTGTCTCAATTTTCCAACCTTGAGTGAAATGATGTTTGGATGCCTTGATGATGTGGTTCATATGTTTAACATGTTAAATTTGCTAA
>CM017321.1:42828492-42889177 GCA_006937295.1 Carpinus fangiana | reverse complement strand
AGACTCCAACTAATTGTTTATCACAATTTATGCGGAATTGAAAACAGTAAAGCAATAAACAATTCAACCAAATATGTAAAGCAATAAGCAATAAAGAACACACAGAATTTGGTTACGAAGAGGAAACCATTTAGAGAACTCTCTAAAATGTAAAACCTCTCCGGGGCAGCCAAACCCAGGAAATCAACTAAATCAGTAAAAAGATAAAGGATTACAAGATGTTCATACTCACAAAACCTTTGCTATGACACGATCTTGTATAAGACAAGCGACCCACTCGTCTTCTACCGCAGTAGCCCTTTCCAGAGACAGCTGGAACAATCCTTCTACGTGATCTCCTTTCACCGGAACTCCGATTGGCTTCACTTCAACAAAACTTCCATCAAAGAAACAAAACTCTACTCTAAGAGATTAAACCCACAATCTATGGAGATCAATACTCTTAGCTCACAAAGAAGCGAATTCTAGATGCAGAATTCATCACCTAAATAGATCTGTCGAGATCTATATATAATACCCAAAGACACTTAGACCTATTTGAACTCAAATACAAAGGCATTTAAACCTAGAACGCAACTGACCGTCCGGACGGTAACTTGGCACGTCCGGACGGGATTCTTAAATAACACGTGGAAGATGCACTTTAACACGGGCCGTCCGGACGGTAGTATTGACCGTCCGGACGGGTCTAGGGCAACATCACTATCTCCAGACTTTTGGCGCGGCGCGTTCTAAGGCGTCCGGACGGGCTGCGAACGGGATGCGAACGGGCTTCGAACGGGGCACTCGGTTTTTAGTACTGGAACTGCAGCACGTCCGGACGGACCATCTGTCCGTTCGGACGGGCTGCGAACGGCCAGCGAACGGGGCACTCGGGTTTTAGTACTGGAGCTCTTGAACTGCATCACGTCCGAACGGTCCATGTGTCTATCCGGACGGTCCTTGTTCCCATACTCCTGAAGCTGCTGCACAATCCTCCGAGAGATGCGAGAACATAAATAAAAGCAATTTTGCAATGTTTTGATCACCGAAAAATAGCCAACTACTCATAAAATAACTAACACAGATGATTCAGCTACGACGGCCACCTGCTCTTGTCCCATTTGAAGGACAAGCCTGCCATCACTTGCGAAAAGCAAGGCAGCATTCCTGGAGACAGGAGGGCCATCACGGTTTGCTGTCCAGACAACAGTCTTCTCAGGAATTCCGGCCATAAAAATCCCAACAGCGTAGCCATTGCCCTCCTTGTAAAATCCAAAGGCTTAGAGACCAGAACGTGACGACCACGTAGGGTTTGTGGTGGGTGTGAGAGAAGAGCCTCGGCTCACATTAGACTGAATTTGTTGAGCAGAAGCAGTGAAAAATGCAGAGAAAAGAAAAAACAGAGTGATGAAATCCATAACAAGATAATGAGATCTCTCTGTAGCTACTCTTTTCTCCTCTTCTCATTTCATATCAGAACAATTGATTTTAGCGTGAAATGCCCAAAAGTCTCACAGTGCCGGTCTCTTTCCGTCATTGACTTACAAAGTCTACAAAGTCGAGTCAATGAAATGGAATTGCCAAACTTCCGAGAACCACAGAGGGTGACGCATCTTGCAAACCGTCTCCATTACTCTCTCAACTTATCAAAGCTATTCATTTTTCAGAAACACAGGTGTCATTATAATGATGATGTCGACCACAACTGTTATAGCAATATTAGAAAATTTAGCATTCATGATTATTTTTATAAACTATCCATATGAGTTAGAACGGCCTCATTTTCTCAATATGAATCCAGAGTACTGTTACATGTGTTGATTACAAAGTTGTTACTAATCATTGCAAACTCTAGCAGCATATTCACTTAAACATTAACATGAGAGTGCGGTGGAGGAGGTGCTTCCGTAATAACAGTTCCTTCAAGCATCATAATCACTGACTTCATTGAAGGGCGACGAACTGCTTCTGTATGCACACACCAAAGTCCCACCTTCACCATCTTCTCCAATTCCTCCATGTCCAACTCTGTTTCACCCACCGCTTCTTTAAGCTCTCCAGCCAAATAGCATTTATAAATCCAATCTGTTAGTACCATTTCTTCCTCTGGGCCTGCTAAGACCAAGTTCTTCCTGCAGCAAACGATCTCCAACAACAAAACCCCGAAGCTGTAAACGTCTGCTTTTACTGTGATCGGAGCGTTGCTCTGGTCCCACTCAGGAGCTATGTAGCCTCGTGTTCCCCTTGCCCTGGTGTATGTCCTTGTTTGATCCGGTTTTAATAGCTTGGATAGCCCAAAATCTGATATCCTGGCAGACCAAGATTCATCCATGAGTATGTTCTGTGGCTTAATGTCACAGTGGATGATCCGGGTCAGACACTCTTCGTGGAGATAGTGAATCCCTCTTGCTATCTCTAGTAAAATCCTTCTCCTTTCATTCCAACTAGGCCGTCTCATGAACTTGAAAAGAAGGTCTCCCAGTGAGCCATTCTTCATGAATTCATACACAAGAAGCCTATTTGATCCTTCACTGCAGAAGCCAATCAATTGAAGTAAATTCTTGTGGTGGGTCCTTCCAATTATCTTCATCTCATTTCGGAAAACAGATTCTCTTTCTTCCACCATCTTCTCTAGCCGCTTAACAGCAATTTCTTGGCCACCATTCATTGCCTTCAGGGAACCTTTATAAACCTTCCCGGATGCTCCCCTACCAACCTCTTCCTTAAAATTATCTGTGGCTTTTACCAGTTGATCATAGGTAAATGATCTGACATTTATTTCTTCAATAACATCTGGTGGATTACTTTGCGTCGTTAGCATCTTGTAGCCCCATGCCCGATATGTGAAAATGAGATATCCGGACAATAGAAAAATAAATATGGACAAGCTGATGAGAACTAGACCAACAATCACAAGCTTCTTACCGAGCTTCTTTGTGATCTTATTGACAACAACATCTGTGTCATTTTCCAAGCTTTCCCTTCTAATTTTCACCAAAGCTTTAGTTGGAAGGCTACTATTCCTCATCCCAAATCTAAGTGGAAGCTTTTGCTTGAAGCACATTGTATCCCTGAATGTTGCCACCACACAATTACAGTCCTCCAAACAATTTTCCGAGCAGCCTTCTTCATTCACAGAAGAAAGTAGATCATACTCGCTGGGCTCCCAGGCAGTGTTTGGGAGAGAGGTCATTCTATAATTTGCTTTACGGTTATCCCCAAAGCAATCCTTTTTGGCTGTGAGGTTTAACTTGCAACCAATACTAGCCTGTTTTGGATCCACGAACTCAAATCCTGGAGGACAAAAGCAAGAAAGATCAGCACCATCAATGGAACAAAAGCTGTTTGGCCCGCAAATCCCTTTGACGGAGCAGCGATTTTCTTCTCTGATTGCCGTCCACAAGATTGAAATGTTTGAGCTGCCTTGACTCCCCATTTGATGCCGATAAAGCCTTAAAATGCCATCCACGTCAAAGGTTGCTCGATACAAGACCTTACTACCATCAACAAGATATCCACCTGCTGTTAAATTCATTGCACTTGACCCAGAAGAACTGGAGAGATAGAAGCGGCTGTCAGCCGCTAGATTCAACGTCAAGTTTCTTCCGACACGTCCGCTTAATGATGACCAATAAACATATTTTCCGTCAGTAAAACTTCTTATTGGAAGAGCATAGAGATTTCCATCTCGTGCCAACACCAGCTTGAAGTTTCCAAATGAAGTATCAGTTTCGGAGACGCTAGAATACAAAGTTTTCTCTGGAACTAGCTTTTGTGCAACCAAAAGGGTATCAGTCGGGTAGTCGAAGCTAGCCCATATAATCTTGGAACTAGAGTTGTATAAAACAAAGTTACCCGAATCAAGCATTGAAGCAACTGCAGCCGCTTGAGTTGTTTCGGCAAGTGGTTGCACTTGTCCGGTGGAGCTAAGGAGGAGGAGCCTGCCATCTATAGAGAAAATAAGAGCTGCACCAGGTGATACCGCCGAATCGTTTTGACGTGATGTCCACACTATTGTGTTTTTGGGGCTGCCGACGACCCAGATGCCAACCTTGAAGCCGTTGCCACTAGGGTAGAACCCAAATGCAAAATGGCCAGAAGAAGAAGGCCAGAAATTTGGGGTAGAGTTTGTGTAAAGGGTGGAGCCAGTGGTAATGTTTGATTGTAGGGATTGACCTTTTCTTATGGAATAATGACAGAAAAAGAAGAGAAGCAGAAGTTTTGATGCAATTAGAATACCGAGTTCTGACATATTTAGGCTTTGTGCGTTATTAATCATTGTGAGTGGAAGCATTATATAAACAATGAAATGGACAGTCTTTCTACTAATTTTTTTGTTTTTTTACATTTTTTTGTTTTTTTACATGTACACACAAGAGTGAAGGGAGATTCGAACTAGTGACCTCTGCTTTATGAGGCATAGTCCCAGTCGATTGAATTACCTCTTGAGAACTTCTACTAATTCTTGTTTCGCAATGAAGCTTCTTATGTATGTTAATATCCAATGGTTCACATTATGGTGACTCTTAATTCTTAGTGGCATGGACCCTATCAAACCTTAGCAATTCGCTTCATAGTTTTTTCCTCACCTAATCAAGTAACTCTCAGTCAAGCTTACCAAAAAAAAAAAAAAAGAGAGAAAAAAAAGAAAAAAAAAAAAAAAAAAAGAAGAAGCTATGCTTGGAAATTGTTTTTGCCGTTTCATAATTGATTGGCGTGATTTAAAGATGATAGAGGTTTTGAATTTTTTGTAAAAGAGAAATGAAGAAAGTTATTTGCTAATAGGGAAAACATGACTTAACTCTTGTGAACTTCATTTACTTTTGCAATTACGTTTTCAAAGTTCAAAAACTCTTAATTTAGTATATAAAATTTCTAATTTTTGCAATCTCACTCTTTGAGCATGTTTTTTTATTAAATTATGTCAAAATTCTCAAATTACCCACTTTTATAAAAATAAAAATAAAAATTGCAAAGATTTAGATATGTGTATTTTTACAAATTTCGTTAAATCTTTACCAAAGTTTAAATTTTTTTTAAGGGTGGGTATTTTGGTAATTTTGACATCCTTTCATTAAGATTTAGAGAAAACTTTACTTTGGACCCCTGAATTACCATCCGTTTTAACATGCCCCCAAACTTAAAAATATCTCAATTTTAACTCCTAAACTTTCAATTAAACGTTAAAAGTTATACAATAACGTTTATGTTTGTAACTTTTTATAAAATTTCAAATTCACCCTTAATTTCAAATGAATTTTCTTTTTAAAAAATATTATTATATAAAAAACACACACACAAGGTGACCCAAGGTTGGGCCACCTTGTGACCATTTTTTTCAATTGTTTTAATAAAAATAAAATTGAAGGGTGATTTTGTCTTTTTAAGGGTTTTAACTTTTAACTAGGTAAAAATGTGGGTAGATAATAACCGTCTGCATCTGCTATCCACACTTATCCGCTATCTGCATATGTGGATGCAGATGTGGATAGTAAAAACTAATATCCGCAAATGCGGATAGCGGTTTTAAGGTATGCAGATGCGGATATTCGCATCCGCATTCCTTTATATATTTAATATATTTTAAATTTTAAATTATATATATACATATATATTATATTTAATATTTTTTTAATTTATTTTTGTCGGATTTGTAATTTATTTTTCTTATATTTGCTAGATTTGTAATGTTGTTGGATTCCACTTTTAGAAAACTCTTTTAATTTGTTGTGATTAATTGCATTATATGTTCTTCATTTACTATTATTATTATTTTTTATATTTTTTTTGTTGTTACCAACTATAGATTTACTAGAAGCTAAATATTAAATAATGTATGTGATGAAAATTTATTGGCAAAATGATTAGAAAGTGTGATATGAATAATACTGTTCAACTATAAATAATGTCCTTTTTTTCTCAAAAATAAAAAATAAAAAATAATGTCATTTTTTTATATTTACTAGAAGCAATATATAATTAGTGAATTACAATTTCAATGTCTAAAACGCTCAATACCTTAAATGTGGATAGCGGATAATATCTGCATTAACCACATGAATGCGGATATATAGTAATTGCAATTGAAAGTTTACGGGTCTAAATTTAAAAATTTTGAAGTTTGAATGACATATCTAGACGGGTGGTAATTCAAGAGTTCAAAGTGAAATTTTCCTCAAGATTTATCATAAAAACTTAAGAGAGGGATGACATTACAAAAATTAAAAGTTGTATATATTACATTTTGAAAGTTTTTAAACTTTTTATTTATTTATTTAAGAAATGAAAAAATGAGTACGGCCATATCATTCAAATGAAGACACGGCGTAAAGCGACCTTCTAGAACTATCAATATGTACGGAACGACCTTATAGTCGTAGGACTAGTACTTGGTCAAACACCGAAAGCAAGAGTGCAATGCACCTTCCTAGTGATTTTTTTTTTCTTTTTTTAAGCTAAAAGGGTTAGCCGGGGAGACTAATTATCTACCTACTAAGAGTTGAATAGAAGGGGCCTAAATGATAAAAATTGCAAGCACTCTTTTAAGTCTAATTGAGTTATAGTCTGATTTAGCTCCACCAAGATATCAATGAGAATTCAAGGTGACTAATACTAATCAGGTATATGTAAGAATTCTTTATTACAGAGATTCAAACTCACGCCCTAGTACATGTCATAACCACTTGGAAACTTTATTAAGCCATTAAACCACCACCATTGATGATCTTCCTCATAATCTCTTACAAACCAATAACATCACCTCATTTCAAACTCTTTTGTGCATTTATCTCATATTGGATTTAAATAGAATATTTAAATTCATAATAACCGAAAGAATTTTGTCATGGTAAATGTTAGGTACTCTCTTGGTCTTGAGTAAATATTATATTCTCTTGCTAGCTTTATTTTTAAAAAATAATATTTACTTAGGACAAGAAGAATACTATAAGATCACTAAAAACCAATATAATATTCTCTTTTCAAAGTTTCAAAATATAGTGCCACGTCACGTCAAATTTCGTGAGTCAAAGATTGGCGTGGCTATTGGTTGATTTACAGAAAAGAAATGTAGTGCGGTCGTAAGTCATATAACGCGGCCGACAGACGTAACGAGTCAAAATTTCTAATGCAGCTGGAAACTTCCATTTATATGATTTTGATTCATCGATCAAAAGTCAGTCCACCATTGTCATGCTTGTCCAACACGAAATAATTATGTCAATGCGAAGGTAAATCGAAATTGCTGCATTTCATATATAGGTACCAATCAAAATATTATTGATTTTAGTTTAACTTTTATTAGAGATCGTTTAGCAGAGCCTTTTCTTTTATTTTTATTTTTAATATAAATAAGAATGGGTTAATGTAATATAAAAGTGAAAGGAATTAATTAATGACCATCTTAGGTAGGGAGTAGGGCTAGGAGTCGGTTAGTATCGGTTTCGGTATAAAATTTGTGTTTTCGCATTTTGTACCGATAATGTCAGTAAAGTAAAAAATTTTACTGACTTATTCAGCCAACTTTTTGTTCCGTCACCGAATGACTGTCAGTAATGACGGTCGATAATATCGATAAGTGAAAAAATGATAAATTAATTGGCAAAGTTGAACGGTGAAGTCGGTTTGGTAAGAAAAATCTCTTCCACTTACCACACTAAAAAATTCAGAATAAAAAAAATCATGCCACCTCCCATCCATCAACTAGGAGGTCATGGTTGCCTACGGTCCAAAATCGGTCGGTTGACGAGGAGTTGGTGAATTTGCTCATGCATGGGAGGAAGAAAATGTTATAGAATCGACAACGACTTAACCCTTAAATATATTGAGTTTTAAATGAATTATATGTTACCATGATTTTAGATTTAGTTAATCAATGATTATACATTCATTAGAGATTAGGATTTTCCTTGTCAATTAATAAAGGAAAAGAGTAAGAAGAGTGTTACACATGTTAGCATATTAAAATAAGATGCTATAAAATACAAATATGAAGAAAATTTATTGGCGCTTTTCTTAAAGCATCCCTAAATATACTGGCACATTAGTTATACGAGCTGGAAACCCGTGCAATACACGGTTTGTTTTTAAAAATGACAGGAAAGAAAAAATAATAATAATTAGTGAATGCATAAAGAACAAGAAGAAGAAAAATGTTTCAAGTAGGAAGCAAAAAAAAAAGCTTTGAGAGACCATTCACAACAAATGCTCAAGTAATATTTTCTGTAATTAATAAAAGAAAAAAAATAACATATGAAAATTACAACAAATGTTCACGTTATATTTTGGTATTAGAGCTAGCCACCATGTTGAGAGGTTCGAGTCACGGAGGGGGCAACCTATGGGCTAGATTAAAATACTGATAGGTGAGTGGAGCCACCAAAAAGAGAAAGGGATGTCATCGGGTCAGTGTCGATAGAGTAGGTCGCCGTGGACGTTGGCCATGGAAGCGTGGTGGTATGTTACGACTAGTGTCCTACATTGGTTAAGTCTAATCTTGACCATGTGTATATAAGCTCTTAAACATCCTTCCCTTGTAAGCCAGTTTTCAAAGGTGAGTTCCCCAATGGAGTCGCCAAAAATGTTACGTAAATACGTAATATGATAGATTTTATGTTCTAAGAGAACTTAGACCTTAGATTCTAAGGGAACCTAGACCTTTTAGATTTTGAGAAAACTTAAAAATCCTTTTTCAAACTCAAGGTTTGGAATTAATTTTTTGATTCTTTATTAATGAGCTTTGATGTCTTTAAATAGACAATTACAATGCATAGTGAAAATAAAATACTAAGTAAAATAAAACTACTCTAATGATAATACTTATCTTTAACATTAAAATTCGAATCCCTAATCTAATGTTATCTATAAAGATAACATATTATCCTAAGGTATTTTAATCCTAAAATACATCTATTATTCGACCCCTAACATTCCATTCCCCTTAAAATGGACCTTGTCTTCAAGGTCCTACAAATTTGAAAATATCTTAAAGTAGATTTGAACTTGAAAACTTTGAAGTCTTCATCACATCACTAATAGCACCTTGGGATAAAAACATTCTTTGAAGAATCCGCAAGAGTGAATGAGAGTCTTCATATCCACAGTCTCCAAACTTCTCATACGCTTTCTAGACAGTCATTCCGAGCATGGATTTATATGAATGGTCGTATTGTTAGCTACAACAGCGCCAATTTTTTTCACATCTACATGCACAACATCTCCAATCTTTGGTAGAAATTTCAAATCTCCTATATTTTTTTTCATCTTGTATGAGCGATGGCTCATTGGTGTTAAGCGCGGTGGTTGATGGATTGCCACCGCGCGTGGTGGTTTCTCAGTCGAAGTGATGGCACTTTTTGTAGACAAAGGCTAGGGGTGCCAAAACAGTACTTGGCAGAATTGGGTGGTAGTGAGATTAAGTTGTGGAATTGGGGCTTCAACGTGACGGAATGGCTGAACGATGACTTCATTTTTTTGTACATCAAACCCCTTCTTTGAGAGAATGTTGTCAATATTTTTCTCTATCATTTCCATATTTTTCTCCATCATTTCCATATGCTCTTATTTTTTTTCTTGATAAAGCCATCTATCATAGTCATGAGACAAGAAATTTGTTGCTCAAGCCGACCAAGACGTGAATCCTCCATGGATAATTGATTGTTGTAGAAAACAACCAATCTGGCTCTGATACCAAAATTTTACGTGAATACGTAATGGGATAGATTTTAGGTTCTGAGGGAACCTAGACCCCTAACATTTTACATGTATTGATTACAAAGTTATTACTAATCATAGCAAACTCTAGCAGCATATTCACTTAAACATTAACATAAGAGTGCGATGGAGGAGGTGCTTCCATAACAACAGTTCCTTCTAGCATTATAATCACTGACTTCATTGAAGGGTGACAAATTGCTTCTGTATGCACACACCAAAGTCCCACCTTCACCATCTTCTCCAATTCCTCCATGTCCAACTCTGTTTCGCCCACCGCTTCTTTAAGCTCTCCAGCCAAATAGCGTTTATAAATCCAATCTGTTAGTACCATTTCTTCCTCAGGGCCTGCTAAGACCAAGTTCTTCCTGCAGCAAATGATCTCCAACAACAAAACCCCGAAGTTGTAAATGTCTGCTTTTACTGTGATCAGAGCGTTGCTTTGGTCCCACTCAGGAGCTACGTAGCCTTGTGTTCCCCTTGCCCTAGTGTATGTCCTTGTTTGATCCGGTTTTAATAGCTTGGATAGCCCAAAATCTGATATCCTGGCAAACCAAGATTCATCCACGAGTATGTTCTGTGGCTTAATGTCACAGTGGATGATCCGGGTCAGACACTCTTCATGGCGATAGTGAATCCCTCTTGCTATCTCTAGTAAAATCCTTCTCCTTTCATTCCAACTAGGCCGTCTCATGAGCTTGAAAAGAAGGTCTCCGAGTGAGCCATTCTTCATGAATTCATACACAAGAAGCCTATTTGATCCTTCACTGCAGAAGCTAGTCAATTGAAGTAAATTCTTGTGGTGGGTCCTTCCAATTATCTTCATCTCATTTCGAAAAACAGATTCTCTTTCTTCCACCATCTTCTCCAGCCACTTAACAGCAATTTCTTGGCCACCATTCATTGCCTTCAGGGAACCTTTATAAACCTTCCCGGATGCTCCCCTACAACCTCTTCCTTAAAATTATCTGTGGCTTTTACCAGTTGATCATAAGTAAATGATCTCACATTTATTTCTTCAATAACATCTGGTGGATTACTTTTCGTTGTTTATTAGCAACTGAATGTAATGAAGAAAGCTTTAGTTATATTGTGTTATCAATCACTGCGATCGAACGTAGTGATCGATCGCTCAATCAGTAAGTTCTGGCTTATCTAGCAGAGAAGTGCTATCGATCGCAGTGATCGATCGCTTCATCAGACAATTACGGCTTATCCAGCAGAGAAGTGCGATCGATCACATACACCGAGTGCGATCGAGCTCAGTAACAGAATGCGCAGAAAACTCACGTGAACAATAATTTGTTTTTATGTTCAATTAGTTGAGTTAGTTTTCTTCTTCAGTTATTGATGTAAACAGATTATACAGTTGTTTGTTAATATGTTAGACTTCTTTTCTTGTATAAATACAGCCATCTACATGTAATCAACTCACTTGAGTTCATGCAATATATAGATTTTGGCACACTCTATTTTCTCTCTCGTTCACTATTTCCATTCTTTTCTACGTTCATCTTCAACCCTTATATATTTGACATGGTATCAGAGCTTTTTTAAGGCTTTGCCATGGAGTCTATTCTCCCTTATCAACCTTCTTCTTCTTCTTCTCCTTCTCCTTCTTCTACAAATTCCACTGCTATTCATGATGACTTGTCATCAAATCCTCTTTATCTTCATCATGGAGATAATCCTGCCTCACATATGGTTATTCAACCATTGAACGGAGAGAATTACAATGCCTAGAGTAGGTCCATGATCATGGCTCTCACAGCTAAGAACAAGTTGGCTTTCATTGATGGTTCTTTGCCTCAACCACCTGCCATTGATCCTACTTTTTGATCTCGGACACGATGCAACAATATGGTTCTTTCATGGATCATGAATTCTGTGATGAAGGACATCTACATCAGCATTCTTTACATCACCAATGCCGAAGTTATGTGGAAAGATTTGAAGGATCGTTTTTCACAAGGTAATGGTGCTCGTGTTTTTGAACTTAAGAAGTCTATTTCTGCTTTGATTCAAGGAAATAATTATATAAATGCTTACTATACTACTCTCAAAGGACTTTGGGATAAGTTAGTTAATTTCGAATCAATTCCAACATGTACTTGTAACTGTAAATGTACTTGTGGAATTATCAAGAAAATCATGGAGAATCGGGATAAGGATTACATTATGCAATTCTTGATGGGATTAAATGATTCTTATTCTGCAATTTGTGGTCAACTCTTACTCAATGATCCTCTTCCCACAATGAATAAGGTTTTCTCTTTAATCATTCAAGAAGAAAGGCAAATAATGATTAAATCTGCCTCAGTCAATCAAAATGTTTTTCAAAACAGTGCTGCTCTAGTATCTAGGTCACCTGTTTCTTCATACAACTCTTCAGCCCTTCAAACAATTCCTCAAACACTACCCGAAACCCCAAACAGTATCTGAAAAAGCCTACCTACTGTCACTGTGGTGTTATTGGTCACACCGTTGAAAAATGCTACAAAATCTATGGTTTTCGTCCTGGCTTCAAGTTTACTAAAGGCATAACAATAGGTGATTCTTTAGCTCATCAAGTTCAAGTATATGATGATGACTCATCTACTGTGGTTCCATCTATGCCTCAGTTCACTTCAGAACATTGTCAACAAATTCTTGCTATGCTTAAGCCTTAGACACTTGATGGTGCTTATCCTCATTCAGCACATCAAGTAAGTATCACTCATGACAGTTATGACAAATTGTTTTCCAATATGGCAGGTATACCTTCTTCACTTATATAGGTTTTGATTCCAAATTCGCTATTTTTTCCTCCTTGGTGCCTCCTATTTCAATTACTCCTTCAAAATCGATAATTGATACAGGAGCAACTGATCATTTGATATGTTCTATATCATTGTTTACTTTAATCACTGCCAAAATATCTACCAATGTTAAACTTCCAAATGGCAAATTTGCTACTGTTACTCATATTGGGACAGTACAGATTTCAGCCAACCTTACCCTCACTAATGTCTTGTGTGTTCCATCCTTTTCCTTCAATCTGCTATTAGTTAGCAAACTCATCAAATCCATCACTTGTTGTTTCATTTTGTTTGCTAACTTCTGTTTTATTTAGAATCTAAATAGCTGGATGACGATTGGATTGGATGAACTAAAAGATGGCTTATATTACTTGGTGCAAGATTCAGATATACATTCAAGTTCAAGCTTGACAACCAAGTCTGTTCCTTTTTCTAGTTTTTCTGCTTCTGTTAAAAATGTTGATACAGACCTTTGGCATTTTAGGTTAGGCCATTTACCTCATTCAAGAATGAAGTTGTTAGCTTCAAACAATTCTGTAATCTCTTGTGATTCTAGTGACAGCATTTGTACAAGCTGTCCTCTAGCTAGACAGAAGAGATTACCTTTCCCTGTTGGTGTATCAACTTCTGTTGCAATGTTTGATTTAATACATTGTGACATTTGGGGCCCTTCATCAATTTCATCAATATATGGTTCTTCTTACTTTCTGACTATTGTTGATGATTATTCTCATTTTACATGGATTCACTTACTGCAATCCAAGTCTCAAGCTAGTCTTTTCATTCAAAACTTCTTTAATCTTGTTGAAACTCACTTTCAATCAAAAATTAAAACTTTAAGGTCTGACAATGGCCTTGAATTTCACATGCCCAAATTTTTTTCTTCCAAAGGAGTAATACATCAACTTAGTTGTGTAGAAACTCCTCAACAAAATGCTGTGGTAGAGAGGAAACATCAACATATTCTCAGTGTAGCTAGATCGCTTCGTTTTCAATCACATCTACCCTTATCTTTTTGGGATGATTGTGTTCTTACAGCTACATACTTGATAAATAGACTTCCATCTTCTATTTTGTCTAACAAAACTCCTTATGAATTGTTATACTCAAAATCTCCTAACTATAATCATCTAAGAGTTTTTGGATGTCTATGTTATGCTTCTACTTTAAATAGACATAGAACTAAATTCGATCCTAGAGCTAGACCTTCTGTTTTTCTAGGATATTCTTCAATTCATAAAGGCTACAAACTTTATGATTTGCAAACACATTCATACTTTCTATCTAGAGATGTAGTTTTTCATGAACACATCTTTCCTTTTAACAAGTCTCATGGTTCTATTGTCATTCCACACAATTCTGATTCTGATTTTTCTTCTTTTCCTACAACTGATGGAGTTTTTATATTACATTCCTCTTTTCCTGATATTCCATGCTCCTCAGATTGTACTCATCATGTTCCTCCTATGCCTTCATCAAATTCTACTCCCACCATTACTCCTGTCATTTATTCTAACATTAGTCCTACCATTAGTCCTACAATCAGTCCAACTGTTATTCCTCTTATCACAAATCTAAGAAAGTCATCTAGAACTAAATGTATGCCTGGATATCTGCAATAGTATCATTGTCATCTTGCTGATCACTCTTTCTCATCTAATCATCCATCCACATCAGGTACTCCTTTTGCTTTATCTTCAACTCTTGGTTATGATAAACTTTCTCCTACTTATAAATCATTCTGCCTATCTATTTCCATTAACCCTGAGCCTTAATATTTTCACCAAGCTGTTAAGCATCAGCATTGGCGCCATGCAATGAGTGATGAGATCCAAGCTCTTGAGGAAAACAACACTTGGATACTCACTGATTTGCCTCCACATAAAACTGTAATTGGTTGTAGATGGGTTTACAAGGTTAAGTTCAAGGCTGATGGGACTATTGAGAGGTATAAGGCAAGATTGGTTGCTAAGGGTTATACACAGTGTGAAGGTCTTGATTACTATGAGACTTTCTCACCAGTTGCCAAGCTTACAACAGTGAGGTGTTTACTAGCCATTGCCTCATCAAAGAATTGGTTTATTCACCAACTTGATGTCAACAATGCCTTCCTTCATGAGGAGCTCAATGAAGAAGTTTATATGAGTTTACCACCTGGTTTTGCCAATAAGGGGGAGAAGCGTATATGCAGGCTTACCAAGTCACTTTATGGACTAAAGCAAGCCTCAAGGCAGTGATTTGCTAAGTTTTCAACAATCCTTTTGAATAATGGTTTTCAACAATCCAAGGCTGATTATTCCTTGTTTACTAGAGTTAAAGGGAATACCTTTGTTGCTCTCTTGGTGTATGTTGATGATATCATCATTGCTAGTAATGATGCTTCTGCTGTGTCTCAACTTACTACTTATCTAAACACCAAATTCAAACTCAAAGACCTTGGACCCTTGAAGTTCTTCCTTGGCCTTGAAATTGCTAGAAGTTCCAAAGGCATTTCTGTTTGCCAGAGGAAGTATACTTTGGAAATACTTGAAGATGCTGGTTTGTTAGCTTCAAAACCAATCAATTTTCCCATGGAGTCTAATCTGAAACTTAGTCGCATTGCTAGTGATCTTTTGAAGGATCCAACTTCTTATAGAAGATTAGTAGGAAGGTTACTATATCTCACTATAACAAGGCCAGATATTTCATACTCAGTTCAAATTTTGAGTCAACTTATGGACAGTCCTAGACAACCTCATATGGATGCTGTTGTTCGTGTCTTGAGATACTTGAAATCACCTCCTGCTCAAGGTCTTTTTTACCCTGTTGTTTCTTCTTTACATCTCAAGGCTTTTTGTGACAGTGATTGGGCTGGATGTCCAGACACAAGGCGCTCTGTTACTGGCTTTTGTGTATTTTTGGGTGATTCATTGATTTCATGGAAATCAAAGAAGCAAGTGACAGTTTCTAGATCTTCAGCTGAGGTAGAATACAGGTCCATGGCAGCAACTACTTGTGAGTTAATTTGGTTGTTCAGTCTACTTAAGGATCCACACATACTTCATCCCCAACCTGCTTTGATGTTTTGTGATAGTTAAGCTGCTATCCACATTGCAACTAATCTGGTTTATCATGAGAGGACAAAACACATTAAGGTTGATTGTCACATTGTAAGAGATAAGATTCAAGAAGGTTTGATTCGGACTCTTCATGTTAGCACTCAACACCAATTGGCTGATTTATTTATTAAAGCTTTAGGTTTTGCACCTTTTTTCTCATTTAATTTCCAAGATGAATATTGTTAATCTCTTCCCTTCATCTTGAGGGGGAGTATTAGCAACTGAATGTAATGAAGAAAGCTTTAGTTATATTGTGTTATCAGTCACTGCGATCGAACGCAGATCAATCGCTCAATTAGTAAGTTCTAGCTTATCTAGCAGAGAAATGCGATTGATCGTAGATCGATCGCAGTGATCGATCGCTTCATCAGACAGTTCCGGCTTATCCAGCAAAGAAGTGCGATCGATCGCATACACCGAGTGCGATCAAGCACAGTAACAGAATGCGCAGAAAACTTACGTGAACAGTAATTTGTTTTTATGTTCAATTAGTTGAGTTAGTTTTCTTCTTCAGTAATTGATGTAAACAGATTATACAGTTGTTTGTTAATCTGTTAGACTTCTTTTCTTGTATAAATGCAGCCATCTACATGTAATCAACTCACTTGAGTTCATGCAATATATAGATTTTGGCACACTCTGTTTTCTCTCTCGTTCACTATTTCCATTCTTTTCTAAGTTCATCTTCAACCCTCATATATTTGACATCATTAGCATCTTGCAGCCCCATGCCCGATATGTGAAAATGAGATATTCGGACAATAGAAAAATAAATATGGACAAGCTGATGAGAACTAGACCAACAATCACAAGCTTCTTACCAAGCTTCTTTGTGATCTTATTGACAACAANGAGGGAGTATTAGCAACTAAATGTAATAAAGAAAGCTTTAGTTATATTGTGTTATCAGTCACTGCGATCGAACGCAGATCGATCGCAGTGATCAATCGCTCAATTAGTAAGTTCTAGCTTATCTAGCAGAGAAATGCGATTAATCGTAGATCGATCGCAGTGATCAATCGCTTCATCAGACAGTTTCGGCTTATCCAGCAGAGAAGTGCGATCGATCGCATACACCGAGTGCGATCAAGCACAGTAACAGATTAATGCGCAGAAAACTTACATGAACAGTAATTTGTTTTTATGTTCAATTAGTTGAGTTAGTTTTCTTCTTCAGTAATTGATGTAAACGGATTATACAGTTGTTTGTTAATCTGTTAGACTTCTTTTCTTGTATAAATGCAGCCATCTACATGTAATCAACTCACTTGAGTTCATGCAATATATAGATTTTGGCACACTCTGTTTTCTCTCTCGTTCACTATTTCCATTCTTTTCTAAGTTCATCTTCAACCCTCATATATTTGACATCATTAGCATCTTGCAGCCCCATGCCCGATATGTGAAAATGAGATATTCGGACAATAGAAAAATAAATATGGACAAGCTGATGAGAACTAGACCAACAATCACAAGCTTCTTACCAAGCTTCTTTGTGATCTTATTGACAACAACATCTGTGTCATTTTGCAAGCTTTCCCTTCTAATTTTCACCAAAGCTGTAGTTGGAAGGCTACTATTCCTCATCCCAAATCTAAGTGGAAGCTTTTGCTTGAAGCACATTGTATCCCTGAATGTTGCCACCACACAATTACAGTCCTCCAAACAATTTTCCGAGCAGCCTTCTTCATTCACAGAAGAAAGTAGATCATACTCGTTGGGCTCCCAGGCAGTGTTTGGGAGAGAGGTCATTCTATAATTTGCTTTACGGTTATCCCCAAAGCAATCCTTTTTGGCTGTGAGGTTTAACTTGCAGCCAATACTAACCTGTTTTGGATCCACGAACTCAAATCTTGGAGGACAAAGGCAAGAAAGATCAGCACCATCAATGGAACAAAAGCTGTTTGGCCCACAAATCCCTTTGACGGAGCATCGATTTTCTTCTCTGATTGCCATCCACAAGATTGAAATGTTTGAGCTGCCTTGACTCCCCATTTGATGCCGATAAAGCCTTAAAATGCCATGCACGTCAAAGGTTGCTCGATACAAGACCTTACTACCATCAACAAGATATCCACCTGCTGTTAAATTCATTGCACTTGACCCAGAAGAACTGGAGAGATAGAAGCGGCTGTCAGCTGCTAGATTCAACGTCAAGTTTCTTTCGACACTTCCGCTTGATGATGACCAATAAACATATTTTCTGTCCTGCAAACTTCTTATTGGAAGAGCATAGAGATTTCCATCTCGTGCCAACAACAGCTTGAAGTTTCCAAATGAAGTATCAGTTTTGGAGACGCTAGAATACAAAGTTTTCTCTGGAACTAGCTTTTGTGAAACCATAAGGGTATCAGTCGGGTAGTCGAAGCTAGCCCATATAATCTTGGAACTAGAGTTGTATAAAACAAAGTTACCCGAATCATGCATTGAAGCAACTGCAGCCGCTTGAGTTGTTTGGGCAAGTGGTTGCACTTGTCTAGTGGAGCTAAGGAGGAGGAGCCTACCATCTATAGAGAAAACAAGAGTTGCACCAGGTGATACCGCCGAATCGTTCCGACGAGATGTCCACACTATTGTGTTTTTGGGGCTGCCGACGACCCAGATGCCAACCTTGAAGCGGTTGCCACTCGGGTAGAACCCAAATACAAAATGGCCAGAAGAAAAAGGCCAGAAATTTGGGGTAGAGTTTGTGTAAAGGGTTGAGCCAGTGGTAATGTTTGATTGTAGGGATTGAGCTTTTCTTATGGAATAATGACAGAAAAAGAAGAGAAGCAGAAGCTTTGATGCCATCAGAATACCGAGTTCTGACATATTTAGGCTTACTGTGTTATTAATTAGGGGTGCTCAAACGGTTATAACCGGTGGTTATTGGCAATAATCGCAACCACAACCACCTTGGGCGGTTATCAATTTTTAATAACCGCAACCGCTTAGGCGGTTAGTGGTTATTTTATAACTGGCGGTTAGCAATTATTTAATTCAATAACCGGGGGTTTTATAACCCTTTTTTTATATGGGCTTTTGAATTTTTTTTAAGTGTTTTGGGCTTTTAATAGCCTATTTTTTGGGCTTATTTTAAAGGTTTAAGGCTAAAATGTTCTAAAAAAGATAGAGGAAAAAACATACTTTAAATAAGGCTTAGCCCAAAACATCATATACCACATTATATATTTCATATACATAATCATAAATAGCCCAAACCCATTAATCCAAATACAAATGAAAAAATTAATATATTTTTTATTAATATAAAATATTTAATATATATTTATATTATTATATATAAATGAAGGTTGTCAGCGGTTATAACCGCCTTGTCCTACCCCTTAAAACCGCTAACCGCAACCGTCTTAGGCGGTTAACGGTTTTTAATAACCGCCCACCAAAGCGGTTAACGGTTAATGGTTAGCAGTTAGCATGACGGTTATAACCACCCCGTTTGAGCAGCCCTATTATTAATCATTGTGAGTACGTGGAAGCATTATATAAACAATGAAATGGACAATCTTTCTTCTTTCTTTTTTTTCTTTTTCTTTTTTTTTTAGACATGTTCACACAAGGAAAGAAGGAGGGGGAATTCGAACTTATGACCTCCGCTTCATTAGGCATGGTCTATAGCCGATTGAACTACCCCTTGGGAACAAATGGATGAATGTTGGCAATCGTCAATATTGTTAATTTGCGAGCGGGTAGTTGCACATGTGAAATGAAGATTGAAATCGCACTCATTACAACGGTAGAAGGGGTATGCATTGCAGTTTTTACCGCAAGCATTACAAAGTTTTTTCTGTGGCTTCACAAGAGAAAGGGTGTGGTTTGGGTGGTGAAAGGGGTTTTGTTATGTAGAGAGAGGCAGCTCAAGGCATGATTTGTGGAGGAGTAAATTGCAATGGGAGGTAGAGCATTTGTATCTGGCACCAGATGCTGGCTTCAAGCATGGAATGTTGTTTGTAGGACGTGCCTTCATCTTCACAGTGGTTCACATTATGGTGACTTTTAATTCTTAGTGGCATGGACCCTATCAAACCTTTGCAATTCGCTTTATAGTTTTTTCCTCACCTAATCAAGTAACTCTCGGTCAAGCTTACAAAAAAAAAAAAAAAAGGCTATGTTTGGAAATTGTTTTTGCCATTTCTTTTTTCTTTGACCTAATAATAATAATTGATTGGCGTGATTTAAAGATGATAGGGGTTTTGAATTTTTTGTAAGAGATAATTGAAGAAAGTTATTTGCTAATAGGGAAAACGTGACTGAACTCTTGTGAACTTCAATTACTTTTGCAATTATGTTCTCAAAGTTCAAAAACTCTCAATTTAGTGTATAAAACTTCTAACTTTTTGCAATCTTACTCTTTGAGCAGGTTTTTCATTAAATTCTATCAAAATTCTCAAATTACCCACTTTTTATAAAAATAAAGATAAAAAAACAAAAATTGCAAAGATTTAGATATGTGTATTTTTACAAATTTCGTTAAACCCTTACCAATGTTTAAATTTCTTTAAGGGTGGGTATTTTGGTAATTTTAACATCCTTTCATTAAGATTTAGGAAAAACTTCACTTTTGACCCCTGAATTAATACTCGTTTTAACATGCCCCCAAACTTCAAAATATCTTAATTTTGACTCTTGAACTTTCAATTAAACGTAAAAAGTTAGACAATAACGTTTATGTTCGTAACTTTTTTATAAAATTTCAAATTCACCCTTAACTTGAAATTAATTTCTTTTTTTAAAAAATTATTATATAAAAAAACACACACACACAAGGTACCATTTTTTTCATCTTTTTTAATAAAAATAAAATTGAAAGGTAATTTTGTCTTTTTAAGGGTTTTAACTTTTAACTAGGGGTGAAAATGTGGACAAATAATAATCGTCTGCATCCGCTATCTGCATATGTGGATGCAGATATGGATAGCAAAAACTAATATCTACAAATGCGGATGCAGATAGCGGTTTTAAGGTATGCAGATGCGGATATCCGCATCCGCTTTCCTTCATATATTTAATATATTTTAAATTTAAAATTATATATATACATATATATTATATTTAATATTTTTAATTTATTTTTGTCAGATTTATAATTTATGTTTCTTATATTTGCTAGATTTGTAATGTTGTTGGATTCTACTTTTAGAAAAATCTTTTAATTTGTTCTGATTAATTGCATTATATGTTCTTCATTTACTATTATTATTATTATTTATATTTTTTTTTTCTTGTTACCAACTATAGATTTACTAGAAGCAAAATATTAAATAATGTATGTGATGAAATTTATTGGCAAAATGATTAGAAAGTGTGATATGAATAATACTGTTTTTTTAAAAAAAAAAAAAAAAAAAAGAATCATTTCATTGATAAAAAATCAGAAGGTGGAGTAAAAAGCTCCAACAACCAAATCAACAAGATGGAACTACTTGCTCCATCAAAACAACATCACTGATACAATCTGGAATTTGGTTTCTTCATATTCTATCACTAACATTTGAAATAGCCCGTTTTGCCAACCTATGTGCCGCCTCGTTCACCACCCATTTGGTGAAAACACACTCCTATCTTGATAAGAATTGCAAAATATGTTGTGTGTCCTCTATAAGATGTCCAAACCGACTCCATCGATCTGCTCGTATTTGAGTTAACAGCATCCACCACCTATTTAGCATCCCCCTCAAAGATAACCTCATAGATCCCCAATTCTCTGAACAGAGACGCTGCATAAAACAGAGTTGTTGCTTCTCCCATCGTTGGCTCAAAAGATCCTTGGCATAATTTTCACTAGGCTGCTACAACTGCCCCACGTTCATCTCTAATGATAACCCCAATCCCCATCCGGCAAGATGAATAATCCATCGTTACGTCCCAATTGGTCTTAACCCAACCTCGGGCGGGAGCTTTCCACTATTCAACTATAGATAATGTCTTCTTTTTTTATATATTTACTAGAAGCAATAATTAGTGAATTACAATTTCAAGGTATAAAACGCTTAATACCTCAAATGTGGATAGCGGATAATATCCGCATTAACCGCGCGAATGCGGATAGTAATCGCAATTAAAAGTTTAAGGATCCAAATTGATAAGTTTTGAAGTTTGAAGGGCATGTCAAGACGGGTGGATTCAGGAGTTGAAAGTGAAATTTCCTTTTTGAGATTGATCATAAAAAATAAAGAGATGGATGAAATTACAAAAATTAAAAGTTTTATACATTATATTTTGAGAGTTTTTAAACTTTTTTTCTTTCAAGAAATTTTTTTTTTTTAAAAAAAAAAAAAGAGTACGGCCATATCGTACAAATGAAGACACGGCGTAAAGCGACCTTCTAGTACTATCAATACGTACGGAACAACCTTTTAGTCGTAGCACTAGTTGGTCAAACACCGAAAGCAAGAGTGCAAAGCACCTTCCTCGTAATCTTCTTTTTTTCTTTTTTTCTTTTTTTTTTTTTTTTTTTTTTTTGAGCTAAAGGGGTAGGTCGGGGAGACTAATTACCTACCCACTGGGAGCCGAATAGAAGTGACCTAGACGGTGGGAACTGCAAATGCTCTCTCAAGTCCGATTGAGTCATAGTCTGATCCAGCTCTATCAGGCCATTAATGAAAATTCAAGACGGTTAATACTAATCAGGTATATGTAAGGATTCTTTATTACGGAGATTCAAACTCAAGAATTAGATCAATGCGAAGGTCATGACCACTTGAAAACTTTCTTGAGCCATTAAACTATCACCCTTGATGATCTTTCTGATCATATCATAATCTCTTGCAAACCAATAACATCACCTCATTTCAAACTCTTTTGTGCATTTATCTCATATTGGACTTAAATAGAATATTTAAATTCATAGCAACCGATAGAATCTTGTCATGGAAAATGCTAGGTGCTCTCTTGGTCCTAAGTAGATATTATATTCTCTTGCTCACTTTATTTTTAAAATATAATATCCACTTAGGACAAGAAGAATGCTAGAAGAATACTAAAAAAACAATTAATATTCCCTTTTCAAAGTTTCAAAATAAATTTCGTGAGTCAAAGATTGGCGTGGCTTTTGGTTGATTTATGGAAAAGAAATGTAGTGCGGTCGTAAGTCATATAACGCGGACGACTGACGTAAGGAACAAAAGGGTTTCAAAATTTCTAATGCAGCTGGAAATTTCCATTTATATGATTGTGATTCATCGATCAAAAGTCAGTTGTCATGCTTGTCCAACACGAAAGAATTAGATCAATGCGAAGGAATATTGAAATTGCTGCATTTCATATATAGGTACCAGTCAAAATATATTATTGATTTTAGTTTAACTTTTATTAGAGATTGTTTAGCAAAGCCTTTTTTTTTATATAAATATAAATAAGAATTGGTCAATGTAATATAAAAGTGAAAGGAATTGATTAATGACTATCTTAGGTAGGGAGTGGGCTGAGAGTTGGTCAGTAATGTTAGTTTCGGTAGAAAATTTGTATTTTCGCATTTCGCACTGACAATGTTGGTAAAGTCGAAAATTTCACCAACTTATTCCACCAACTTTTTGTTCCATCACCAAATGGCGGCCGGTAATATTAGTTGGTAATGGTGATCGGTAATGTCGGTAAGTGAAAAAATGAAAAATTAATTGGCAAAGTTGGTCGGTAAAGTTGGTTCAATTAGAAAAACCTCTTCCACTTACGACACCAAAAAATTCAGAATAAAAAAATCTTGCCACCTCCCATCCATCATCTAGGCGGTCATGATTGGCTACAGTCCAAAATCGGTCGGTTGGCGGAGAGTCGATGAATTTGCTTAGCCTTAGTAGGGAGTGTATCCATGGGAGGAAGAAAATGTTATAGAATCAACAGCAACTTAACCCTTAAATATATTGAGTTTTAAATGAATTATATGTTCCCATGATTTTAGGTTTAGTTAATCAATACATTCATTAGAGATTAGGATTTTCCTTGTTAATTAATAAAGGAAAAGAGTAAGAAGAGTGTTTCACATATTAGCATATTAAAATAAGATGCTATAAAATACAGATATGAAGAAAATTTATTGGCGCTTTTCTTAAAGCGTCCCTAAATATACTGGCACATTAGTTATACGAGCTTGAAACCAGTGCAATACACGGGTTTTTTTTAAAAATGATAGGAAAGAAAAAATAATAATAATTAGTGGATGCATAAATGACAAGAAGAAGAACAAAGTTTCAGGAAGCAAAAAAAAAAAAGGCATTGAGAGACCATTCACAACAAAAACAAATGTTCAAGTAGTATTTTCTCTAATTAATAAAAGAAAAAAAAAAAACCCATATGAAAAATATAACAAACTCATATTAAAAAGAGACGCAAAAACCTATTACGCTAATTGACTTAGCGCTTGAATACTAACTGCTATATGTATCTACATTTTCTACCAAATATAAAAGAATTTATATATTTTTTAAAATAAAAAATAAAAAGAATCACATATTGAAACTAATAATCCAAATTAAAAGGTGTGCAAAAAATTGTTATAATACAACACTAACAAAAAGATCATGGTTTGATTTTGTCCAAAATCACTTTACTTAAGATACTTTTAAAGAGAGAAAACTTTATTCCTGAATGAAGAAAAATATCATTCTATACTTGGTTTGGAAAATTGATGAGCATTTTTTTGTTTTAACTTCTTGCTTCTTAGAAAAATACAAATAATTTCAATTAAATTTACTTTCCCTCTACAACACTTTTTCTTATGCCAAGAATATGTACAGTAGAAAAACAACTGGTTTATGATTATGAAGAGTGAGTAGGAAGAGACAATTGTTATCAAACAAAATGAAAACTCATTCGTTAGGTCCGTTTTAGTAGACAAAGCCATCAAAGAAGCAATCAAATGAACAAAATTACAACTTTTCGATTAAAGTCAGACCCTTTCGTATCAAGTTGCTTGGATAATTAACCTCTCCACCTACCCTCGTATCAAAATTCTTCAATTCATTTCCTCAGGCCAATGAACACTTGATATAATTTGAGGATAAAAGTAACGATTTGGCACTTCAAAGAGTCAATCCCTCCACTCTCTCTAACTCACAGCTAGGAGATGTAAAACACTTGATATAATTTTCTGGATACTCATTTACATGAAATATTAGACTTAAATACATGAGACACAATCACAAAGCAAATAATTGACAGCCCACTACTAACATAACAGTACTGTTGACTCATGAGTTATGTGTAAAAAACCAACTAAAAAACATAAACCATAATTATGTGGCTTCTATCCAAGCTCATAACTTTTGTTGGATGAGGAAGAGAAAACGTACTAAACGCTGTGTTTCAAATATTTTCAAGCAACCAGATTAAAGTAACAAATTAAACCCTAAACACAACACAAAAATGAAGTTTAAAAAGGAATAAAATAAACTTACTCGATACAGAGGGTGAGGAGTTTCAAAAGGTAGTGATTTATATAAAGAATGAGAAATAGTAGGGAAGAACAGAGAAATTGAGGAACAAAAAAAATATAGAAATAGCAGTGACGGATCCCCAATATGATTTGTAGTGTTTGAGGAATGTGGGAAGAAAGTTGTAGCCGTTTTTCGTGGTTTGTGATGTTTACAGTTGGTCTTGAAATAAAACTAAACAAATGGTTAGCTTACAACTAAATTTAAATGCACGTTTAGTACTTAAAAAATACAGTTGGTCCCCAAGAGGTAGCTCAATCGGTTGGGACTACGCCTAATAAAGTGAAGGTCTCTAGTTCGAATCCCCCTCCCCCCTCTTATAAGGACATGTAAAAAAAAATACTTAAAAAAATACATTTGGCAGCAAAATATGAAGCCACTTGTCACAATGATATGCTTCACACCCTTCCTTCCCTCTGGCGCCTTCTTCACCTTTCGCTCGCATCCGTCGTAGTCAATATTCACCTTGATCTCTACCGTCTAATCACACCAACCATTTAGGGTATTCTCCATCAACCGAAACGACGTCATTTTTGTAATTCTATAGGTTAAGTACTACGCGTGTCAATGGGATAGGTGAGTAGTCTTTAAATTTTTCAATAAAGGCATTTTAGCAAGTTCAAGTCAAAAAACTCACATGGACAGCACGTGACAGATTTTCCATCTAAATTGACAGAGCTAATTAACGGAGTGGCCACTATGACACATGTTGGTACTTTATTGGGCTACAAACACATTGTCTATTAACATTTTATGTTAGCTTGCTACATTAGTTTGTGTATTCTCAAGTTCTCTTGTTTTGCACTGGATTTTCACCCCAACTGGAGAAATCCTTTCTGAAGTTATCTACAAATTCCTACTGTGGTATCTGCATCAATATTTGGAAAAGCTAGATCGAAGAAAAACCACTTGTAATTGCTGTGGATGGTCTAAGATATCTAGGCAACATAGATGCTTTGAGGAGAACATATCTATTAGAACAAAAATAGTGAAGAAAATTTCTCAACCTCCTTCTAGATGATTTTGAGAAGAAAAAAAATTCACAAAATTCCACTTTGGTCGACTCTAAAAATGCATCTCCAAATGTAAATCCTGCTTCAAGAAAGTGTGAGGAAGAAGAAGAAAATTTGAAGGTGTCTTTATCTGACGATTTTGATTCATACCCTACTCTATGGGAAGAAGAAGATCCATAGGAAGAAGATCCAAAGGAAAAAGGAAGTTTGGAGGAAGAAGACGACGGACTGCAGGAGAGAAAAGAAACTACTTAAGATGACGTCATTTCACGCTACAAGGTGAGTAGGGAATTCAGTCCCATTTGAAACGACGTCGTCCTATGTAAACGGAATGATGCAGTTTCAGGTGTCATTAAACAAGCACCTTCCAGTGCCTGTTCTGGAAACAACGTCGTCCTAGTGAAACGGGACGATGCCGTTTTAGTCTTCAATCGAGTCAACCAACCCATTCCATGTCTTTGGGAACATGCCCACAAAATCCACAACGACCGTCCATGCAGCCCAATCCGTTAGCCATTCTGCTCCTACCCAAATTGGGAACACACAGCCCAAAATTCCGTGTTGAAAGCCCAAGCCCAAGCTGAAGACCAACCTGCTGAAACAAGATCCACTGGAACCTGACCCGCTGAATTCTGATCCATTGAAAAGCAATCTGCACCACTGAAGCCCGACTTGTCGAACCGCCCTTACCTGAGAACCGGTACGAGATTCAACCCGCGAGGAGCTAGCTTCATCAGATCCAATTCAGCACCGATAAACCGGCCGATTTGAAGCAGTTTTGGTGATTTTGCTCGTTCTACCTCGTTTCAACCCCAATTTGGTCCGTTCAAAAACTGTTGGAAATATGATTCAAAGGGCTACAACTCCACATGTTCTATTAATAATAATTTCAATAATTTTCAGCATTATAATCAAATAAATAATTGGGAAAGAGGAGAGTCTTCTAATCAAAGCCATCAAAGCATGAATCGAAGGTTTATCCAACCCTGTTGGTCGTCTCCAAGGCAACACAAGAAGGTTGCATTCACCATTCCAAATTTGGCGAGAACAAAGATCTCATCTAACAAACGCCTGAGAGGTCCACATCCTTTAAGGATTGTTAGGACCATTGTGCAGAGCCCTAGGGACTCGTAGCCTACAGGAATACACCGCAACACTCTTCCGTGGACGGGTGAACGGGTCAATCCACCATATCCAAATTTGGGATATTATAAGGGTTATCTAAACAAATACAAGGCATGTCTAATTTATCCTTGTGATAATTGATGTTATAGTTGCTGTTGTTATTGTTATTATTATCTTTATTCACAAACAATATTGGTTTGTAATAATTTGAACCACATATTTTATTTGGTTTGTAATAATTAGGTACAATTATTCAAAAAATTGTAAAAAATTGTACTGAAAAATTATAAATGTAAATATTATTATTGTGTTGTTGCATCTACTTTCTAAAATGGCTATTAAAGGTAGCATTGATTCCTCTAGAGTCGAGAGTGTCAATGGGATGAATTTTAGAATGTGGAAATGACACATTACTTATGTGCTCACACATGAGAAAACACAATACACCCTCACATCCGAGAAGCCCAATCTAGCTGACCTGAATGATGAAGAAGCCAAAAAGAAGCATGCAAAATGGTTGGAAGATGACTTAATGGCGTGAGCCACACTTCTTCATAACATGAAGGACAACATCATTCCTCGATTTGAAAGTCACAAGTCTGTAAAAGAAATGATGGAAGCACTGGAGACAAAGTATGACCCAAGATCTGACACTCACATACAGTTTCTATTAGATAAGTACAATTGTGCATGTATGAATGAAAATGATTATGTGGGCAAATTTGTGAATCAAATGGAATTAATTACAATAGAGCTTGTAAATGCTGGTCATCCTGTATTAGATAAAATGCAAGTGACCACTATACTCAGCGGCCTTCTAATACGTACAAATTTAATTGTACTCGCCAATTGCACGAGTCATTTGTAATACAGTGGATGTGCAAGTGCGAGTGTCGAACCCACAGTGAATCGTGTTTCGTTAAAAACTAATTTTAAAGTGCCTGGACTAATCCTATCTTAACCTAGTTCCAATATCGAACATGTGGCGTGTAGAAAATAAAACTAATTTAAAAAGCAATAAAATAAAGAAATAAAAGCGACTACAGTCCCTAATCCATCTCACCATAAATTAATTAACAAGTAAACATGCTTAGCTCATATTCAATAACGATTACGCTACTTGGCATATTCTATTTGCTATTGCATTGTTCATATTTCCATCTATCGATAAAATCATATGCATATCCTATTGTTGCTACAAATTCTTGTCGAACTAACCAACGCAAACACTGTTTAGAGGTCACAACGGATATTGGTCCGAAGACAAATCATCCAATGTATCTCCAGTTGCAGCGATAATCGACGTTTAACGAATTGCAAACAACAATCAACACACTTTTGTCACTAAAATGCATTGAAGCGAATAAACATAAATTGAAATGACAGAATAATACGAACTAAACATGAATAAATGTAAACAAATCTATAGTGAAGGGAATAAGAGACTAATTAAAAAAATAAAGTATTAAATAAATAAATGACGTTTTAGGAGGGTTACACAGTGGAAAATAGAGGGTTTTGGACCCTAGAGGTGCCTCCCAAGTGTGAAGTTCACGAAATACAATGACTCCTATTTATAGACAAAGTTTTAGTGTGCTGCCAGGTCAGGGGTGCGTTCGAACGCAATGCTACATGCGTTCGATCATGGTGCTGTGCGTTCAGTCGCAGGTATGTCGCCGTGTCGGGCGCGTTCGAGAGTAGGCGCTGCGTTCGACCGCATGTGCATTCGAACGCACATAACTGCCCACGGCGCAAGGATGAAGCGATGTACGATAGGGCCGGCTAGGGAAAAGTGGGAAACACGGGCTGACTGGGCCTGTGTTCGAACATGGGTCCTGCGTTCGACCGCAGTTGCGTTTGAACTCACCAAGTGCGATCGAACGCACTTCCAGGGGCTTGACTCCTTCTTTGCTTCATTTCTCCCCTTTAAGCCACCTTTTGCACCAAAGACCTACAACACACTAAAACACTAAAAAAAGATAAAATATTAGATATTAACAACACTAAGAGCCTAACGAATGTAAATTAAGGGGTTCAAATAAGCACTTTTAAGCACTCATCACATTCCCTTATCATGGGAACATGTGGTGACTTCTTTAACACATAGTAGAAAAGAAGTCTCCATGGTTTCTTTACTAGTGCTACTCATACTCAAAGTTGAGAGAATGAAAAGAAGAAGGTGAGAAGGAATATCAAGCAATTTGACGATGGCTCAAAACATACCTCAGACCGTTTGAGCTCCTACATTTAGAGGCAAGCCCAAAAATTTCAAAAGAAAATGGAAGAGTAAGCCAAATGGTAAGGTCAAAACTAAAGGAGCATGCTTCAAATGTGGAAAAGTTGGACATTTCAAAGCAAATTGTCCAAAAATCAATGGCAATAAAAGACAGATGATCGCTAAAGCAATTATGGTAGAACCAACTTCAAGCTCATGGTGGATAGATTCTACAACAACAAGACACATCACAAAGGGCAAAGAATTCTTTGTGGACTTCAAAGAGAAAGCTACTGGAGAGCATAAAGTATACATGGGCAATAATACCTATAATGATGTGTCAGGAGAAGGAAAATGTAAGATTTCTCTCAAAGGTTCAATTATAATTTCTCTCAAGGTTCAAACTTCTTCTAACACACGCCACTATAGGTATTATTGCCCATGTATACTTTATGCTCTCCAGCAGCTTTCTCTTTGAAGTCCACAAAGAGTTCTTGATCGGTGCCAAATATTGTATATTTGACCCCCTTAACTTATATTTGCTAAGCCTTTAGCACTGTTAATATCTAACTTTTGTAGTTGTTTTTAGTGTTTTATGGTGTGCATGTCATTGTATCAATACATGGCTACCAAAAGGAAAAATCAACTTGAAGAAATGCCATGAAGTTATTGCCAGTGCGTTCGAACGCAACTGCGATCGAACGCAGGGAGCACGTTCGAATGCAGGTCCAGTCAGTCCGCATCTTTCGCATGTTGCCCTAGCCAGCCCTATGATTCCATCACTTCCAGATGGCACCGCGGCAGTTATCTGCGTTCGACCGCAGAGCGTATGATCGAACGCATGCATCAATGCATTCAAACGTAGGGGCTGCATTCGAACGCAGCCCTGTGACCTGGCAGCACACCAAATTTCTATAAATAGTCTCATTCTTGCATTTTTTCCGAAGTCTTTTTCTTTTGGGCGAGTTTTAAGAGCATTTTGCCATTATAGGCCCTACTCTGCCCTTTTTAATTGTAATCCTTTACTTTAATTTAATTTAATGCATTCTCTTACTTGTTCTTTACTTTATTGTTACATGGGTGGCTAAAACCTTCAACTAAGGTTGAAGATGAAGCCTCACCCTTAGTTTATTTCACGCTTTTACATTAAACGCATTTACTTTTCGTCTTTTAATTTTCCATACTCGTTCATTTAATTTCTGTGACAAAAGTTAAGTGGTTGTCGTTTTTAAGGCATCGATAGTCATCCTTTGTTGTGTTCCAAGCCGGGTACACAACGAATGATTAATGATTGATTTAACATCTACTGTGATCCAAGGATACAATGGATGATTTTATCAAGAATTAATATTTGTTGTAGGTCCTTAACAGTAAACACACCAATTGGTTTGACTTGTGTCAATAATGGCAATAGAGTGTGTTTAAGGGCTTAACTCGATAGGCAAAAAGTGTGTATTTTACGTTTAAGCTAACCTTTTATATTGGGTGAGGTTAGTCTTTAACCTTAGTTAGCTTTATCCATTCCTTTACGCTTTTTAGAATAATTTTAATTTCTGCAAGTTACGTGTTTGATGATACGATTTCTTTTTCGGAACTAGGTTAAAATAGATTTAATTTAAGAATAATGTTAGTTTTTTTAGCAAAACTCTGTTCTCTGTGGTTCGATCTCAGTACTTGCGCAACGCTATACGACCTAACGATTCATGCTATTGCGAGTACCTAAATTTGGTACGATCAAATTTTGGCGCCGTTGCCGGGGAACGGTTGTTTTTGTTTAAATTAATATTATTTTTAGATTGAATTTATTTTTCTACTAGTATTTAATTTCTACAAATTTCAATTTTGTTCTTAGTTAATTTTTGCATTTTAATTAATTTTGGTTAGTTTTTAGAATAGTGTTTGGCAATTTTTGATTTTGTGTATAGTTTCTGGAAAATCAGGCTTCGATAGTGCGGTCGAACGCAGTTCTTGTGTTCGAACGCAGTTGGGCCTATTCCATTCGGCCGCGTACCTGCGGTCGCGTTACACGCCTCTGCATGCGAGCGCGCGCCTCTGAAACAAACGAGCAGCGCAGTGCTACGTTCGAACGCTCTTGCAGAGACTGCAACATATGCATGTATGCAAACGAACGTACTGCCTGCGCTCGAGCGCACCTCTGCATCCTGCACCAACATACCTAAGGCAATATGTATTTTGCTGTTTTGGTTAATTGTTAATTTAGATTTTAATTGATATTTATACTTGTTTTTAGCATATTTTCTGCTGTTGTTGGTTGTGTTTAAATTATTTTAATTTTTAAGTGATTAATTAGTTTCAATTGTTAGATAGTAGTTTAGTTAAGTTGTAGTTGATAGTTTACTTATTTTTGCCATGTTAGTCTTTATTTGTTTTAGCTAGGTTGTTGATATTTGTTTTATGTTTCTGTCTCTGTAGTTGCTGCATCTGTCAATATTTATTTTAAGTTGTTTAGTTTTAATTCATTTAAGTGCATATAGGTTGTAGCTTTTGTAGTGTAATTTGAATTTAGTGTTTTACATTCATCTAGGTTCTTGTAGTTGTAATTTCATTTTTGGACGCCATCCAGCCAATCCCCTCATATGCCAAGTTCTTGAAGGACTTGGTCACAGTGAAGAGGAAAATAAATGTCCCGAAAAAGGCATTTACGACCGAGCAAGTAAGTGCTATCCTACAATGCAATTTACCCTTCAAGTACAAAGACCCTAGATGTCCTACAATTACTTGCATGATAGAAGTTAGCCAGATTGAGAGGGCACTGTTGGATTTGGGAGCAAGTGTTAATTTGTTGCCCTACTCAGTCTATTTGCAGTTAGGGCTAGGAGAGTTGAAGCCCACATCCATGACACTGTAACTTGTTGATCGGTCTATGAAGATTCCACGGGGAATAGTTGAGGACGTACTGATTAAGGTAGACAAATTTTATTTCCCCGTGGATTTCATTCTGTTGGACATAGAGCCAGTTCAGGTGATAGGGAGTGAGATTCCTATGATTCTAGGGCAACCATTTTAGCTATGGCTAACGCCCTGATAAATTGTAGGTCAGGGGTAATGAAGATTTCTTTTGGAAATATGACGGTGGAGTTGAACATTTTTCATATCAGAAAACAACCACTTGATTATGACCAAATGAATCAAGTATGCTTGATTGAGGAGATAATTGATGAAGTTGTTGAATCAAGCATAGAGAACCCCCTGAAAGCATGCCTTACTCAGTTTGGTGAAGACTTGGATTTGGATAAACTTATGGAGCAGGCAAATGCACTTTTGGAGACCGCTCCTTTGGTGAGCGAAGAGAATGAGGAGATAGTTGTGCTTGATTCCCCAAATAAGGAACTTAAGCCTTTACCAGACAATTTGAAGTATAAGTTCCTAGGTCCAGCCGATTCTTTGCCAGTGATCATAGCTTCGGATTTGATAGATGCTCAAGATGAGGAATTGTTAGAAGTTTTGAGAGAGCATAAGGAAGCTATTGGCTGGACTATTGAGGACATTAAGGGAATCAGCCCCTCGTTGGTTATGCATAAGATACATCTAGAAGAGAATTTCAAACCATCGAGGGAACCACAGAGAAGGCTCAACCCAGCGATGCAGGAGGTTATGAGAGCATAAGTGATAAAATTGTTAGATGCTGGAATCATCTATCCAATTTCTGACAACAAGTGGGTGAGCCCGATACATGTTATGCCCAAGCGGGCTAGGTTGACGGTAGTGAAGAACAAGGATAACGAGTTGGTGTCAACTCATATTCATTCAGGATTTAGAGTTTGTATAGACTACCGTAAGTTGAACGCTACCATCAGGAAAGATCACATTCCTCTTCCATTCATTGATCAGATGGTGGAGCGTTTAGTTGGGCACAAGTATTACTATTTCTTGGATGGTTATTCTGGATATAACCAGGTCCCAGTGGACCCCGAAGATCAGGAGAAGACTACCTTACTTGTTCGTTTGAGACATTTGCCTACCGTCGTATGTCGTTTGGGCTGTGCAATGCACCTGCTACTTTTCAGCGGTGCATGATCAGTATATTCTCCGACATGGTAAAGCGTTTTATGGAGATCTTCATGGATGACTTCTCCGTCTTCGGTTCATCTTTTCAGGAGTGGCTGCACCGTCTCACTTTGGTTTTAGTGAGGTGCAAAGAGAAGAACCTTGTGCTTAATTGGGAGAAATGTCATTTTATGGTTAAGCAGGGGATAGTACTGGGGCATGTCATATCTCAAAGGGGTATTGAGGTTGACAAGGAGAAGGTAGATTTGATCTCTAACCTTCCACCCCCACGTACTCTGAAGGAAATTCGTTCCTTCTTGGGCACGCAGGGTTCTATAGGCGATTCATCAAGGATTTCAGCAAGATCGCCAGGCCCTTGTGTAGGTTGTTGGCCAAAGAGACCCCATTTGAATTTGATGAAGAATGTTTGAAAGCATTCGGGGCTCTAAAAGAGATTCTGATGTCCACACCAGTCATTAGACCACCCAGTTGGGGTGAACCATTTGAGATCATGTGTGACGCATCAGACTATGCTGTTGGAGCTATTTTGGGGCAGCGCATTGATAAACTTCCCCATGTGATTTACTATGCTAGCAAGACTCTAAACGACGCACAACTCAATTACTCCACCACAGAAAATGAGTTGTTGGCAGCCGTTTTTACGCTGGACAAGTTTAGATCCTATTTGTTAGGATCTAAAATCATTATCTATTCAGATCATGCGGCATTGAAGTATCTTTTTTCCAAGAAAGATGCTAAATCCCGTTTAATCCAATGGATTTTGCTGCTTCAAGAGTTCGATATAGAAATTCGGGATAAGAAGGGTTCTGAAAATGTGGTGGCGAATCATCTATCTAGATTGACCATGGATTTCACCGAGGACGTCACTCCCATTTCTGAGACCTTTCCTGATGAGCAATTGATGCACATTGCTCACAATCTCGCACATTGGTTCGCTGACATAGTGAACTATCTTGTTACCGGCCAAATGCCTTTGCATTGGGGGAAACAAGATAAGCTTAAATTTTTGTCCAAGGTGAAAACTTTTCTTTGGGACGATCCTTATCTGTTCAAGTATTGTCCCGATCAGATCATTAGGAGATGTATACCTAAAGTTTCCCAAACCAATGTCATCTCCTTTTGTCATGATCATGCTTGTGGGGGTCATTTCAGTGCAAACAAGACCGCTGTAAAGATTTTGCAGTGTGGATTTTATTGGCCCACCATATTTGGAGACGCTCGTGTTTATTGCACATCTTGTGAGCGCTGTCAAAAACTCGGGAGTATTTCAAAGAGGAACATGATGCCCCTCAATCCCATTTTGGTAGTTAAGATTTTTGATGTATAGGACATTGATTTCATGGGACCTTTCGCAAACTCCTTTGGGTTTCTGTATATTTTGGTTGCTGTGGACTATATGTCCAAGTGGGTGGAGGCAGTTGCGTGCAAGACCAATGACCACAGAGTTGTGGTCAAATTTTTTAAGGACATGATTTTCGCTCGGTTTGGTACACCTAGAGCGATTATCAGTGATGGAGACACGCATTTCTGCAATCAAATTTTTGAGCAGCTGATGAAGAAGTATTTCATCACACATAAGGTTGCCACCCCTTATCACCCATAGACGAGTGGACAGGTTGAAGTGTTAAATCGAGAGATCAAACACACATTTTGGAGAAGACTGTGAACCCCAACAAAAAAGATTGGTCTCTGCGATTGAATGATGCTTTGTGGGCATATAGGACGGCATTTAAGACACCTATTGGGATGTCACCATATCAGTTGGTGTACGGGAATGCTTGTCATCTTCCCGTCGAGTTGGAGCATCGAGCTTACTGGGCCATCAAGCAGCTGAACTTCAATTTTTTGAAGGCCAACTCTCAAAGGAAGCTCCAACTCACTGAATTAGAGGAGCTGAGGAATGATGCTTATGACAGTTTGAGTAAGTACAAAAAACACATGAAAAAGGTTCATGACCAAAGCATTCTGAGGAGATCTTCGAGTCAGGTCAAAAAGTCCTTCTTTACAATTCTCGGTTGCATTTATTCCCTGGCAAGTTAAAATCTCGGTGGAAGAGCCCATTCATCATTAGGACAGTGTTTTCTCATGGGACCATCGAGATAGAGGATCCCAAGAATGGTAACACCTTTAAGGTGAACGAACAAAGAGTAAAACCATTCTTGGAGTTGAGGAGTTCAGAGGTTGAGGACACTCTTTTGGAGGATCCAATTTATCCGAATTGATTGACATCACGAGTCTGGCTGAAGATGTTAAACTTAGCGCTTGTGGGAGGCACCCCTCATTATGTTTCTTACTTTATGTTTTGCATTTGTTGTTTACTAGTCAAATTTGGGGAAGCATTCTTTTATGCATACCTAGATTGACCCATCCCCTAGGTTTTGCTAATTCTATCACATTGTGGGCAATGTGACGTTTTAAGTTTGGGGGTGGAGTAGATGTGTTTTTGTAAATATTTTCATTGTGTAAATAATGTGTAAATATTTTAGTTTGTGTGTTGTGTTTGTAATTATTTTATTGTGTAAATATCTTTGTAAAAAAAAAAAAAATTTACTTTGCACTCTACGTTCGAACGCACCATTTGTGTTCGAACATAGACACGGAGCTGCATTCGAACTCACTTGTGTTTGTTCGACCGTAGTGCCCCATCTCACAGGCAATTCACTACACACATGCATTTGACCGTACCCTGTACGTTCGAACGCAGCGCCCACTTCAAGCCCACACACTCAGCACGTATGTGATCGAATGCACCACCTGTACGATCGATCGCATGCGTTTTTGGATCTTTTTAGGTCACTGTTTCATTTTTTTCTTCTCATTTCTCCTCCCCGTCGTACAGCATCTCCCATCATCCCTCATCCCTCTTCCTCCAATCTTCCATATCATCCAAACACCACCACCACCCATCACTTCCCCCACCACCACCGCACCATCGCCGGCCACCCATTTCCCTTTTTCTTCCCCTCTTCACCGTAAACCCAATCTCACCCAAAACCCATTTTTCGTCCTTTTTTTTTTTTTTTGTTATTTTAGGGCACAATTCCACTCACGGATTGTGCCCCTTTGTTTGTTCTGTTTTGTGATCAATTTTGCAGGGGGTTGGGGTAAATTTCAAGAGGGTTCTCAAACCCTTTGGTTTTAGGTTGCACACCACCTGTTCGACAAAAAGCCCCAACCACTTTTCAGCATGCCTAAAGGGCAAGGGTCGACTTCTCTGTCCTCTGGGACCCGAGCCATGATTGCTAGGCCACCTTTTGAGAGCTGAAAGCTCATTTTGGAGAACACATTTGCCATCAAAGAGGAGTTCTCCAACAATGAAGCTACAAGTTGGGCAGTCCAAGAGCTGAAGAACCGGGGTTTGAAGAAGCTTTTCAAGCCCGTCACCTCCACTGCATATGAGCGTTTGGTCCGAGCTTTTTACGAGCATCTGAGTTATAATTGCAGCCGGCTAGACGTTCTTGTCTCTTCCATCGACGGGAGAGAGGTGGAGGTGACCATAGCTGATGTAACGGCCGTGTTGAAGTACAGCCATGAGCCTCCCGAGTCGGACGTTCCTTGGCTCGAGCGCCCCTCCATGCTCACCCTCGAGGAAATCATTTTCAACATATGTGAGGGACAATATGCAGACAAGCATCGGAATGCAGCCAGCAAAGCGAAGATTCCTCAGAATCTTTTATTTATTGACATGGTGCTGTATAGGAACGCGTGTCCTTTGGGAAACAAGACACAGTGGCGGGACTTGTTCCTCAATGCCCTGTATGCGTTCCACAGAGGCTTTTGGTACTCCATTCCCGAGCTCATATGGAGACAGATCTACAAATTCTGGGAAGGAGTGCACCATCGAATGGCCGAGCACACCAACACTTGGGGTTTGCCTTTTCCTTTTCTTATCACTCACATTTTTAGGAAGAAAGGGATTAAAGGCAAGCTACGGACGGGCCAATCACCGAAAGCCCACACTTTGGCCGCATTCAGTGGAACCAAAGTTGTTCCCATATGCCTAGAGCCACAGCAACACCAAAGCCAGAGCCAGAGCTAGAGCCAGAGCCCATGGATATTCATGAGATAGCAGCTGACCAGGAGAGAGCAGTTGAGCTAAAGAGGGCGAAAGAATATGAGGAGCAGCCAGAAGAAGAAGAATACGAGGAGACAATCACTCTTTGCGCTGCTGATTATTATGCTCTTCAGGACTCCTTGGCAGACACCCAGTCCCAGATGGCAGACATCCAGTCCCAGATGGCAGACATCCAGTTCTAGATTGCGGACACATAGAGGGATGCATGCCAGGACAGGCTCAAGATCCAGGACATGCTGCGAGCCATTCTAGACAGGCTGCCACCAGCCCAATGACGTCTCTGTGACATCTTGGTCATTTTTTTTACACCCCTTGCATTTTAATTGTATTTTCTTTTTTCGCGCACTGTGAGCAGTGCGAATTTTTAGTTAGGGGTATTTTTGTGCACATTTTGTTTTTTATTATGCATTTTATTTTAATTATGGTTTATTCTCTTTTGTGCGCTTAATTTAATGAACACATGATCACTTTGTTAAGGGAATTTAAATTATGTTATTTTCTTTGGCAGTATGAGATAGTACAATTCAATTTGATTTTCATGAGCACATTTGGCACGTAGTTTGTGGGATAAAATGCTGATGTTGGTCATGTTAGTTTTGTAAGCTTAAATGCAGTTGGTAGCTCGTTGGGAAATAACATTTTTTTATTTTATTTTTTTTTTATGATCATTTTGAACTTTTCACCAAGTAACCGGACCTCTTGCCTCAATAAGCATTGAGCGTTCACGTAAAAAGTGAGAAGTTAGACTTGGTTAGCGAAGCTTCGTAGCCTTTTTTACTCGAGTTAGTTGGTCCATAAGGGTGTTTTTACACCTAATGCCCTAAAACCTTCTGGTTTGGGAGTCATTGACTTAACGCTTGATACATGGGTCAATTAGAAAGCTTAAGGGAGCTAAGCAATAAAATAAAATAAATAAAAATATTTATATATATTTATATATATATTTTTTGAAATAAACCTTGGTTATTGTGTCTGATGGGTAATCTAATGAATTTTGAGTGTCGAAGCATGCATGACTAGAATTAGTTTTAAAATCCCATAATTATGTGTTGAAGTCACTTTCACTAGAATTGATTTGTGTGATATCTCATGATGCCATGTTTGTAGCTTGATTGATAATTCCCTAAAAAAAAATTGTGAAAATGGTGTTTGTTTGATTAAGTTTGCTCACGAATAAAACCATAATTGTTATATTGTTGCATTATTGAAAATAAAATTTTTGTGCAATGTTTGTGGGTATCATTTATGGAAAACCCTCATGAGACTTCACCCGTCCTCTAGGGAACCCCTAAAGGTTTAAAAGGCTTGTTGCATAGGCTAAATGCAGCCGTTCTCCCAAGAAAGCGGACCTATGTTTGTTTTGTTTTTCATTTTTGTTTTGCTAAGGGACTAGCAAAATGTAAGTTTGGGGGTATTTGATCGGTGCCAAATATTGTATATTTGACCCCCTTAACTTATATTTGCTAAGCATTTAGCACTGTTAATATCTAACTTTTGTAGTTGTTTTTAGTGTTTTATGGTGTGCAGGTCATTGCATCAATATATGGCTACCAAAAGGAAAAATCAACTTGAAGAGATGCCATGAAGTTACTGCCAGTGCGTTCAAATGCACTTGGTGCGTGCGAACGCAACTGCAGTCGAACGCAAGGAGCACGTTTGAACGTAGGTCCAGTCAACCAGCGACTCCCGCATGTTGCCCTAGCCGGCCCTATGATTCTATCGCTTCCAGATGGCGCCGCGGCAGTTATCTGCGTTCGACCACAGAGCGTACGATCGAACGCATGCATCAGTGCGTTCGAACGCAGGGGCTACATTCGAACGCAGCCCTGTGACCTGGCAGCACACCAAATTTCTATAAATAGTCTCATTCTTGCATTTTTTTTCCGAAGTCTTTTTCTTTTGGGTGAGTTTTAAGAGCATTTTGCCATTGTAGGCCCTGCTCTGCCCTTTTTAATTGTAATCCTTTACTTTAATTTAATTTAATGCATTCTCTTACTTGTTCTTTACTTTATTGTTACATGGGTGGCTAAAATCTTCAACTAAGGTTGAAGATGAAGCCTCACCCTTAGTTTATTTCACGTTTTTACATTAAACGCATTTACTTTCCGTCTTTTAATTTTCCATACTCGTTTATTTAATTTCTGTAACAAAAGTTAAGTGGTTGTCGTTTTTGAGGCATCGATAGTCATCCTTTGTTGTGTTCCAAGCCAGATACACAACGAATGATCAATGATTGATTTAATATCAACTGTGATCCAAGGATACAGTGGATGATTTTATCAAGAATTAATATTCGTTGTAGCTCCTTAATAGTAAACACACCAATTGGTTTGACTTGTGTCAATAACGGCAATAGAGTGTGTTTAAGGGCTTAACTCGATAGGTGGAAAGTGTGTGTTTTATGTTTAAGCTAACCTTTTATATTGGGTGAGGTTAGTCTTTAACCTTAGTTAGCTGTATCCATTCCTTTACGCTTTTTAGAATAATTTTAATTTCTGCAAGTTACGTGTTCGATGATACGATTTCTTTTTCGGAACTAGGTTAAAATATATTTAATTTAAGAATAATATTAGTTTTTTTAGCAACACTCCGTTTTCTGTGGTTCGATCTCGGTACTTGCGCAACGCTATACGACCTAACGGTTCGTGCTATTGCGAGCTAGTACCCAAATTTGGTACGATCAGTTCTCTACCCTTTGGGATGTGTCTTGTTGCTGCTGAATCTATCTACCATGAGCTTGAAGTTGGTTCTGCCATCATTGCTTCAATGATCGTCATTGCAATCTCCTTCTATCTTTTATCGCCATTGATTTTTGAACAATTTGCTTTTAAGTGTTCAACTTTTCCACATTTGAAGCATGCTCCTTTAGTTTTGACTTTACCTTTTGGCTTACACATCACTAGGAGATTACCTTTTGGCTTACCATGAAGACTTCTTTTCAACTAAGTGTTAAAGAAGTCACCACATGTTCCCATGATAAGGGAAAGCCGCTGAGTATGGTGGTCGCCTGCATTTTATCTAATATAGGATGACCAACATTTGCAAGCTCCATTGCAATTAATTCCATTTGATCCACAAATTCGCCCACATAATCAGTTTCACTCATACGTGCACAATTGTACTTATTCGCCCACATAATCAATTTCACTCATACGTGCACAATTGTACTTATCCAATAGCAATTGTATATGAGTGTCAGATATTGGGTCATACTTTGCCTCCAGTGCTTCCATCATTTCTTTTGCAGACGCGTGACTTTCAAATAGAGGAATGATGTTGTCTTTCATGTTGTGAAGAAGTGTGGCTCACGCCATTAAGTCGTCTTCCAACCATTTTGCATGCTTCTTTTTGGCTTCTCCATCATTCAGGTCAGCTGGATTGGGCTTCTCAGATGTGAGGGTGTACTGTGTTTTCTCATGTGTGAGGACATAAGTAATGTGTCATTTCCACATTTTAAAACTCATACCATTGACACTCTCAACTCTAGAGAAATCAATGCTACCTTTAATAGCCATTTCAGAAAATAGATGCAACAACACAATAATAATATTTACATTTATAATTTTTCAGTACAATTTTTTACAATTGTCTAAATAATTGTACCAAATAAAATCTATAGTTCTAATTATGACAAACCAATATTGTATATGGATAAAAATAATAATAACAATAACAACAACAATAGCTATGATATCAATTATCACGAGGATAAGTCAAACAGGCCTTGTATTTGTTCAAATAACCCCAATAATGTCCCAAATCTGGATCTGGTGGATTGACCTGTTCACCCCTCCTCGGAAGAATGTAGCGGCTATGCCTGTAGGCTACGGGTACCTAGGGCTATGCACAATGGTCCTAACAATTCTTAAAGGATGTGGACCTCTCAAGCATCTTTCAGATAAGGTCTTTGTTCTCGCCAAGTCTAGAATGGTGAATGCAACCTTCTTGTATTGCCTTGGAGACAACCAACAGGGTCAGATAAACATGCGATTCACGCTTCGATGGCTTTGATTAGAAGATTCTCCTCTTTCCCAATTATTTCTATGATTATACTGCTGAAAATTATTGAAATTTATTAACAACATAACATTTAGAGTTGTATCCCTTTGAATTAGCTTTCTAACAGTTTTTGAACAAACCAAATTAGGACTAGAACAAGCCAGAATGAGCAAAATCACCAAATCTGCTTCGAATCGGCCGATTCAGGTGAACCGGGCGGTTTATCGGTGCTGAACCTGTTTTGATGAAGCCGGATCCTCGCGGGTTGAATCCTAGACCAGTTCTCGGGTACGAGAGGTTTGGCGAGTCAAGCTTCAATGGTGCAAGTTGCTTTTCAATGGATCGAACTTCAGCATGTCAAGCTTCAACCTGGGCTCGTTCATTTTGGGCTTTGGCTCTCAACACGGATTTTTCGGCCGTGTGTTTTCACTTTGGGCCGGAGCGAAAGGGCTGTTGGATCGGGCTGCATGGACAGTCATTGTAGATTTTGCGAGCATGTTCCAAGAGACATGGAATAGGTCGGTTGACCCGAAACAAGACCAAAATGGTGTTGTCTCATTTCAATGGGTCAACATCGTTTCCAGAATAGGCGCCTATTTAATGACGCCCGAAACGGCGTCGTTTCGAATGGGACTAAATTCCCTACTCACCTTGTAGTGCAAAACGTCTTCTGGAGCAATTTCTTTTCCCTCCTACTGTCCGTCGTCTTCTTGCTCCAAACTTCCTTTTTCCTCCTTATCTTCTTTTCTGCTTCAGAATTTGATTCTTCTTCCTCTAGATCTTCTTCTTCCCATCGAGTATGCTTTGAAACAAAATCGTCAGATGAAGACACATTCGAATTTTCTTCTTCCTCAGACTTTCCTAAAGCAAGATTTGCATCTAGAGATGCATTTTCAGAGTTGCCCAAAGTGGATTTTTGTGGAAAAACTTTCTTAGAATCATCTAAAGGGAGACTGAGAAATTTTCTTTGATATTTTTGTTCTAACAAATACATTCTCCTCAAAGCATTTATGTTGCTTGTATATCTCAGACCACCCACAGTAATTACAAGTGGTTTTTCCTCTAGCTTTTCCAAAGATTGATGCAGATTATAGAAAGCCATAGTAAAGGCTAAACTGATTACTTTTCTGTGAATCATTTGATAAAATCTCAGACAAAAATATTCGAGGATATTCAACCGTTTCTTATTGCTCTTCAATCTTCTATTTGCCATCCATTGACACTGTGCTCTGATACTATTGTAGGAATTTGTAGAATTATCTTCAGAAATGACTTCTCCGGGAGGGTGGAAATCCAGTGAAGAACAAGAGAACTTGAGAATACACAAATTAACGTAAAATGTTAATTAATAGGCAGTGTCTTGACCAAGAGTTGTGAATCTTGTCTAATTACCTCCACCAGGAAGTTTATTAACTTCATGTATGAAGCAGGGGAAAAAAGAAAGAGAAAAAAGAAAGTGTTTTATAAAGCTTTGAAGAAAAATAAAAGCATTGAGAGACNTTATGTTGCTTGTATATCTCAGACCACCCACAGTAATTACAAGTGGTTTTTCCTCTAGCTTTTCCAAAGATTGATGCAGATTATAGAAAGCCATAGTAAAGGCTAAACTGATTACTTTTCTGTGAATCATTTGATAAAATCTCAGACAAAAATATTCGAGGATATTCAACCGTTTCTTATTGTTCTTCAATCTTCTATTTGCCATCCATTTACACTGTGCTCTGATACTATTGTAGGAATTTGTAGAATGATCTTCAGAAATGACTTCTCCGGTAGGGTGGAAATCCAGTGAAGAACAAGAGAACTTGAGAATACACAAACTAACGTAAAATGTTAATTAATAGGCAGTGTCTTGACCAAGAGTTGTGAATCTTGTCTAATTACCTCCACCGGGAAGTTTATTAACTTCATGTATGAAGCAGGGGAAAAAAGAAAGAGAAAAAAGAAAGTGTTTTATAAAGCTTTGAAGAAAAATAAAAGCATTGAGAGACCATTTACAACAACACAAATGTTCAAGTTATATTTTTTTCTAATTAATAAAAGAAAAAAAAATGCTCAAATTGTCTTACATATGAAAAATATAACAAATTAACCCATATTAAAAAGAGATTGTGACAACCTACTACGCTAATTGACTTAGCGCTTGAATACCAACTGCTATATGTATCTGCAATTTCTACCAAATATAAACGAATTTATATGTTTTTTTTTTTTCTAAAAAAGAAAAAAGAAACTAATAATCCAAATTAAAAGGTGTGCAAAAACCCTGTTATAATACAACACTAATTAACAAAAAGATCATGATTTAATTTTGTCCATTGAATTGAACAACAAAAAAAGGGTATTAATGAAATCCATTTAATTTGTTGGACCATATTTTGGTCGACACTCTTACATGAAAACAAAAGCAATTGAGAATATCCGTGTTGGTTACCTGGAGCCAACGGACACAGAGGCCATGGCAGCTTCCTTCCTTCACGATCCAATTGTGTCGAGATAGGGACTTCACACAAGTCTAGCTAGAGGGTGATTCCAAGTTGGTGGTTGATGCAGTTAACTCGAAGGAAGAAGACGCCAGTACAAGAGGACATCTAATTGACGACATTCGAGCTGCTCTGCATGGTTTTCAGCAATGGAAAATGATGTACGTACGACGAACTGCTAATCGTGTAGCCCATGCTCTTGCACGGGTTGCTGTAAAACACCAATCATTTGTATTGCTGATTTGCTTATTTCTGAGCAGTTACCTCTTCGACTTGATAATTATTGAGAATGAAGCACACTATTCTTACAACAAAAAAAAAAAAAAAGCAATTGAGAATAATGTTGAGATAATGAAGAGAGAAACCCATGTAGAAACTGCAAAAAAATCTCAAATGAGTATTCTTCTCAAATTTGTAGAATAAACTCCAAACGGTTAAATTTATCCTTTTTTCTTACCTCTGAGATAAACTCTGGGGAGAGAAAGTGAGAGAGAAGGATTGGGGGAGAATACACCGTTATATTATATAGTGGCGATGAAAGAAACAGAGAGAGATAGATATTCTTTGAAAATAGAAACCAACCAACCAAAGCTAAGAAGAGCCCACTCGTAAACCAAACAAAAGCACCGAATTCAATGCTATTGATGCCCATTTTTTCCCAATTCCCTTAATATCAATTCACTACACCCATATATAGCCTAAAATAAATGTATTTGGAAAAGGAATCTAAAATAAACATATTTAAGTGAAATTCAATAAACAGAAAGCAAGGAAGGAGATGGAAATCTAATTGGCAGTCTCAAAATGCAATTAAATTTTGAAAAGAGATAAAATAAACTTACGTGAAATTTCAGAGGGTTGTGAAACAATTGTAAAGAACAAGAGAGTAGAGAATGAGGGACATAGCAGTTTCATGGCTAAAAGAAACTGTACAAAGTTATATATTTTGTATGCTTGATCGCAGTTGAGCGTGAGAGAGAGAGAGAGCAATTTGAAGCGATGTGAAAAGGTATCACGTGTGTGTTGATTTACAAACTTAAAATAATCACTTATCAGATAAATAGAACACCACATGTCATGATATTAGCCTCTCCGAGCAAAGTCTAATTTAAACTAGACAATTGCCAATTAAATGTAATGCCATGTGTCAAGCTTTTAGACTCTCCTCTAGAAATCTCCCCTATATATATATATATGATAAGATAAGATTATATTAGAATATTAGATTGGATTAGATATTAGATATTAGATTAGAAGGGCAGCTATCTTTGTTGGTACTTNTAGAGAATGAGGGACATAGCAGTTTCATGGCTAAAAGAAACTGTACAAAGTTATATATTTTGTATGCTTGATCGCAGTTGAGCGTGAGAGAGAGAGAGAGAGCAATTTGAAGCGATGTGAAAACGTATCACGTGTGTGTTGATTTACAAACTTAAAATAATCACTTATCAGATAAATAGAACACCACATGTCATGATATTAGCCTCTCCGAACAAAGTCTAATTTAAACTAGACAATTGTCAATTAAATGTAATGCCATGTGTCAAGCTTTTAGACTCTCCTCTAGAAATCTCCCCTATATATATATATATGATAAGATAAGATTATATTAGAATATTAGATTGGATTAGATATTAGATATTAGATTAGAAGGGCAGCTATCTTTGTTGGTACTTTGTCGGAAGGATCCGGATCCCCTCAAATTCTTGAGAGAATTCGAGGGCCTAGAATTCTTAATTTGGGTCTTTGCTTTTCATCCAATGGTCCAGATTACTCAACTAATAAATAATTATTAAAAAATTATTTATATTTAAAAAATAAATCAAAATCAAAATAATAAAAAAATTAAAAAGATTTTTGCATTTTTTGGTGGTGGCAGGCCACCACTGTTAGAGGCTAGGGGTGTCTTCGGCCTGGGGTGGCTTTGGCCACTCCTAAGAGCTAAAAAATAAATAAAAAATAAAAAATAAAAAATAATAATTAGGTGGTCACTGGCCCTTTGTGGGTGGCCAAAGCCACCCCTAGCCTCTAACAGTGGTGGCCGGCCACCACCTGGGGTGGCCAGCCCCCACCAAAAAATGTAAAAAAAAAAAATTAAAATTTTTTTATTATTTTGATTTTGATTTATTTTTTAAATATAAATAATTTTTTAATAATTATTTATTAGTTGAGTAATCTGAACCATTAGATGAAAGGCAACGGCCCAGATTAAAAATTTTAGGCCCTCGAATTTCCTAGGAACTTGAGGGGATCCGGATCCCTATTGTGCCACTCACTCTAATAGTGATGTAGCTTCCAAATTACCATTAGCCTTATGATTTATTATCATTAAATTTTAATCAAATTATAAATTTAAAAGTCATCTCATTCTTAGAGTAACACAAAAGAGACATAAGAGCAACTTTTACGATTACTCAATTTATTGGCATAAGTATTACGGGCATTTGTTGGAGAATAGGTAAATAGTTTCACCTCCAAAAGTTTTTTATTACCTCCTGTATCATTTTTTTGGATGCTCTCTTTGCCCCCTCTCAGTCGTTCATCAAAGGGCACTGATTAACAAGGTCACGGAGGTTGAAATCTTCGTGAAAATTTATCGTTGTTCAGCCGCGACATGGTTATTTTTTCCTTCAACTGTTGGCGTTTCAGGGTAAGGATATTAGGTCACGAAGGTTGAAGAAGGAAGCTGGGAAGTGAGACTCTTATTTTTTGCAAAACGCACGTTTAAGTTAAACAAAACCGCACCGGTTCATTCATCTGAAAAAAAAAAAAACAAAACCGCACTGTTTGAAGAGGTTTGAGAAATGCTCGTTTTGTTCAGATTCAGAATGTTTTGTTTTTTATTCTAAGCTTGTCCAGACTGTTGATTTTTATTTTTTGAAGAAAGCTTGTCCAAATTTGAGACACCATTTAATGAGGATTTTTTTTTTAAAAAAAAAAAAGAAAAAAAAGAGCATTTAGTCACCGATGTTAAACCATTTTTTTTTATGCTTTCTTTTGTTTTGTTTTTCGTTTTTATTATTATTATTATTATTATAAACCTAAATTACCTAAATGCTACATATGTAAAACATTAGTGCAATTTGATTTAGCAAAACAGTAAGGGTGCACTTAGGATTTAGCAAAACATTAAGGGTGAACTTAAGATTGTAATTTCGCAAGGATAATTTTTGTGTTTTTAAAATATATCACAAAATATAAGATGTTTGATATTGTAATTAACAAAAACACATAATCTAAAATTGGAAAAAAAAAATCGCAATTTTTATAAGCAGGCTAGGGCTTAGGGGCGCTTATTTGAAAAAGAACAAATTTAAACTAAAATTACAATTTCACATAACAAATATTTGATAGAAAAAATACTTTTTAATATGTTTTACCAAATGTTTTTCGATTTTAAAAAGTATAAATTTTTAAAACACAATTTTTGAAATTTCTACAACCAAAGCCTGACTTGTCTAAGTGCGATTTCCAATTTGTGTTTTTTTTTTTTCCAGGCATTCAAATTTGCCAAAAATGTTTTAGGTAATGTAATTAAACTTTTACATTGATTAAGCTTCTATATTTAAATTGCTATTTTAAATTAATGTTTTTAGAAATATATATAGTTAATACTATTTAGTATATTCTTATACGACTTGACAGTGAAAATTAGCCTGTGAATTAATGGCTAATTTTTACAGCCACACAGGCTAGTCTACAAAATATAATTTCTCTTTTTTTTATATATATTTTTTAATTATATAAAATATATAATTGTAATTACTTTTGATCAATTATGAGAACTACAATGATTCCATTAAACTTCAATTAAATTCTAAATGAGCTCATCTAGAGCTAGATTTAGCAAATTTGTTCATAGATAATTACTTAAGAAAAAAAAAAATGATTAGCATCGTATTGATAGAGACCAAAAAGCCTATCTACAAAAAAGATATTGTCAACCATGATTTTTTACAAACACGCTTTGGAAAAACATGACGTCGTTTTAATTCAAGCATAACAAAATAAATTGTAAATTATATTTCTATGTTTTAAACAAAATTAAATATTTTTTAATTAATTATTTATTTTGTTAGTTATTCTTTAATGTTTTTAATTAATTTTTGTTCAACTTTAGTTTTTTCTTTTCATTAAAAAAAAATAAAAATGGTCCCCTGAACCAAAATCTTTCTGCATCCCCGCCCTCTTTGGCTCTCTCCCTCCAAATTTGTTCTCTCTCCCTCCCCTTCTCTCTCTGTGTCTCACTCTGCATAGCAACAGGAAGATGAGGCGTCCCAGCCTTCGCAAACCCATTGCACAGTATCGTGAACACAACTCTCCTCATCATCGTTGTCCCCAGTGACATCTATGATCTATGGCTGAGATTTCCTCTTCTACAATAACTGATGAACCTCCAAAAGGAAATACCAACTCACATTGCACGAAGTTGTCTTTCGTGTCACCCAAGGATTGCAATCAAATTAATTGTAATGGAAATCCTCTGCTTCTCTGACTTCACGGTCCAGCCAAGGTCATGATAACAAAGGAAACGGATATTCACCTACAAGGGCATAATATTATATTTGCAAATTGTATAGCAAACATAATCCCAAGATTTATGTAGTCTTTTCTTGTAGAGCTATAGTCGTATATGTATCTAACTGAGAGGTTGTATTCTTGAGAAAGCATCGAATAAGATCATCTTTCTTCTTTCACTCTTTATAATTTCATGGTATCTGATCCTGTATCTCTGCCTAAATTTCTACTGCCTTCTTTTTATTTCTCTTTCTCCTCAATGCCTTCATCAAGCACTACTGTTGCTGCTGCCTATGTTCCCCAAATATCAATCAATCTTCATTCATTCAAAATCTCAAACATTTGATAATGGACTGAGATGACATCTTTATTATAATCTTCGTTTTCTCTTAGTTTAGACATTTTGAATTGTATAATTTGAATTACTTTCCTTATCATTGATTGTATAGTTTTACTTGCATGTACACTATAACTCAAACACTGCAATTGTAAATTTCTATAAATGATAAGCTGAGCATACGATTTTGGGATCTTGCCAAAACCATTTCTCCAACTTTGTTTCAAGGGAATACACACACACACCACACAAAAAAAAAAATAAAAATAAAAATAAAAGGTTACTAATGATGAACTTAGTTGTGATAAATTTTATGCAGCATTGTAACATAACAATTATTAATGAATATAGTATAGATATAATATATGTTGTAACTACGAGAGTCAAGTGATAGCTGAAACTATATAGTCTACCCAAAATATTACCCTTTTTCGGCATGGTTGGCACTATCTCGAGGTACTTATAATATAATGTCGATGCCTTAGCCATTGTAAGCTACCGTCCATAACACTAGCAGCCCAACCGAGTTCAACCTCAGGTGGCCCATACTACTAATGATGTATGCCTGTAGTGACCCATCAATCAAACATTGTTGCATCGGTCACGAAACAACCATTGGATCAAAGGCTCAAATAACACATCCACACACATTTGACCATAGAATTAACATATGTAGTAAGCAATGGGAAGTTTGGTCAATGTGGAAGAGATTCACAAGTGTGAGAGATTATTGTAAGTGTACTTATGAGCGTTGAGTCTCACATAGAGAAAGTATAAAGAAAAATAGTACTTAATATACCTAAGTTGTGATGCCCCAAAATTTCAAAATCCAAAAGGAATAAAACTATTTGCAAAAAATAAAATTGTTTGCATTAATCCCTTTCAGAATGCAACCATTACTTTCAATTATTTTAAAACCTTTCAAAATCCAACTTAATAGTTTTTGACCGAACGTTTGACCCTGAACCAACAAACGTTCGAGTGTAACCCTAGTGCATATGTTCGAACCTGGACCACATGAACGCTTGACTTACAATCATAGAACTGTTGGGTAATAGAATACCGAACGTTCGATCATAGTACATAACGTTCAATCATATTACCGAACGTTAAACGTCAATCTAAAAAGCAATTTTAACCTATTATCCACATTCTCAATATTTTGAATACCCTTCCTCTTATAAATACCAGCCCTCCTCCGCCCTTCAGCCTTCATCTCTCACCCCCACACCCCATCAACTATAAACCTAGAAAGAGAGAGATCGAGGTTCTAGAAAGAGAAGGAGATTTTGAGGTTATTTGCCATCTCCAAGGTAACCTTTGACACACCCAGCTTAGTTTCATGTTGTTTGTATGGTTGTCAAGTTTGTTTCAAGTTTTAAAATGCTATGAGAGTTTTTGATATTACTCTTCTTAAAAAGCAAAAAGGTTTTCAAATGTTTTAAAAATAACTATTATTTTCTTAGTTTTTCATGTTGTTATGGCTTATTATGTCCTTATGTACCTATTAGAAGCCTAGGGTAAGGTTTTCAATTTTTATTTTATTTTATAAATATTCTCTTTTGTTCACTTTGATTGTATTGGAGTTTTGGATTTGATTTTTTTTTTTTTCATTATACTATTTTGTACTCTGTTTTTAATAGTAAATTTATTCCTTATTGAAAAATCGAAACGAGTAATGTAAATATTTATTTATTTCTTTTCTACTATTTTGATTTGCAAAACATCAATCTCTCACAATAAAAATAGTTTTGTAGTCCCCAAGAGGTAGCTCAATCGGTTGGGACCACGCTTAACAAAGCGGATGTCACAAATTTGAATTCCCTTTTCCCCTATTGTGTGGACAAAAAAAAAAAAAAAAAGAGTTTTGTACAATCACATCAGGTTTTATATTATTTGCTTCACATCAGGTTTTATATTATTTGCTTCTTCTTTTTTTATGAATAAGCATCATTTTTACTAAGCAACAACCAAAATACATCACAACCGCCAGAATAAACTGGTACTCTACCGCATAATCCAGCAGCTCACACACTACCAATAAAATGGAGGATTGACAAGATGCATACACACGGATCACATGAATTTAAAGCTTACAGAAACTTAACAACTATGTTATACAAATTACGAGGCCCAATCACTTAGAGGGTGTTTGTTAAACACCAACACATTTCTCCAAGTCCCATTACACTGCATTGTTCCGCATTATTCACATATTAAAAAAAAATTAAAAAAATGATTGATATAAGAAAATGAAAAAGTAGTATTGAAAAGTATAAAATTTTATTTTATAGTGATTTTTTTATTTGAATATTAAATAATGTGATATAAAAAGTGAATGATTTGATATGTTTTTTTTTAAAAAAAAATAAATAAAGTGAATAGTGTAGTGGAATGTAGAGGAATGTGTTGTAATGGTGTATAAATTAACAAACAAGGCCTTAGAGTCTACATCATACTTAGAAAACAATCAGGGCTAGGAAGGATTAATTGGAATATCAACTGTCCCTTATAACATAAGTAGAACCTTCTTCATTGAGGGCCGGAGTGATGGCTCATCCTGAATGCACCAAATTCCCTATTTAACCATTCTCTCCACTTGCTTCTTGTCAGCCTCCTCATCTCCAAGTAATTTAGCTAGGTCGCCAGCAAAACAATGGTAGGCCCATTCTTCGAGAATAACTTCTTCCTCGGGTAGATTCCAATCCACACTCTTTCAACAACATATGATCTCCAAGAGCACAATTCCGTAATTGTAAACATCTAATTTTGCTGTGATGGGCAATTTGCGATGCAACTCTGGTGCAACATGCCTCCTTGTTCCTCTGATGCCCGTAAAGGTTTTTGTTTGATCTTACTTCATCAGCTTTGCCAATCCAAAGTCAGAAATTTTTGCACACCCGTTTTCATCCATAAGGATGCTGTAAGTTTTATGTCACAATGAATGATCTGTTGCTCACATTCTTCATGGAGATAAAGAATTCATCTTGCCACATTGCGAGCAATTCTCATCCTTTCATCCCAACAAGGTTGTTTTTTTGGTGTGAAGAGTACATCTGCAAGTGACCCGTTGCTCATGTACTCATAAACCAAGAGCCTATGAATTCCGTCATCGTGACAATACCCGAGCAGAGGGATAAGGTTTCTGTGATGCGTTTTTCCAATAACTTTCATCTCAGTCTGAAACTCTCTTTCCCCTTCAGCCAACACTTTCTCTAGTCTTTTAACAGCAACAACCTTCTGGCCATTTGACATTGTCCCTTTAAAAACTGCCCCAAATGATCCTCTACCAATCTCTTCCCTGAAACCATCTATCACTTTCTCAAGTTCTGAATAAGTGAACAATCGTGGACCAAATTCGTCATTGAGTTCAACAGTTCCATCACAAGAGAGTTTTCTATACCGAAATGATTTTTGTAAAAAACAATTCCTGAAATTACCAACATGATGCGAACCAACTAATAACAAAGCATAGAAAAGGATAAATCAGCTACTTCAAGGGAGCCGTGATCTCCAATGGCTACTTTGAGGAGCCTTGACCTCCAAAACACAATAAACTATATTTTAAAACAATAATCAACTCATACTTTTTTATTGATAGTTTCTCCTTTAAATAGAAGAATAATTACATAGAGCAATAGAAGACCTAATTTGACTAAGACTAAGATTCTATTTGATTTCATACTAAGATCTTTCTATATTGGATTTTGATTTGTATAGAATCAAAATCAAAATCAACTTAGGACTAGAAGATTTACTCTCCTTATTGGACTCTTATCACGACACCGGATAATATCAAATAATATCTAATAATTATGATCATATCACACTATCATGCATCCGAAAGCAACAAATGAAGCCCAAATAATTAGGATGTCCACTCGAAGCTCTTTCTTGTTATCTTTCGACATATTTCTATTTGGAGTAGTGGGTGTAGACATACTTACCTTGATGAGAGCTATGTTTGAATCACTCAGTTGCCTTCTCCCATATCTCAATGGAAGCCTTTGTTTTTTGCATTTCCCGTCTTTGAATAGCACAGCTTCACAGTTACAGTCTGCTAAACAGGCTTGTGCGCAAGAATCTTTGTATGGCATTGTCAAAACCGAATATGAAACATCTTCCCATACGGTGTTAGCCACTTCTTGCATGTCGTATGTTATATCTCCATTTTTGTTTTTGCAACTTTCTGCAATGAAATTCCTTTCGCAGCCTGCAGTCTAGTTGCCCTGTTGTACCATTTCGAATCCTGGAAGGCATACACAACCAGCCTTTTGATCATTTAAAACACAAAAACCATTTAATCCTCAAAGACCCTTTGGATTGCACACATCATTTGATGATGACAATACAATTGACCAGATTCCCTTCTGTTTTAGATGATGCGAGTATATCCGGAAAATCCCATCAGCATCAAGTCTCATGAGATAAATAGTATCTTCTGTAGGATATCCTCCATTCGTTAGATTCGTAATAATGTTGAAACCAGTAGCGTTTAGCAAGTAGAGATGGCCATTAGCATCAAAGTTTTGCGTCACGTTATCTCCCAGGCCACCTGCACCAGTCGCAAAGTAAGAATATGGAGCTGTGTCTGAAGTATCCACCGGATATTGAACGAGGTTTCCACCAGTTTGCATCTTCAGACGGAAGATACCCGTCGAGTGTTGAGTTTCTGAAATGCTAGAAACGATCTCATGACCTGCGAAGAGACGTTGACTGGGTAAAAGCGTATCAGTCGGGTGATCAAAACTCTGCCATATTATTCCTTGATCGGAATTATAGATGACAAAATTGCCTGAATTAAGCATGGAAGCAGAAGCAGACCCAGAAGATTCAGCTACGACGGCCACCTGCTCTTGCCCCATTTGAAGGACAAGCCTGCCATCGCTTGCGAAAAGCAAGGTAGCATTGTTGGAGACAGGAGGGTCATCACGGTTTGCTAAAGTTGAGTTTGTGCTCAAATTTCGGGAACATGATCCTTTCCATTTCAAATGAACTCCAATAAGTTATATTTGAAATGTATTATTGTTTTTTTACTTTTGATAAGACAAAAATACCATTCCAATATAACTAACTAGTTATTCTACTGTTCAAATGAACTCGATTAGGATACCTAGCCGAGCCTTTATTAAGTATAAAAAATAATTTATTTTTATTAATTTTTTTGAGTTAAAAGAAAACAAAATTAAATGCAAAGTTGGTTTTGTGGTTAGCCTAAATTACATAGGACAAAGTTTTCCTCCGAACTAAGTCGGAGGAATTTCCTTCAACGTAGTTTATAAAAGTAACATGCCTCCATTTTTTAATAACATGTGAGATGCATATGAGTTTTTAATAAATTTTATTCCAATTTTGTTCCTACTATTAAAAAAATATGTGCATCTCATATATTTAAAAGACACATGTCATTTTTATAGACTAAGTTGAAGAAAATTTTGTCAACCCAGTTTGGAAGAAATTTTTGTCCTACAAATCACTCTATGTGGTAAAAAAAATAATTTATAGGTCCATGTAGTTGGCCTAAATTACAAATTATTCCACGTGGTATAAAAAAAAATTTATAGGTTCTTAAGGTATGCCCAAAAAACTATTTACTCCCTGAAATTAACTTCCATTAAATAACTTAGCAAAATCTATCACTTTGCCACATTATACCCAATAAAAATGTGACACGTGTTATTATTAATTTCTTACTTTTGAAAATGACAATTATGATTTTTTACATCATTTTATGACACCACCTAAGATTACGCACTAGCCATCACGCCACGTCATACAACTACAGTAAATTAACATAATCTCTTATATCCCCAAAATTTTAGTCTTACGTAACCCTCCCTCATCTTCGTCTTCATTAGCCACTTCACAAAATGTGACCGTCAAATTCTTGTAAAATGCTCCCAATTATGGTGAGAAAAATAAAAAATGAGGGAGGATTATGCACGGAGTAAAATTTGGGGATAAAAGTGATTAGGTTAATTTACTAAAGTAGTATAACGTGACAAAGTAATGGATTCTATTAAGTTACTTAATGGAAATTTATTTGAAGGAGTAAACTGATATTTTTGCTTACCTTGAGAATCTATAAATTATTTTTTATACCACAAGGGGTGATTTATAATTTAGGCCAACTACAGGACCTTGATTTTTTTTTTTTTTTTCTAAAAAAAAAAAAAAAATTGTTTAGTTTTTTTTTTTACAATTATTTTATTATTTTATTTGTTGAAAGAATAGGGGTATTATAAGAATATAAAAAAATAAGTTCTATTTTTTATTCATTTTGGTAGTTTAGAGGGCTACTTTAGTACCTTTTGAATATTTGAGGGCTATATTACAAACAGTTAATAGTTTGGGGGGCTTTTTTATATTTTTCCTATATATATATATATATATATATTGTTATATTGGTGGAAAATGTGATATATGTCCATAACTTAGTGAGTATTCACACATGAAACTCATAACTACGTAGTGAACCCATTCTTTTACGAAATATGTGAGTATATAAGATTTCATGCTTTAGGAGCTCATAACAGATAAATAAGATATAAAAAAATCATGCTGATAAAGTGTGTATATGATATCATGTTCAAGTCATAACTCTCTTCCATATGACCTATAAGTGTGGAAAAATACGGTGTTCAAAAATTAGGAACAACCGATTTTCAAGTAGTGCAAACAAAATTACACTAGCCCAAGGACTTACAACCAAAAGTGGAAGAAAGATCAAAACTATATGGGAAAAATATATTTCTTATTTATGAAATATTGCGACAATGGAAAAACTTGGGTTGGACCACATTTGCACAAGGTAGGAGAAGGTTTTGTTGAGATATAATGGAATGAAAGGCTAGGAAACATGCCTAGGGTATATATAAGGGTTAGGGAATGGTTCTAGAGAATTCTCACAGTACTTAATTAACAAGATATGAGAGACTTTTCATGAGGCCAAGGAAGAGCAACGAATTTGGCTTAGAAATGATAATAATGTCTCATGGAAATGTGTAAGGTTGTCTTGAAAGATGAAATGGGTTGAATGATGGTAGTGATGGTTAGATGACCAAGATAGAAGGTGGTAAGATGTAAAGGCTAAACAAGGAGAGAATGACATGAGTCATTTATCATGTGCAAATGAGTCTCTCCACTAAATTCCTCACTACATCACTCAAAACAAAAAGAAGAAAATTAATAACTATGAATTCTAGAAAATACACTTTCAAATTTAACAATAAGTACCCTTAACCCTCTTATGGTAAGGTTTGTGCATGATATGAATTTTTGATGAAAGGGATGACTAGTGGATGAATGTGGAAATGATAATGGAAATGGTATTGATAACGAACTCCAATTAGGGTCGGAGACAAACCACAAATGAATCCAAATTGAAACTGGATAAAAACCACAAAGACATAGGCCTAATTCATTCTCTGATTTCTTCATAAATAAAATGGTCTATAAATAGACTACAATTGATAACATGATAACACCTAAAAGATAACATATCAACTATTCAAATAAACCTAATCTTAAATAATTGAAATCCTATTTTAACTCAACTATTAATCTAATCTAATCCTAACATTCTAATCCTAACTACATTCCAACTCAACCTTACCTTATCCCTATCAATGCATCCCATAGAACATGTTATACAACCCCCGTGCCCCATGTTGTAAGTACACTTGTGATTTTAAGTCCCATATTGAAAAAGTATAAAGAAAAAATAGTACTTCATATAACTAAGTAGAACCAAGAGAGCCAAGCCCATTAGCTTAAGCTTTTGGACTAAAGTGATGTTCAAATATGTATATTAATATACTCTCGGTAATAACTCACAAACCATATATCTCCCCAACAAATTGTATCAAAGCCATGGTTAGCTTCCTAGAACAGGTGTTTGGACGTATCTACTTGGAGTTATGTCTGCTTTCGCAACTCTTATACGTGTGACACTCTTGAAAATGTAAACAGACTCACAAGTGAGGGAGAGATTGTTGCTAATATTGAATCTCACATTGATAAAGTATAAAGAAAAATAGTACCTAATATACCTAAGTTGTGATGCCCCAAAATTTCAAAATCTAAAAGGAACTTCAACATTTAAGAACTTTTCCAACAGAGTAGCTAAATGGCTCATAATAGCTAAATATAGCTATTATGAGTACTTTTCGTCTCCAACAAATTAGATTTGGTGTAGGTAAACTACATATTTTGCTACAATGAATAGCTGCTTCTTGATATCCACTGTAGCACAGTGTTCAATTTTTTTAATATATTTTTTTTCTCTCCCTCAACGTTTCTCTCTCTTCTCTCTTCTTTTAATGGCCTCGTTCAGCACAGCCTTCTTTGGTCCTTTGGAGACTCACTTTCTCCAACAAGAAAGTTCATCTACACTCCATTTTTTGTTGAGATGCCGGCAATATTAGTTTCCATTGTTATCGCGATCCATTCTCATTCCTCAACATTATTAAAATTGTTATTGTTTTAATGTTGTCCTTTATACCCCCAACGGATTTCAGACCAAGAGAGCATGACCAAAGAGGGCATGATGACCTAAGAGGGCATGAATTTCTCGACTGCTTTGAGCCCCAAAAGGGCATGGCTAATATTTTTAAAAAAAAGTAGAGAATGAAATAAATAATCTATTGGAGTTGGCATTAAAAAATGAGTAGCTAAAATAAAGAATTATATTTTTTTACTAGGTAGAATACCTCTTATTACTTGATATGCTCTAAAAAAAAAAAAAAAGCTGTTTGCATTAATCCCTTTCATAATGCAACTGTTACTTGCAATTATCTTAAAGCCTTTTTATTTGAAAAGCAACCAAAATCCAACTTAATAGTTTTTTATCGATCATATAACCCTGGACCACCGAACATTCGAGCGTAACCCAATTGCAACAATTCGAACCTGGACTACATGAACATTCAACTAACAACCCTAGAACCATTGACTAATAGTAGACCAAATGTTCAATTATAGTGCCAAATGTTTGATATCAGTTTCAAAAGCAATTTTAACCTATTATCCACATTCTCAACATTTTGCACACCCCTCCCCCTATAAATACCATCCCTCCTCTGCCCATCAGCCTTCATCTCTCACCCCCACTACCCCATCAACCATAAACCTAGAAAGAGAGAGACAATCTAGAAAGAGAATGAGATTTTGAGGTTGCTTTGCCATCTCCAAGGTAGCCTTTGACACGCCCAACTTGATTTCATGTTGTTTGTATGATATTCAAGTTTGTTTCAAGTTTTAAAAGCCATGATGAATTTTTTATATTACTCTTCTTGAAAAGCAAAACGGCTTTCATGTTGTTATGGCTTATTGGTGGTCAAACACCACCATACTGTTCACATTTTTTTGTTAAAATAATAATAATAATAATGATTGACATAGAAAAATGAAAAAATGGTGAAAAGTGAAAAAGTTTTGTTTAGTAGTGATTTTTTTTATTTGTATAATAGTAAAAAGTAAATGATATAATATAAAAAGTAAATAATGTGATATAAAAGTGAAAATGTTTTTATGTTGATTTTTTTTTTTTTAGAAATATTGTGAATAGTGTTTGAGGATGCAGTGTTGTTTGCCAAACAACCTCATTATGTCCTTATATACCTATTAGAAGCCTAGGGTAAGGTTTCCAATTTTTTTTTTTTTTTTGAAATATTCTCTTTTGTTATTATGACGCTTTAAGTGTATTGGAGTTCTGAACTTAAGTTGTTTTTTTTTTTTTTTTCATTATACTATTTTCCTTAATGTCTCCTGAAAAATCGAAACAAGTGATGTACATATTTTATTTATTTCTTTTCTACTGTTTTGATTTGCAAAACATCAATTTCTCACAATAAAAACAGTTTTGCACAATCACAACAGGTTTTATATTATTTGCTTCTTTGTTTATGAATAAGCATCATTTTTACTAAGCAACGTGACAACCAAAATACATTGCAACCGCCAGAATAAACTGGGACTCGACTACATAATCCAGCAGCTCAACTAAAATACTATACCACCAGAGAATACACCAATAAAATAGAGGATCGACAAGATGCATACACACACATCACATGAATTTAAAGCTTACAGAAACTTAACAACTTTATTATACAAATTTCGAGGCACAATCACTTGACAATCTATATCATACTTAGAAAACAATCAGGGCTAGGAGGGATTGGAATATCAACCGTCCCTTCTAACATAAGTAGAACCTTCTTCATCGAGGGCCGAAGTGATGGCTCGTCTTGAATGCACCAAATTCCCAATTTAACCATTCTCTCCACTTGCTTCTTGTCAAACTCTTCATCTCCAACTAATTTAGCTAGGTCGCCGGCTTCAAAACAATGGTAAGCCCATTCTTCGAGAATAGCTTCTTCCTCGGGTAGATTCCAATCCACACTCTTTCGACAACATATGATCTCCAAGAGCACAATTCCGTAACTGTAAACATCTGCTTTTGTTGTGATGGGCAGTTTCCGATGCCACTCTGGTGCAACATACCCTCTTGTTCCTCTAATGCCAGTAAAGGTATTTGTTTGGTCTTGCTTCAGCAGCTTTGCCAATCCAAAGTCAGAAATTTTTGCACACCCGTACTCATCCATAAGGATATTATGAGGTTTAATATCACAATGAATGATCTGATGCTCACACTCTTCATGGAGATAAAGAATTCCTTTTGCTACACTGCGAGCAATTCTCATTCTTTCATCCCAACAAGGTTGTTTTTCTGGTGTAAAGAGTACATCTGCAAGTGACCCGTTGCTCATGTATTCATAAACCAAAAGCCTATGAATTCCGTCGTGACAATACCCAAGCAGAGGGATAAGATTTCTGTGATGCGTTTTCCCAATAACTTTCATCTCGGTCTGAAACTCTCTTTCCCCTTCAGCCAACACTTTCTCGAGTCTTTTGATAGCTACAACCTTCTGGCCGTTCAATATTGTCCCTTTATAAACTGCTCCAAATGATCCTCTGCCAACCTCTTCCCTAAAGCCATCTGTCACTTTCTCAAGTTCTGAATAAGTGAACGATCGGGGAGCAAAATCGTCAGTGAGTTCAACAATTCCATCACAAGAGAGTTTTCTATACCGAGAATGATTTTTGTAAAAAACAATTCCTGAAATTACCAACATCATGCATCCGGAAGCAACAAATGAAGCACAAATAATTAGGATGTCCACTCGAAGCTCTTTCAATAAAGAGTTCATTAAGAATGCTCTTAGACATTAGTCTATTAGAAAGAAATCTAAAATGAGCATTATAAGTTTATAGGTATTTGAGAATGATTTGGCTTCCCTCCAGCTATTAATTATTGGAAATTTTTTGTTGTTTAAGTAAATGGTAAAGTTGTAAGATTTACAGAAAATTTACTAACAATGATAAAGGCAAAGTTCTTGCAATTTTCACATTTAATTAATAAGAGATTTTCAGTGATTAAATAACTTTAGGTAAGGTAAATCCATTTGAGAATAGTTTCCGAGGACTTCTTTTGGCCCATCTTAGCTTGGAAGAGCAATGAAAGAAAAATCTCACCTAGTCATGAATGATGGGTGCAGGAGATTAGGTGTCACTCTGGTGACATTTAATAGGACCTCCTATTTGCATTCTCAAGGAAAATAGCCTCTAATACTGAGTTATCTCTCTCTCAAAGCTATCTTAGTTTCTGTTCATTCTAACACTAAGAGAATGAAAGAATGCAAGATGGTTAAAAGGATGAATATGTGAGGGAGTGATGGTTTGTTTTGAAATTTTATTGGGTAATTAGAGAGAAACGTGTATGTGAAAGGTGTGGCAGTTTTATTCTCTTAAAATGTGGTAGCAGTTTTGGAGAGAGATATGATACCTTAAGAGTTGTGATAGTTTTAGAAG
>CM017321.1:42802299-42828392 GCA_006937295.1 Carpinus fangiana | reverse complement strand
ATGTGTGCAATCGATTAGCCTCCCAAAGACCCTTACACTTCTTAAAGTTAATAAATTTTTTTTTCTGAAATACGAAAAATGGTGAGTCTTTTTCATTTTCTCATCATAATGGTCAACCTCCAGCCTAAATGTAAATTGTCCGGACACAAATTTTGCCAAGTCATTGACAAGATCATGCATTACAAAACCTGATTTATTGCCACTTGTCTGTTCCAACAATGATCTAGATGCCAAATCAAGGAAGTAATCTTCACCAACTTCTTCCATTCTTTTGTTTCTAGTTTCTTTTAGAAAACCTTCTGCCATCCATAACAAAACTACTTCATCTTTTTCCAAAATATAATCCTTGGGAAATATTGAACAGTAAGCAAAACATTGCTTTAAATGTGAGGGAAGATATTTGCAACTTAATTTTAGAGCTGGAAGAATGTCTGTCTTATCTATTGGCGAATCCCATAATTCGCTCTTCAGTATCTTCTCCCACTCATTTACACATTCTTTAGATCGCAAGAGACCTCCCATTGTCTTAGCCGCCAATGGTAGACCTCCACACCTTTTCACAATTTGTCTACCTATTACTTTTAGCTCTGGACGTGCATCGGGGTTGCCATCATGAAATGCATGTTTTGCAAATAGTGACCAACAGTCTTCTTCCAATAACATCTTTATGCGATGGGTTGAAACGGTGCGCATGATTGATGCAACACTGTTACTGCGTGTTGTTACAATGATTGTACTTCCTTGTGCCCCAGATTTAAGCGGATTACTTAAGATCTCCCAATCAGCATAATTCTCATTCCATACATCATCTAAAACAAGTAAGAATTTTTTTCCCATCAATTTATCATGTAGTGTAACTTGAAGCAGATTTAAATCCTTTGTATCACCGGTTGACAAACCCATTGCCTCTAGAATTGTTTTGGTTACCCTGAACACGTCAAACTCATCCGAAACACAAACCCATGCTTGAAGGTCAAAATGCTCCTTCACCCTCTCGTCCTTGTATACAAACTGAGAAAGTGTGGTCTTGCCAATTCCTCCCATACCGACTATGGGAATCACACACAAATTTTCATTACCAATCACATCAGCTGAGAGCAGCAAGCTTATTATTTTTTCCTTATCACCATCCCTGCCAAAAATACCAGATTCTTCGACCAAAGAAGTCGTGGGCCATCTTTTTAATGATTCTCCTCCAACACCTTCTTTCAAACCTAGAGCATCTTTTTGTTTTGCTAGATATTCTAGTTTTCCAAGTAGCTCTTTTATCTTTGGCTCTATCACCTTGACAAAATGACCAAAGAAAGTAGAGACTGATTTACGTACCTTACTCGAAGTGGTTTGAAATTCAGCATCCAACTTACGCTGCAAGGCTTCAGTGGCTGTCTCGTCCAAGACGTCTTCAGCCTCATACACAGCATCTTTCAACTCCTCCAGCCACGCTTTCACAGCAGGCTTTGTAAACTGGTTTTCCTCCGCGTCTTCAAGCAGTGCACTCATGGACAGCAATTGTATCTTCAAGTTGTGTAAGAGACCTTCATCGACTTTTTGTCCTCGAAAGATGTCAGCAAACTCTTGAGATGCCATTCGTTCAAACAAGGCTTGGAGAAAGGGAGAGAGAAGTAGGCCTGCAACCTCTGCCATGTTTTCTTCTTTGCAAATCCGAGGAAATGAAGGAAGATGAATGGAGCAAATTAACGGGGAGAGCAAAAAGAGATTGCAATGATCAAAGAAACGAAAGAAAATGAGGGAAATGGAGGAAGACGTTTTGCTTTGTAAACCAAAGAAGGCGTACGGGAAACATCCAATGGGAGTGATGGACCCACACGGCTCATGGACTCCACACCGGCCACCTGATTGAATCAGAGTAATCAATAAAAGAAAGTGGATGGCACTGATGTTCACCAACTAGTCTTCACTTGCATGGAAATTAATTAAAGAAAAATATGATAATTAAGATAAGGTTAAAATAAGTATCATTAAAAAAAATTTCAATAAATTTAAAATAGTTATGATAATCATATATATATATATAAGCCGAATAACTCTTTAGAGGTAGTATAAAATTGTGACATGTGACATGAACCAATTTTTTTTAAAGGTAAAACTAGTTTTTTAAGGCATAATTTTTGAACCGGTTTCTTTTTAAAAAACTAATTATTAATTAGCATCATTAATTGTATTAATTATATTTCAAGAGTTTTCTATATATAAATTATTTAATAAATTAAGAATTATTAAAATCCTAATCAAATGAGGAAACAAATAATATAAATCAAAATGTCGTATATATATATAAGCCAAATAACTCTTTAGAGGTAGTCTAGAATTGCGACATGTGGCTAAACCGGTTTTTTAAGGTAATTATATCTATATATCTATATGACCTCATTAATTGTGTTAATTATATTTTAATATAATTCACATGTCATTAATTAGCGTCATTAACGGTGTTAACTATATTATAATTTATGTATTCTTGTTAATTGTTTTTCTTTATACTATTCCTTTTAAATCATATATACTTATAGGAACAAAAATTTATTTATTTTTATTTAAAGAGGTGAGATATCTTTTTATACATCTTTTTAACTTATAATGAAAAATTATATATTTAAATTTTACAATTAAAGTTAAAACCGGTCAATTATGTGGGTATGATTTAATGTGTTATGTCTGGTTTAGATAGGTTTAATTAATGGCGTTTGATTATATTTCAAGAGTTTTATTTATAAATTATTTCATAAATTAAGTATTATCAATATCCAAATCAAATAAAGAAACAAGTAATACACATTAAATCATATATATCATATATAATAGCTAAAACATTCTTTTGAAGTAACTTCAAATTGAGACATGTGGCATAAACCAATTTTTTAACTCATTATTTTAAAATTTGAACATTTAAAAATTGAACCGGTTCATATTTTTATTCTCTCTCTATCTCTCATTATCCTCTCTCTCAACGTCTCTCTCTCTCTCTCTCTCTCTCTCTTTCCTTTTTTTTCCTCTCTCTCTCTACACACTCCCTCTTTCTTTTTCTTTTTTTTTTCTTTTTTTTTTTTTCTCAAAGTCTTTCACTCTCATTCCACGTCTCTCTCTCCAACATTAACATCTATCATCTTTTTTTCTCTCCACCTCAATCTTTCTCTTTCTCTACTCTTTAACATTAACAAAAACAAAATCTATTGGCATAAAAATTTAACTGGGAGGTAATTATTCTCCTTAACTTTTTTTTTTTTTTTTCTCATACCAACAATATTTTAACATATTCTAATTTATATAAATTAAACTAAAAATAAAGGTCATATATATATGTAATACCTCAAATCCCTCGTAGAATTGCCTAGAATTGCGACATATGGTATGAACCCATATTTTTTAAATAATAAACCGGTTTTTCTACTCTAATTTTAATAATTGAACCGTTCAAAGAGTGCTCGAGATTGAACTGGTTTTTAATAATTTTAATAATTTCCTTTTCTATCTTCATTAATGAATTAATCTCTATTTATTAACATGCAATTTTTTCTTTTATGTTTCCGTTTTGTTTATTAAATTTTTGTGGAGATGTTCTTGAATTTTTAAACATTAAATAAATAACTAAGCATTAATTAATTGAATATGATATTGATTTGATTGCATTAAATATTGAGTGAAATATATATATTATATGATTCAAACATACATTGTGTCACTATATTTAAAAGTGCGATAATTTTTTTTACAACATATAATAAAAAATACAATAAAAATGTATTTAAAATTTTAAATTAAATTATAATGAACAATCTCTTGCATAGCGCGGGTTATGAGCTAATTAATTTAATTTGCCAATACAACTATTAACATCATGGATGCAGAGTTGTGAAGTGAAGAGGGGTAAGTTTTAGTGGGATTAGATAAGTTTTTAATATGTGATAGTGGGGTAAGTTTGGTGCAATAATACTTCAAGCCATTATAAGTTTGGATTAGACAAGTTTTTAATATCAAACGCATGCACATTGTTTGTCCTTTTACCTTCTTTTCTTCCTCCATTCGCGCTAGCTGTTGTCCCCCGCTCGGTTCTTCTTTTTCTTCTTCTTTTCCTCATCTTTGCCGACAAGCTCCACCACTTCCCTTTCTTTATTACTTTTCTTTTCGTTATTTTCTTCCTCCACTTCCACGCCGCCGTCCCTATCTTTTCCTTCTTTTTCCTTTCTTTTCTTTTATTTATTCTCTCTTTTCTTCACACGTTTTCTCCCACTCAACCTTCACGCTGCTTCTTTTCTCCTTTAATTATTGGTTTCTTATTTTACTCTTCCCCTCTTCTCTTCATCGCAGAACAGAGAAACAGAGAGCGTGAGAACGAGACAGAGAGAACAAAAGAAGAATAAACATAACCTCAAATGATAGTGTTTCTGCATCTTCATATCATTATAACTTAACAGAGACATCAAACAAAGAGTTGTTACATATCCACACCAAGTCCAAAGATCCAACAAATATGCAATGCCATCAACACAAATTGAAAGAGTTAGACAAGCTTAATGCATAGATAAGATATCAGGGAGGCTTTGGTAATATATATTTTTATAGATCTTTTTAACTTATAAATAAAAATGATATGTTTAAATTTTTAAATTTAATTATAATAAATAATCTTGCGCATAACACGTGTTATAGAAACTGAACCGGTTCATGTGTTTTGGTATCCCACTGGACTCTCACACCGACTTAATTTTTATATATACCTCAACCATTCAAATATGGTTTTCTCCGTTCTCTACTGTCTCTCTTTCTTGCTTTCAGGTTATTTATGTTTAGCAATATATTGTTATATAACCTTTAGTATTTTTTTTTTTATTGAAATAGGTGTGATAGATTTTTTTTATAAAACTTTTTTAACCTATAATAAAAAATACGACAGAGAGGTGTTTTAAGTTTTGAAAATTAAATTATAATGAATGATGTCGCCTGCGCATTGCGCGGGTTATGAGCTAGTATATATAGGTTAAATACACCATTAGTCCTTAGGATTTTAAAACTCTTTTTTTTTTTTTTCTCCTTAGAGTTTAGAAAGTGATCAAATTAGTCATTCTGTCCGTTAATTGTTAGTTGACTTAACGGACTGACACGTTGATCAATTAGAAGTTGACACGTTGCCACCTAATTAATTTTTTTTATTAATTTTTTTTTTTTTAAAAAAGAGAAATTTTTGGGTGGCCATAGGCCATTCTCTCGCTCCATGGGAGAGTCGACGCCTAAGATCTCATGTGGTAGAAGGATCAAGATAGCTACAGGGGAATTTCTCTCCTCACGAGCATCGACGTTGTACATTTCATGTGGGAGGAGGAAAGCGAATGATTGTTTCTCCCTACGATTGTGAGCGTCGGGACTGAAATCAGATTTCATTGGAGAATCTGCTGACTCAAACATGCTTGCAAGATTGATCGATTTCTTTCTGTGTTGTTGTATTCTTTGGCTCAACTCTGATTATATATATAGTGAGTATAACAAATCAAATCACTGCAAGAGTCGGATGGGGGTGGCTCAAGGTGCCAAGGGGGTGGCTACCAAATTTTTTTTCTCATTTTTTTTTGAAAAAATATTTTTAAAAAAATAAAAAAATTAATTAGATAGCCACGTGTCAACTTCTAATCGGTTCACATTTCAATCCGTTAAGTCAACTAACGGTCAACTGACGTAATGATTAATTTGATCACTTTTCAAAATCACAAGGAAGGTCATACTATAGGAAACTTTGTTTGCTTAAAAAAGATATATATTTCCCAAAACCTCTGTTCTCTCTCTTGAAAACGAAAAAACTTCTCACCTGTGCTAGAGGAGGAGGGGAAGGAGCCTCCTCCTCTTTCCGTTTTCTTTTATGCTTTTCGTTTTATGCTTTCCTTTTTGCTAGTTTTCTCTCTTTTGGATAGAACTCCAATCTCTCTAGGGCTTGCTCCTTTTTTTTTCTCTCTTTTTTTTTTTTTTTTTTTTGGGTCTTCCAATCAAATATTCATTTAGCATTTTTTTGGCTAATCCAATTTAGGAGGTTTTTACAAATTTGATTAGCTCTTATATAGCCACAATCAGGTGCCTTTTTGCTTTATTAACCGCTTTATTGCAGCCCTATAGAACGGATCGGGTCACTTGTTTGATCCATTTGTTATCATTAATTTGTTTCTATTTTCGCATAGTTCATTTTGTTTTTGGTTTGTTGTTATGAATCTCATCTCTTTTTCAGTGATTAAAACTAAAGTTCTAATCTGCTACAGCGATGTTTTTTGCTTTGTAATGGGAAGAATGAAAGGAAATGAGGGAATTAACGTGATTGCAAATAGCAGAGCCAAATGAGATTGCAATGGAAGATTAAATTAAAGAAAATGAATAAATTAGATTATCTTATATGAGAGGAAGAAACAAAGGTCTCTCTTTCAATAATACATCTTCTTTGGTTGGGCTGCTTGACTCCAATATTATAAGAGGACTTGGTTGGAGATTCCATTCTACCCAATAACAGTTAAAAAAAGGCAGAGAAAAATGTTTTTTTTTTTTTTTTTTTTTTTCCCACCAACATCTCAGCCATGATTTCTATTGGTTGCGAGGGAAGAAATCAAAGGCAATCAAGGAAGGTGCTTGTAAACAGCACAGCAATTTCGTGCCACAGATATGGTGGAGAAATTATTTTCAATAAATTAATTGTTTTGAAGCCTAAGATGAGCATCCTCTTTCTTATGTATACATGGGACAAATTAGTCGGCTGATAACTATAAGAAATGAGAAAATTAATTAAATTATTAAATTCATTATAATTATCTTATTCCAAATTAGCTTCTGTATGTTGACAGATACATTCCATTATCTTATTTGAGAGGAAGAAGCAAAGGTATCTCCACCAATAATTTCATTATCATAAGACAATCCATTGGACCTAAGTGACAAAAGTTTATATGTAGTTTCCTTATAGTTTTTAAAATGTTAAGAGAAAACAGATGGAAAACAACATTTTCTTCATTTTTAAGATGAACAAAAGAAGTGTCCTAAAAAAGTAATTCAATCGGCTGAGATAACGCTTAATAAAACAGATATCACTAGTTTGAATCACCTACCCTCCGGACATGTCAAAAAAAAAAAAAAGAAAAAAAAGAAAAAGATAAACAAAAGAAATGCCATTTTAACATTAACTTTTGCAAGGAATGGAAGATAAAAAGAAACATAACCAAGTTGATGAATGACAAGTTACATAATTCCAACAAGTAGCCACTAAACTCCTGCATATAATATTCACCAGAAAATAACTAAATGCTTGCATTAATATATCTTCAATAAATTAATGAGATGGGGCAAGTGGAGGACAAGTCATTAAAAGTCATATACAATTATTTTAAGCCTAAGATGAGCATCCTCTTGCTTACAATAAGATTCTTAATTACCTAATACAACAACCATCTTCTCCTTCTATATTATCATTAATGTACGTAGAATAATGGTTGAGTGGGTCAAATTAGTCGGCTAATTGAGCATGGGGAAGTGAAAACAGCTGTTAACAGATATACATTATTTTATTTGAGAGGAAGAGCCAAAGGTATCTTTTATTATCTTAAGTGAATCCATTGTTCCTAAATGACAAAAGTCACCACATTGTATCTGCCATTTAAAAGAAAACAAAAGTCACCTTTCTATTATCTCATTCTCATAAAGCTAAGTCTTGAGATTTGAAATGTGTGACAAAGCTTGACTTGGGTTATAGCTGTAGGGTGCCAAGTTTGTGAAAAATTTTCATCTTCTTAGAAAGAAAAGTATATGCAATTGTATGTCTATACCAATGATTGATCGTAACTAAAAACATCATGTAATGTTGGGTTCGTCAGCCAAAAACAACATGTAACATTTAGCTTTTCTAATAACTTGTAAAATGATTGCATCCACAAAAGAACATGCTTTCTCAATCTTCAGGCCGTCATCAATTTAGATCAAATTCCATAAAGTTAATGAATGTGCACAGGTTACTCTTAAGAAGAATTCAATTTTCCAAATCATCCATAAGCATTAATGGCGTTTCTTTTTCTCCTAGTAGTGAGAAAATGAAAGGGAAAACAATTACATAGTATCATATTTGAATTGTGTTAGGAGTGAACACAAATTTCAGATGAACAGCGGAATTAATCTACCCATCTTTATACAAATTAAATAGTCACACTAGCACCCAAAAATAAACTCATAATGCAAAATAATAATCAAGCAACCCACAAGCAAAATACCAAGATTTTTACGTGGAAAATCCTTCAATGCGAAAGGAAAAACCACGGGACCTAGTCCAGTCAAATCTTTCACTATCAACAATAATGAGCTTACAATTGTCTTTCCTAAAAAAATATCTAAAGGTTATTACCACATCAAGAATACATGCATTCTTGGATTAAACATAACCCTAAAAGTGGATTCCAACAATAATAAAGAAAGATCTCACCAAGTAGGTATTAGCAACCAAGTGAATGGAGAGAGGAATCCCAACAATTGACACCAGTTAATACGTAACACTTGTAGTCAGGACCAACATACTAAAATTGCATCAAGATCTTACCACAAACGACGTTCCAATCTCATACGGATATGGTTAGGCAAAATCTTTTTTTCTCCTTTTTTCTTTCTCCCTTAGCTAGATTAAGTAATCTCAATTGGTGAAATATTGAAAGAAGTAACATTTTGATTTTTACGAGCATTGAATGTTCATGATCTTCACAAGCTTTAAGGAAAGTTTTAAATGTTCTTGTTTCTGACGAGAATTCTGCACAAAGTTTGCATGTTGAATGCTCACCACCTTAAAACATTTCAATCCAAGGATGTCACCAACATGAGAATTAAGGGGTCTTGGCACCATCCATTTTCTGGTATTTGGGTTGTGGATGAAGAAACCCAATATCTTTGGGCACCTGTTAACACAAATAACTCCATCATACAAATTACAAAACCATTATGACACTAGTCTTTGTAGTTAAGTTCTCAAAAAAGAAACATTGTATCCCCACTATAGTTACCCTTGTACTGGAGATGCTGTTCAACAACGAGGGCTGAGATGCATCTTGGAGACGAATCTAATTCACAATGAATGTGTAAGAAAGATGAATCTGATTATAATATGAGCTTTATGTGAGTTTCAATTCCCATATGAGATGTTTTAAAGTAATCAAAGAAAGTGGAAATCAGGAAAGTGATGTTTTAACGCATCATTATTGAGGAGGTGATGTGTAGACCACCAACTAATTGGAGGTAAATGCCATGCCATGGAAGATGATCAGAAGAGCCCAAGTCTTCACTTCTATGGAAATGAGTGAAAGAGTCCATATGATAATTAAGATAAATTTTAATATTGTATGGAAATGAATAATGATATTTAGTTTCAGTTGAACCTAATTGTATGGAAATGAATGAAACAAAAATGACCCCTGTTTACACTCTGCTTGTCATATACGCTCACTCATAAGAGAAAATAATTGAAGCATATAATAGTCTTGATGAACCAACGAACACAACCTTACAAAGGAAGCAAACAAAAAAAGGAATTCATTCTATCTTTATCATAACACAACAGAAGAAAAAAAAAAAAAAAAAAAATCACCAATGTTTTTTTTTGTTTTTTTTGCGTTAACATAGCATCTAACAAAATTCATCAAATATTTTCACCAAATTTGATTCCAAGGACTAGATTTTTTTTTTTTTTTTTGGCATATCCCAAGGACCTTTAAATTCACTTCATACGACATGGAGTGATTTGTAATTTAAGCTAACTATAATAACTAATTTTTTATTTATCACATTTTTTATTTTTGTATTTATCCACCCATTGGGGTTTTTATTTTGCTGACTTTATTATTTTTATTTTGTTATAGTTTTTAAGATAATATGGGCATTATAGGAATATAATAAAAAAAGTTGCATTTTTAGCACGCTATAGTAGTTTAATGCATCACTTTAGCATAATTTAAAGGGTTAAGTACTTTTTTAGTACTTCGTTTTGCACTCTTTTTTTTTTTCCCTTTAGGTTTTCAAAATAGTAAAAAATGGTACTTAACCTATGAGAAAAGACAAAATTGATACCTTCGTTGGTTTCCGTGAGATAAATTAAATGATTTGTCGTGTGCCCACTCCCAAAATATACCACATCTCCTAAAAACTAAAAAACTAATAATAATAAAAAGGGTTAAATACCTAATACTCCCTGGGGTTTCAAAACTTTATTTTTTTCACCATAAGGTTTGATTTTTATCACAGTGGATCCCAATGGTTTTGATAAAGAACCAAATTAATCCATCCATTAGTTGACTTAATGGAAGTCCAATCACTGACACGTGGTCCAATTAGAAGTTAACACGTGGCATAACTTGACACGTCATCATTATTTACATGGCCACCTAATTAAAAGCAAATATCCAATTAATAAATTAAAAAGGCTGAAAGTTGTGTTTTTAAAACACCTAATTAAACAAACAAAAAAACTAATGATATAAAACAATTTTAGCCTCTTCGATTGATATTCACGAACAAGTGAAGACAAAACTCCAACCCAAACCCTTGCCTCCACGACCCAACCCAACCCAACCCCCATCTCCAGCCAAATCTCCCCAAACTAGCAACGAAGCTTCCTCCCTAACCCCAAGCTTCCACGGCCAAATCTAAGATGAAACCCACCACTCTCCAGCAACAGACCCAATGCCCCTATCAACAACTACAGAACCTTCTTCGATGAACCCCACTCTCCAACGGTGTTTTGTCTGTCGCCGGAGAGTGGGTTCGTCGCCGACCAATGGGTTGGGGAGGCATCAAAGTCGCCAAAGTTTGGGGTGAACGGCAAATACTGTGGGTGGACGCCAGAGACGGGGGTTGGGGTGGGGTTCATGGTTTACATTTTACAAGTTCAATCCTCTTCTCAGATTTGATTTTCGATTGGAATTTCTTAACCCAATGGTTTTTATGTTTAAATGTTATATCTATTTGTTTGTTTGTTTTAAACTCTGATTAACAAAATAAAACCTAGTTTTATTTTAATTTGTAATCTATTTGTTTTAAACCCTGATTAACAAAATAAAACCTAGTTCTATTTTAATTTGTAATCTGTTTTTTTTTTTTTTTTAAAATAAAAAAATAAAAATTAGGTGGCAGCTTAATATACAGTTAGCACTGATGATATGTCAAGTTATGCCACATGTCAACTTCTAATTGGTCCACGTGTCAGTGACTGGACTTTCGTTACGTCAACTAATTGTCAAATAACATATGGACTAATTTGGTCCTTTATCAAAATCACAGGGACCCCCTGTGATAAAAATCAAACCCTAAGAAGAAGAAAAAATAAAATTGTGAAACCCCAAGGGAGTATTAGGTATTGAACCCTAATAAAAAAACTAAAGCTAAAAAAAATTAAAAATTAACAATTGCATGGGTTGGCCGGGCACCCCATTTTGGCCACTAGGTGTGGCCGAACCACCCCCAAGCTTTGGATCATAAGGAATGATATTAGTTTCATTTGATTTTTTTTTTTTTTTTTTTTAGAAGTTTCAGTTTATCTTAAGTGGATGGAAATGAATTAAAGAAAAATGATTTTTTGTTAGTTTCTGCTTGTCTGTATTACAAATAAAAGTAGAAAAGAAAAAGGAGAAAAATTGAAGTTTGGGCTTTGAATATATATGATTCAGGATTTTATTGGTTTGGTTGTAATTAGAGTTCTTTAAAATCACTTATAAAGTCTGATTTCATTTAGCAAAAAACTCATGTGATACTTAGCACTTATAAAGACTAATCATGTTTCTAATATGGAACTGAAGTATTGTAATATGATATCACGACAAATAATTGTATGGTCCGGTCTTCAAAGGCATAGCCTCAGGACTGAACAGTACCATTTATGAGTACCCACACAGCTCACGGACTAGTAAAAGCAACTCATATTGGGTCACGTGTAATTACAACATGCACAACACATACAAGGATGATATCTTTCTCTCATCCTTCTATTTTGAAAACTAATCAATTGAACAAGTTGGACATGAGTCTTGTGTGTGGATCATACGGATCCAATAATTAATTTTCAAAAAATGAAAAAATAACCCAAAAATAAACTAAATAGCATGTCCCTACAAGAAAACAGTGGAGTAATGGACGAAGAAGAAAGAAGAGAAGAGCAAGTCCAAAAGCAAATGGGAGCTTTCATGTCTCTCTCTCTGTTCTGGTCCAATTGAATGTGGTGGACTCCACACCACATGATTGAAAGTGCCATGGAAGGTGAGTAGATCCCAAAGCCTTCAATATCACCACAACCAAAAGTCTTTGCTAGGCAGGGCAAGTAACGAGTGATAGGATAACTTGATCCTTGATAAAGATTGATATTAGTTTCAGTTTATCTTCTTTTTTCACTTCTTTTTTTTAAAAAAATTTAAGTTTCGGTTTATCTTAATTGTATGGAAATGAATTAAAGAAAAATTACCATTATTAGTTTCTACTTGTCTTGTATTACTCTTTGTGTACTTACAAAGAATCCTCTCGGTTTCAAGTGAGATGGGATGAACTGTTCTACTCTATGTTCAAGATTTTATTTTGTTTTATCTGCCAAATATAGATAAACAACATGATATATAGACCATAAAATGTCTCCTCTCCATAACCAGGAGGATCCTTATCCTATTTAAAAGTAGGTTAATATAGAAAGCGTACTATGCAGAGTATATCTTATAGTGGATGAGCATTTGACATGAGCAATAATATAAATGGTTGTTATAGACATAGCAGTAAATATTTTAATCCAACAATCGATAATGTAAAGAGAAAAAGGAAACCAATTATTCCTGGAAAGTACATTTAAAATGATATAAATTTCAACACACCAAAATCAACATCTGTTCATGCATTCCTAGAAAGTAATCCAGACTGCTAGTCAAGCTATAATGTACAACTTGCATCCAGACAAAGGAACCAATTGAATTGAAAAGCAAAGCTGAATTAAGCACTCACTGACTCTTAATTGGAGAAATATTGAATCAAAACATTTTCAATATGTCAAAAATACCAACAAATCCCTCATGTTCTTCGCAAGTTTCAAGGAAAGTTTTCCATTTTCCTGTCTCCAATGAGAATTTTGGTCAAAGTTTGAATGTTGAATGTTCACCACCTTCAAGCATGGGGATATTCTTTGACAAATAACCAAATGGTGTGAATGTCAAACCAAAGATGTCACCAACAACAATATAGTGGGCCTCAACAGCATCCATTGCTTGGTATTTAGATTGCAGATGAAGATATCTCAGATCTTTGGGCACCCGTGACAGAGTTTGTGTTAGTTCGACGATTTCTAACACAAATGACTATATAAAGCCATTACGACAGTTGTCTTTGCACGACTAAATTTCGAAAAAGAAACATTGCATTCCACTATCATTACCCCTTTACTCAACAAGGAGGGCTGAGATGCCTCATGAGCTTGATGGTGAATGTGTATGGAGGATGATTCTGAATCTTTGGCCTCTTGGAGATGCACTTGAACCTCAAAAGGTCCCTAGCTGAGAAGCAAGATCAGATTTCCGTTGCAATCATCATTAAAGGAGGCTTCCATTTTTTTCTTTAATTCAAAAACCCATTCATCAAAATGAATCTTTTCTGTCAATGACAAACAAAAAAAGTGTTAGTAACAAAAATGGACTATCATACATATCTTCTGTAAAAGATATCAATATAGAAAAAGACAAAATTATGGACATGTAGCACCGAGCTTAACCAAAACTATAATCCATCTTTACAGGGACCATGCAGTAGCCACAAAAAAATCATCTGCTTCCAATGATTACCTTTTGCTTCGAACATAGCAGCTATCCGAAGCAAAGGTATTGATTGGTAATTCAAAGCCTACACTTCAGCAGATCTAGAAGTTTAAAAATTTCCCATGATCTTGATTTAGCACCACACAACAAGTTTAATAAGAATTAAAAAATAAATTGTAGATTAAAGCAGAGAAAATCCATACACGTGTATATGCAAGCCTCTGCTTTGTGTATTCATAACCAAGCTCTTCCATATCCTGTATTCTTTCAATTAAATATTTTCCATACAATTAACCAATCAAAACGAAAAACAATTAGACAGTAACAAACCAAAATAAATTTATAAGAGAGAGAAAACGTTAGAAAATGGCAGGTTCCTACTAGAATTTTAGGAGAAGGATCCTCTCCATTTCAAAGGAAATGGAGAGGAGCCGGTTAGGCCTTTTTTTAAGGGCAAAATGGACTTTTCAATGAACTTTTCAATTGAAAAGTCCATTTTGCCCTTCTAAAAAGTCTAACCGGCTCCTCTCCGTTTCCTTTGAAATGGAGAGGAGCCCATTCCAGAATTTTACCTAATTCAATCAATTTGTCAATTGTTGAAGCCTCTTCTTGTCCAAAGATTTCNCAATTAATATTTTCCATACAATTAACCAATCAAAACGAAAAACAATTAGACAGTAACAAACCAAAATAAATTTATAAGAGAGAGAAAACGTTAGAAAATGGTAGGTTCCTACTAGAATTTTACCTAATTCAATCAATTTGTCAGTTGTTGAAGCCCCTTCTTGTCCAAAGATTTCATGTTTGGAAAATTAGAGATTTGAAAAACGTATTGCTAAATCATCATTTCAAAAGGAGGCTTCCGTTTTTCTTTAACTCAAAGACCCAATTAATGAGAAGAAATATTTTCTGTGAATGATATAAATACGAAAGTGTTAGTAATCAAATGAAATATCATCGATATCTTCTGTCACACATGTCAATATAGAAACAAAAGATAATTTGGAACTGATCACCTACATTGTTTAGCCAAGAGACAATGCCATCATCTAATAACCAGCTACAGTTTCTCATCTAAAAAAATTGATAATTGAAGGCATCAAAGCTACACTTCCTTCGGTTGGCACAATGCAGTCTAGATAGTAGGCAACCTCTCATTTTGTTACCATAAATCATCAGCCACCTTAACTGGTGTCATTTTGAGTACCTATAAATCAAAAAGCAGATAAATGTCTAAGGGAACATATAAATAACAACGCATTCATAGAAAATACACATATGTTGATCAGATGATGTGAGAATTAACCCAAAAAAACACACCATCAAAGCAGCACTTCACACTTGGTAAGTATTTTATTTGCATGCACTCAAAGAAAAAACAAAAGAAAACACTGACGATTAGAAAGGAAGCAACATTGAAAACTAACACCCAGCTGCAGTTTTGATAACGTATGACTGTATGAGAAACCATAGGAAAATAGAGGGCAAACCAAGAAATGCTACAAAAAAAAAATATCGACTTTGCTGTCACTTGTCTTTCTTTCTGTTTTGATAAAAAAAAAAGTTCACTTGCATTGCAATCCAAGCAGATGTGATCAGATTGATATATATGTTACAATTTTCCAATAAAAAAATAAAAACAATTCATGGGCGTGAATTTAATAAAAATAAATAAAAGAGACCAGCTTGGTGAAAAAATTGAACCAATTATCAGGTGTAGGAAATTTTATCTGACCTTCTGGAATTCATGGACCACAGACCATCATTGCTTCTTGTACTCGTAATCTGGTCTCAACAATCTTCTAATTAAAATCTGTTGATTCAAAATTTATGAGAAACGATGAAAATATTAGAAAACCATGCATATATATGAAAGAATTTGAGGAAGTTATTACAAGAATTATAATTAGTTGATTGAAAAGAGCAATTACCTAAATGTGAAAGCTGATTATGTTGTTGCCGCCTTCGAGATATTATAACCGAAAATGGGACTCTTGCGGGGCTTTTGGCTCATCCAATATATACTTCATGATCAATCAATATGTGATCGACGTAAGGAATTTTTCGCCGTTCTTTTTCTTTCTTGCTTAGACACTGTTTCCTCAACAAAGGGCATTGATCGATCTCTATTACAGAGAGGGAAGTAAGCAACCCCTCTTCTGGCATGCAATTGAGCTTAGGGCAGTTCCAGGCCCTCAAATGTTGAAGAGAGGTGAGGTGTTGAAGCCCTTTGTTGTCCCAAGATTTCATANATCATTTCAAAAGGAGGCTTCCGTTTTTCTTTAACTCAAAGACCCAATTATTGAAAAGAAATATTTTCTGTGAATGATATAAATACGAAAGTGTTAGTAATCAAATGAAATATCATTGATATCTTCTGTCACACATGTCAATATAGAAACAAAAGATAATTTGGAACTGATCACCTGCATTGTTCTGCCAAGAGACAATGCCATCATCTACAGTTTCTCATCCAGTTGAAGCCAAAAGATAATTGAAGGCATCAAAGCTACACTTCCTTCGGTTGGCACAATGCAGGCTAGATAGTAGGCAACCTCTCATTTTGTTACCATAAATCATCAGCCACCTTAACAGGTGTCATTTTGAGTACCTATAAATCAAAAAGCAGATAAATGTCCAAGGGAACATATAAATAACAGCGCATTCATAATAGATTGAAATAGAAAATACACATACATGTGGATCAGATGATGTGAGAATTAACCCAAAAAAACACACCATCAAAGCTACACTTCACACTTGGTAAGTATTTTATTTGCATGCACTCAAAGAAAAAACAAAAGAAAACGCTGAGGATTAAAAAGGAAGCAACATTGAAAACTAACACCCAGCTGCAGTTTTGATAACGTATGAGAAACCATAGGAAAATAGAGGGCAAACCAAGAAATGCTACAAAAAAAGATCAACTTTGCTGTCACTTGTCTTTCTTTCAGTTTTGATAAAAAAAAAAAGTTCACTTGCATTCCAATCCAAGCAGATGTGATCAGATTGATATATATGTTACAATTTTCCAATAAAAAAATAAAAACAGTTCATGGGCGTGAATCTAATAAAAATAAATAAAAGAGACCAGCTTGGTGAAAAAATTGAACCAATTATTAGGTGTAGGAAATTTTATCTGACCTTCTGGAATTCATGGATCACAGACCATCATTGCTTCTTGCACTCGTAATCTGGGCTCAACAATCTTCTAATTAAAATCTGTTGATTCAAAATTTATGAGAAACGATGAAAATATTAGAAAACCATGCATATATATGAAAGAATTTGAGAAAGTTATTACAAGAATTATAATTAGTTGATTGAAAAGAGCAATTACCTAAATGTGAAAGCTGTTGCCTTCGAGATATTATAACCGAAAATGGGACTCTTGCGAGGCTTTTGGCTCATCCAATATATTCTTCATCATCAATCAATATGTGATCGACGTAAGGAATTTTTCGCCGTTCTTTTTCTTTCTTGCTTAGACACTGTTTCCTCAACAAAGGGCATTGATCGATCTCTATTACAGAGAGGGAAGTAAGCAACCCCTCTTCTGGCATGCAATTGAGCTTAGGGCAGTTCCAGGCCCTCAAATGTTGAAGAGAGGTGAGGTGTTGAAGCCCTTTGTTGTCCCAAGATTTCATATTTGGAAATTCACGGATACAAAGAAAAGTCAGAGAAGAAGGCAGCAACCCTGGCTCTGGAAAAGACACCACATCTTCATATTTGCCACCGATTCTCAAATCTGTAACAGACAGGAGTTTTTGCAAACCCCATCCCACCCGTTCGGCAAAGAGTTTCTCACATCTTAATACATTAATACATACAACATTGGAAGGCAAGCCCCCTTCGGGAAACGACTCAATTCTTGGACAATCAACTATCTGTAAAACATTAAGAGAAGGCAGGAGTATATGCATCTTCTCTGGCAGTGACCTTAGACATTCACAATTACGGACATAAAAGGATGAAAGTTGGGGGGCACGAATTCCTCCTTTTGGAAAAGATACAAAATTAGGGCACTTAGAGATGGCAATACGCAAGGTCACTAAATCAAGTTCATGTTGTTCTGAAACTGTCAAAGATATCAGATTCTTACACTCCGAGATAATGATAAAATAAAGCTTTGGGAATAAATCTAATGGAAATGACTTGATGGAATCACAATCGACCAACAACAATGTTTCAAGGCATGAAAAGTCGAAGTGTGCTGGGAGCTCTAACTTCATACATTTATTGATTTCTAACACCTGAAGACAGTTGATGGAGGCCACCATTCCAATGGGAAAGGACTCCAGTGCGCCAAATCCTCCAATTCTGAGCTCTTGCAATTTAGTTGGCAATTCCTTTAGAAGAACTCCATTACAATCTCTTAACAGTAATTTTTGTACAACAGGAGTCTTTGGGAGTGAAGCCACCAGCCGCGGACATTCAAGAATCTCAAGTTTGACTGCAGAAGGAACATTAACCGGTAGCCCTCCTATTAACTTAGGACAATCAATAATATAAAGCTCTTCGAGTTGTGAAAAAGCTTTATCTTCGTTTTCAGTACCAAAAGAAGACCATTCCTCCCAATTTAACATTCGCTCGAACCTTAGAACTTTCAGGGCTCCAAATGGTTTAACGGTTGAAGAATTGTTGCCATAAAACTCACGAACCACTTTAACAACTCCTTCAAACCCAACAATAGAGAGGTGCTCCAAAGAGGGTAGCTCTCCAAGTGGTGGCAAGTTGGGACAAAGTTTACAATTTTTTAGGAGAAGGGACACTATCTTAGAGTACGAAAGATGCCCAACCCAATCTGGAAGACTTTTGGCGCCATAGTTGTTGATAGTGAGACTTTTCAAGTTACTATGGGGCTGGAGATTATCAAGTACAAATCTTTGACATTCTTAAATATTAGTATCCAATGCACTCCATTCCAACACCAACTCCTCAAGGTACTCCTTATCATTCAAGCATGCTTTTAGAGCATTCGTAGGAGATACAACATTTTGGAGCTCTAAAATAGAAAGCGTTCCTCGAAGATTTGGAAGTTTCCCCAACTCTTCAATGCAAGCCCTACTATGTTTGCTGACGATAAATTTAGTTAACGTTTGTAGACATTCTAGTTTACTCAGCTGCATTGGCATCTCCTTTATGGCAGTTTCGCTAATATCAGGATGGCGTAAGTTAATAAGTTTCCACATCTCTCTTGGTAATAGAGTGAGATCTTTACAACCTGATAAATCCAATGTCTGCAAATTGCACAACTTACATAAGGAATTATGCAACATCTTAATTGCAGTGGAAGAAATGTTCAAGTAACGTAGATGCTTCATTTTGCCAACTGATTTTGGTAACTTAGTCATATTTTGATAATGGGATAGAGAGATCGCCCGCAAGCATCTTAACTTTGGTAATAAATCAAGTGGTACTCTTTTAGTTAAGAAGTAATTGTGTTTTGATGGCAACTCCAATGTGAGGAATGTGTGCAATCGAGTAGCCTCGTAAAGAACTTCAAACTTCTTAAAGTTATTAAATTCTCTTCTAAAATATGACAAATGGCGAGTCTTTTGCATTTTTTCATCAGAATGGTCAACCTCTAGCCTGAATGTAAATTGTCCAGACACAAATTTTGCCAAGTCATTGATAAGATCATGCATTACAAAACCTGATTCACTGCCACTTGATTGTTCCAATAATGATCTTGATGCCAAATCAAGGAAGTAATCTTCACCAACCTCTTCCATTCTTTTGTTCCTAGTTTCTTTTAAGAAACCTTCTGCCATCCACAATAACACTACTTCATCTTTTTTGAAAACATAATCCTTAGGAAATATTGAACAGTAAGCAAAGCATTGCTTTAAATGTGAGGGAAGATATTTGTAACATAATCTTAGAGCTGGAATAATGTCTGTCTTATCTATTGGTGAATCCCATAATTCGCTCTTCAATATCTTCTCCCACTTATCAACACCATTTTTAGATCGTAAGAGACCTCCCATTGTCTTGGCCACCAACGGTAGACCGTCACACTTTTTCACAATTTGTCTACCTATTACTTCTAGCTCCGGACGTGCATTAGAGTTATTATCGTGGAATGCATGTTTTGCAAAAAGTGACCAACAATTTTCTTCTCCTAACTTCTTTAGATGATGAGATGGAATAGTGCGCATGATTGATGCAACACTATCATTGCGTGTTGTTACAATGACTACACTTTCTCGTGCCCCAGATTTAAACGGACTACTTAAGACCTCCCAATCAGCGTAATTCTCATTCCATGCATCATCTAAAACAAGTAGAAATTTCTTCCCCATCAATTTATCATGTAGTGTAAGCAGATTTAGATCCTTCATATCACAAATTGATGAAGTCACTGCCTCTATAACTGTTTTAGTTATCCTGAACACATCAAACTCATCTGAAACAGAAACCCATGCTTGAAGGTCAAAATGCTCCTTCACCCTTTGGTACTTGTATACAAGCTTAGCAAGGGTGGTCTTGCCAATTTCCCCCATGCCGACTATGGGAATAACACACAGATTTTCATTGTCAGTTGCATCATCTGAGAGCAACAAGCTAATTGTCTTTTCTTTATCACCATCCCTACCAAAAATACCAGATTCTTCAACCAAAGAAGTCGTGGGCAATCTTTTTGATGACTCTCCTCCAACACCTTCTTTCAGACCTAGAACATCTTTTTGTTTCGCTAGATTTTCTAGTTTGTCAAGTAGCTCCTTTATCTTTGGCTCTATCACTTTGACAAAATGACCAAGGAAAAGTAGAGATGGATTTACGTACCTTACTTGAAGTGGTTTGAAATTCAGCATCCAACTTACGTTGCAAGGATTCAGTGGCTATCTCATCCAAGACGTCTTCAGTATCATAGACAGCTTCTTTTGACTCCTCCAGCCACACTTTCACGGCAGGCTTTGTAAGCTGTTGTTCCTCCGCGTCTTCAAGCAGTGCATTCACGGCTAGCAATGCTATCTTCAACTTGTGTAAGAGTCCCTCGTTTAGTTCTCGTCCTCGAATGAAATCAACGAAGTCGCCAGATGCCATTCGTTCAAAAAAGGCTTGGAGAAAGGGAGAGAGAAGTAGGCCTGCAACCTCAGCCATGTTTTCTTCTTTGCAAGTCCAAGGAAATGGAGGAAGATGAATGGAGCCAAGAGCAGAGCAAAAAGAGCGTGCAATTGAAGAGACGAAAGAAAATGAAGGAAATGGAGGAAGATGATTGCAAGAAACAGTAGAGCAAAATGAGAGATACTGCAAGCTATATGTTTTGCTTTGTAAACCAAAGACGGTGTATATACGGGAAACATCCAATGGGAGTGATGGACCCACACGGCTCATGGACTAGTAAAGTCGATTTTTGTTTATTTTAAGCTTAGAAAATTTTAGAGAAAACTCGATTTTTGTATTTAATTCTCTTTTGTGAGATTTAGATATATTGGGGCTTTTAGGTTTGAGTGGTTTTGTCTCTCTCACTCCTTTTCCCTCTCTCAATGGAATTACTTCTTTTCTTTTCTTGTCACAATGGGCAAAAGTCTTTGGCTATTAATTTTACGTTCAAACCAACCATTGGTCCATATCGTTTTTATATGGAAGTATATATAAATAAATAAAAATATATTAGTACAAATGTCTTTTTCACTCACCTAATCTTGCTTCCTCTTTATGTTTTTTCTTTTTCTTTTTCGCCGCCAAATTGTTTAATTACCACTCAGCTCATGTGCTTGTATTGGAGGGGTTTGTTCACATGGGAACAAAAAGGGTTTTTGGGGTACTCATCCTTTTAAGTGATATGGTGGCCGGTAGTGATTTCCAACCGGTTATTAGAGGGGTTGTCTCTATCCTTTATCAACGGCCACCGTCCGGGAAAATCTACCACTCGGGAATAGACGCAGGGGATGGCTACGGAATATAGTAATCATAAATGACTCTTGAGATCTAAGAAAATGTCATAATTCTATTTTTTGATAGGTATTTGAGTTGAAAATTGAAATATATTTTCCGCTAATGCTGAATGAATACTATTTTGTTAGTGAATTTCTCCTGGATTGTCTCCGCCAGTGAATGTAGACTTATTGGGCCGAACTACTTAAATCTTAATATCTCGTGTGACTGTGTTATTTTTCTATTTTGCACTTTTTTATTTTTTTTGGTAATCTTAAAATTTGCATTTGTCAAGCACTTGTGACAGCTTTGGATTCCGTTGGTCCAATGAATGTGGTGGACTCCACCACGTGATTGAATCAAAGAAAATGGAAATCAGGAAATTAAGTGATGATTTAACTCCTCCATTATTGAGGAGGTGATGTGTAGACCACCAACTTGGGAGGTAAATGCCATGGAAGGTGATCAGAAGAGCCCAAGTCTTCACAGCTTGTATGGAAATGATGAGTTAATGAAAAATGTGATAATTAATATTAATTTAAAATAAGTATCATTTTAATATTGTATGAAAATGATATTTAGTTTCGGTTGATCCTAATTGTATGAAAATGAATGAAACTAAAATTACCCTTGTTTACTCTCTGCTTGTCTTGTATACTCACTCATTAGAGAAAATAATTGAAGCTTGGGTTTATATATATAATTCTGGATTTTATTGCTACTTCGGTTGACTAAAATGTAACTTTTCAATATGGAACAAAAGTGTTGCAGTAGGATATCACGACAAATAATTGAAATTATCTTGTGTCAAAAAGGCATAGTCTCGTCCTCAAGAGGTAGTTCAATCGGCTGGGACCACACCTCATGAAGCGGAGGTCACTAGTTCGAATCCTCCCTCTCCCCTCTTGTGTAGACATGTCAAAAAAAAAAAAAATTAAAAAAATAAAAGGCATAGCCTCATCAGGACCGTTTCATTTGATGAGGCCATTAATCACCATAAAATATAGTTTTATTTTACTTTCCTGTCTACCATAACATTGTCCAATTGCTATAAAGCAGAGAAAGTCCATACACGTGTATATGCAAGCCTCTGCTTTGTGTATTCATAACCAAGCTCTTCCATCTCCTATATTCTGTCAATTAAATATTTCCATACAATTCACCAAACAAAACGATAACAATTAGACAGAGATGAAACAAACATAAACTTGTAAAAGAGAAAACTTTTGAAAATGGCAGGTACCTGAGTGGGGATTCCTAATAGCTCATTCCATCAATTTATTAGTTGCTGAAGCCCCTTCTTGTCCAATGATTTCATGTTTGAAAATTAGAGATTCGAAGAATGGGAAACGGTGAAGTAGTGGAAGAACTTCCAAATAGTTCAGTTAATTCTCTGTTTTCATAAAAATAAACAATAATTAGCCCACGATCCAATTGGAAGCTGCACTGGTCCCTGCTAAATCAGACTGATTATAAATGTTACAACTTTCCAATATAAAAAATAAAAAAAATAAAAATCCTACAATTTTAATTAAAAAGAAAAACAATTCATGACGAATATAAAAGACCCCCAGTTTGTGAAATTCTGAAACAAGTATTAGGTGTCGGAAATTTTAGCTGACCTTCATGGATCATATACAACATATTCTATATTCCATCAAACAAAGCTGTTGAACATGTAGGGTTGGGATGCTTTTTGTAGGTGAATTCTCAAAATAGAAACATTGTATTCGCACTATTATTACCCTTGTACTGGAAATGCAACATCTTTTTCTTTGTCTTCTTTGTTTGCTTGGATGTTGTAAACATCAAGAATTACAACATCCAAGCAAACATTTGATTTGACAAATGGGCTCCAAGTTTTAAATTTATTACGTTAAATTAGCCATTTTATAAAAAAACATCACGATGCGAAAACGCGATATGTGTCCCTATACGTAATTAAAATAATTAAAAACCCTTAGAAAATGGAATGGAAGGTTATTTATATGAGCTTCTAGAGAGAGATTGCAGTCAACAAATTCTTCTATGGATGAAAACAATTTCAGGTGATTTACAAGCAGTTGTGTGTTTCAATAAGCAAGTAGAAATCAAAGCTTCTGTCTCCAAGGGGCTATGGACTATTTACAATGAAGCGAAGGTTATTAGTTCGAATTCCCTTTCCCCTTACCCTTGTGTACACATGTCAAAAAAAGAAAAAGAAAAAAAAAAGAGAAAAGAAAAAAAGAAATCAAAGCTTCTCAAAGAAAAATTGATGAGATTGTTTTCTATGTTTTTGACTCGATAGCCTTTGATTATTTAAACGAGAATGATGAATTACATGAAGAAGTAAAAAGCACTTTGCTCCATCAAATATTAAGGAGTTGAATTAATTAGCAAACCTTATGTTAATCATGCCTCACAATATCTTGGATTCTATTTTCCTGCCTCTGTTTTTCTAATTAATTTTCCATGCAATTAATGAAACAAAAAGAAAAACAATACGAAAGAATTAGAGAAAGTTAATAGGAAAAGCAAGAGGATCGCATATAAGTATAATTAACAAATTATGGGTGAGCTTTGGATTCGTTGGTCCATTGAATGTGGTGGACTCCACACCACGTGATTGAATCACAGTAATCAGTCAAAGAAAATCGAAATCGGGAAATGCCATGGAAAGTGAGAAGAGCCCAAGTCTTCACTTGTATAGTTGTATGGAAATGAGTCGAAGAAAAATATGATAATTAAGATCAATTTTAAATAAATGGGCTCCAAGTTTTAAATTTATTAAGTTAAATTAGCCGTTTTTGGTTTCTCTTTCTTTTGTTTATTGTACATTTATGTTACATTATTTAGATTAAAAAAAAAAAAAAACTCAACACTTCGCGAGAGGAAGGCAAAGAGAAACACTCCTCCCACTTAGGCTTCAGGCTTCAGCCGTGTTTTCTTGTTTGCAATAGAAGAAATAAAATAAAATGAAGGAAGAGGAATGAAGTCAACATCAATGCTAAATCACAGTTGAGTAGATAGATTGTAACCATCCAAAAAAAGCACTATCCACATCTATAATCACTTATAAAGACTAATCATCTCTCCAATAAGAGACTGAAATGCTGCAATATAATAGCACGACAAATAATTGAAACTATCTGATGTCCAAAAGCGTAGCCTCATGGCAGGACAGTACAATCTGAGGAGGCCATGACCCTAACAATTAGGATTACCATAATATAAAGTTTTATTTTTCTTTCCTAGTACCATAACATAGTCCAACTGCTAAAATTAAAACATAATACAACAATGTTCCATGTCCCATAACTTAAAAGCAAGAAACAGGAAAAAGTAAATCAAACGAGAAAGAAGGAACAAAGTAAATAAAATCAGACCTCTGCACACTATACATGCATTTGCCAAAACTTCCATTTCTGCAAAATTTATGCAGAACCTGCCTCCAACGGTTTGAAAATAATTCCAAGCACTTCCCCTTTCGAGATTCGATCTTGGGACTTTTCACCCACAAACCATTAAGATTCGGGCTAGACCATCATTGGAAGGTGATTAGCGAAACTTAGTCCTTGATAAGGAATGATATTAGGTTCATTTGATTTTATTTTGTTTAAATTGAAGTTTCAGTTTGTCTTAAGTGTATGGAAATGAATTAAAGAAAAATGATGCCTTGTTAGTTTCTGCTTGTCTATATTACTCATAAAAGTAGAAAAAAAAAAAGGAGAAAAATTGAAGTTTGGGTTTTGAATGTATATGATTCAGGATTTTATTGGTTTGGTTGTGATTTCTTCAGGTTGATTGTTTTATTATGAAATTGAAGTCCCTAAATATGATAATAATTTGAGAAAAAAAAATGAGGAAATTGTACAAGTGGAGGTGAATGTTGTTGTCAATGGTTGCAGTACTATCTTTTTTAGAGGAAAAAGAAGCAAAGGTCTATCTCGGTACAATTTTTTCCTTGGTTGGCTAGCTTGACTTGGGTTATAGCCGTAGAGTGCCAAGTTTGTTGAAATTTTTCATCTCTGAGAAAGAAAAGTATCTGCAATTGTATGTCTACACCAATGATTGATTGGAACTAAAAATATCATGTAACATTTAGCTTTACTAATATCATGTAAAATATCAAAGTTCTAATTCAGTTCAATTATAACAAGATGATAGTAATTTTGACATTTGACAAATGGGCTCCTAGTTTTAAATTCAATTTAGTTAAATTAGACCTTTTGGCTTTGTTCTTTGCATCAAAACAAAAATATTAATAAATAAGGGTTAATTACACCTTACCCCATGAAGTATTTACCAATTTGCAATTTAGTGTTCAACGTTTAAAAATTGACACTTTACCGGCCGCCACAAAGTATCTAACATTAACAAAAAAGACCAATGTTTACACTTTACCCTTGAAGTAATTTATATTTACCCTTTACCCCC
>CM017321.1:42677350-42801748 GCA_006937295.1 Carpinus fangiana | reverse complement strand
TTTTTTTTTTTTTTTTTTTACATGTCCGCATAAAAGGGGGAAATGAGATTTGATTTTTGGTTCATAAATAGTCCTTTTACTATGATGCTTATATAGCCGGCAACTATTTAGATCCGGCTCTACCCAAACTTGTAGACATGAAATAGGCAGCTTCACTACTAACAGATTTGAACATGCTGCTTGCCCAGCATTGAAATTGGAATTAACAAGTTACTCATCAAAGAAAGAAACAAGTGTTGACAGACTTTTTCTTAACATGTGCTAAGTTCAACTTAAGAAGTACTAAAACATAATGTCATGTAAACTATTACGTGGTAGTCTACATCTTAGTGGCTGAAGTGATAAATGACACATAGATTATCATGTTAGTTTGTAAAAAAACTTAAAATAAAAATTGTAGTACTCCTAATAAGATTAGGCAAAAAAAATTAAACTTTGAAAAGTGAAAAGAGCAATCCGCAAGATAATATTCTTAATTATAAATCAATAAGTTAACCCTGATTAAATTATAACTAAGATTAAGTAATTTTCAAAAAATTGTCATGCTCCAATTTTTACAAAATTTCATTGGATATAAAATCTAGATTTTGATAAAAACACAAGATGTGTTATCCCAAATAGAGCTATAAAGCTCTCTCTATTTCCCAAGATAGGCCTTTTGAAAAGAAAAAAGGGTTAAATACAAAACAGATACCAGTGGTTTGCACCAAAATCAAACAGGCACTTAGGTTTTCAAAAGTATCACAAATGGTACTTGTGGTTTGCAAAAAAACTCACTTGGTACCTCTGTTAACATTCCGTTAGATTTTTTAACGGAATGCCACGTCATCCTTACACGTAGGCGGCACGTGACGTGATACCTGGGTTTTTGGGTGCCACGTCATTTTTTTAATTAAATAAAACCCAAAAATTTTAAAAATATAAAGAAAAAAAAAATTAAAAAAGAAAAAGAAGGATCTAGGTCCAAACCCTCAAAATTGTGGAAGAGAAGGCTCAAGGTCTCAGTTCTTAGAAACAATTTGAGAGTTCCGAGGAACCATGATCTCAAAGGAACGATTCATTTGCGAACACTGAATTTACTTTGTTCCTAGGGCACTCATCCCAGTGCTCACTCATATGGTACTATATGTAGGAGATATTCTGAAAGATCTCATAAGGACAGAGGAGGAGACGCGGGAGCTGTTTTTGGAAATCCTGTAATTTCAGTTTGGGTGACATTCCAAGTCTCTTGAATGCCTATTCAGAGGGATAGAGGACAGAGCAACGTAAGGGAAAAGGGGTAGTCTACCATGAGACAAAAGATCTTCTTGTTTTTTTAGGGTTTGGCCCTAGGGTGGCCGAACCACCCCCAAGGCAAAATCAGGTGGCCGAGCCATCCTAGCTGCTGTCTTATTATTATTATTATTTTCTTTTTATTTTTGTTTTTTTAATGACGTGGTACCCAAAAACCTAGGTATCACGTCACATGGCACCCACGTGTAAGGATGACGTGGCATTCCGTTAAAAAATCTAACGGAATGTTAACAGAGGTACCAAGTGAGTTTTTTTGCAAACCACAAGTACCATTTGTGATACTTTTGAAAACCTAGGTGTCTGTTTGATTTTGGTGCAAACACTAGGTACCTGTTTTGTATTTAACCCAAGAAAAAAAAACATTAATCATAGCAGCTCGCCGTAGGCTGTAGCTCTGAAATGCTCAATTAGAGCAAGTAGAGCTCGAAGCCTCACTCCCTTCAACGATGGCGGAAATCATCGAATCACCTGCAGAACCTCCAGGAGAGACGCGCCAGACATCCGAAACCACTCGCAAAGGTCAAGAACCCGATTCAGACTTCGACCCCAAAACCATGCGAAAATCCAAACCCGGACTCAAGCGCCTCATTCTCACCCTCTCAGTGCTCTTCTCCTTCCTCCTAGGTCCACTCCCTCTTCTCTATCATGTTCATTTATATATAGATGTGATACTTCGTATGAATTTGTATTTGCTTCCAATTTATTAATGGATTTTTGCTTTTGACCACAAATTTGTGGTTTTGATTCGTTGCAGGCTTTCCATTTATGTGGAAATCAGTGGAAATCTATCGCGCGCCGCTCCCATTCCGCGAAATCGATGTGCTCTCGGCCCAAATCGAATCGAAGCCCTTGTTGTTCCCATGCCATTTCCAAGCGATCTTCGTAGGCTTTGATTCCAAACCCTCCTTAACCCCAGACGCTCTAGAATCTTCCATTCTCTACCAAATTGCCAAATTGACCTCCGAAACACCACAATGCGGCACTTGCACGAACCACACTGTCTCCGTGGTTGAAGATTCTAGTTCCGGTTGTATGCAGTCTCGAAATGGTGAATACTCGGCTCCGTGGCAGTGTGGTGCATTGGGGGCAGTTGATTTCGGTGATGATGAGGGTATTGATGATGTTTTGGTTGATCTGTTGGGTGGGAAGGTGTATAGTGTGGTGGTGGTGAATGGGGATAGTGAGGAGGTGAGGGCTGTGGTAGGGAAGTATCGGCATGCTTGGGTTGTCGGGAGGGTTTCGGAGAAGGAGGCGGTGTCCAGGGCTGCGGAGATTTTCATTAAGGTGTTTGTGAATGGTGGGAAGGAGGAAGGGTTGATTCATGGGGAGTTTATGCCTGTGGGGGCTGATGGGAGGATTGTACTTTCATTTAATCTGCTTAATTCGGATCCACAAGATTGGGTTTATGATTGGTATGAAGCTTGGTTTTGACTGCTTATTTACTGAAAGTTATCTTATTTTGGATATCGTTGTGGGTTTTATGTTAAAGACATGGTAGAGTTGTTTCGTTTTAGTTGTGTTTGCTTTCATGGAAAACATTTAAGTGATGAAGTTGAATAACAAAATTTATAACACAACATTGTAGAGACATGGTAGACATGGTAGAGTTGTTTCGTTTTAGTTGTGTTTGCTTTTATGGAAAACATTTAAGTGATGAAGTCGAATAACAAAATTTATAACACAACATTGGGTACAAATATGAAGAATTATGGCGGTCACTAATTTCTCCTTGGTTTGATTAGAAAGCATTTTTCTAGTACAAATATCTTGAAATTGTTGATTTCCTCAAAGATCTCAATGTCTCTGGTGGACATGACATAATGAAAAGTTGATCAGTTAGAAGTTAAGATTCTTCTTTTTGTGTTTTGAGTTCCTATGTTCCAATGTGGAGTGATCGTGGCTTTCTTTAAGCATTGGTGAAGGTTTTGTGAACTGGGTCTATTCTTCTTTTTGTGTTTTGATTTATATATATAAACTCAAACATGTTTATTTTGAAATAGTATTTATTTCAGTTGGTTCTTGGATTCTCTTTTACTGCAGGGATTTTCAAGCAATAGAGGAGACCCTATTGGCCCCTGTCATTAAGGCTCTGGGACCCGTAGCAAACATAAGTGTGGAAAGTCAGGTAATAAATATTCCATTATTTGGAAAATGCTTGTCCTTTTTTTATTAAATTTTTGGTATTAAAGCTGTCTAGATCGTCCTCTTATTTGATTGTAATTTCTTCCTGATGGGCAGGTTTTATACCATACACCAAAGTCTTCATTTTCTTATTGGGATGATAAGAGGGAGAGCTACATCTTTAGTACCAAGGATCTTCCTTTCTTTGTATGCTTCTTTAAATCTTTAAGTCATGATTTACTCCTCAAGTAGAAATTTAGAAGAATATTACTATCACATTTTTTTTTTTTTATGGCAGGCAAATTTAGAAGAACAATATAAGCTGTAGACATACATATTACCTTGTGTATGATATGATTACTCTGAAGTAGTGCTTGGATCTGCCCATAGAATATAAAATGAATAATCATAATACTTGATAGTTAAAATGAAATGCTAGATGGATTATGATGGTATCATTTGGTGCTCAAATTGCAAAAGTATTTATTTTTGTTATAAAAGAGTGTATATTCTTTAGGCAAAATGCCTTTTGGATGATAAATTACCACTTATCCTAAATTTCTAAGTTGATTAAAAGTGATGAACATAATCTCTTAATTATTTTTCTGTTATTCCTCTTACATGTGGGCCTAGATTTTTCTCAATAAGTGGGACCTAACTTGTGAAATTTTTACCTTTAAATAAAAGGTATAGTGGAGTCGGGATTCGAACTCAAGACCATTTACTATGATATCATAATAAATTATTACTTATCTCAAAAGCCGGAGTTGGGAAATGGTAAATTTAGTTACTTAACCATTATTTATAGATTGGAAGAAAGGGAAATAATGTTTGGACCAACTTAATTAAAACATGAGAAGATTGTTGGTGACTTTTATGATGATGGTGGCAACTGGATGGTGATAATAGTAGGGGTAGTGGAAATAATATGGCAGTGTGTGGCACAATGGTGAATAACAGATTGTATTCTAGACATTATGTTGTTTAGTCAAGTACTTAAGTTAAAATTTTCATCTTTCAATATCAAAAGTGCGTTGGCCCTAAATATTTTTTTGTTTATGTTTGGAGAACCCAAGTTAATTGAAGCCAAAATCTCCTTACCTTGCTTTTTCTTAAAATAATGAGGTCACTAGAAATAATGCTTCTTTCTCCATTCTTTCCATTTATAGTTTCTTCATTTTTACTCTTTTTTTTTTCCATTTACGTATGTGGGAAGTACATGAATATTTTAGTCAAGGGACATTCCTTATTTGTATGTGTGTGGTACATGCGAGTGTCATTGTTGTTTTCTTTATCTTCCCAAGACTAGTTTTCTTTTTTCATCATATCTACTTTTAGTTGTAATTATAGTTGTAATTTCTTTGTTATTTATTTATTTTACTAATGTTATTAGCCTGATTTAATTAGGTGAACTCAAATGAGTGGCACTTGGATACTTCTATTGCAGCAGGCGGGAGGTCAAAGATATTGCAATTTGTGGTGTATATTCTTTAACTCGATAATCAATGAAAGTATTTTATCTGATTTTTGAATTTATATTTTGAGTGAATGCAATGTGTTTTTCTCATGACTGCGATATATTATGAGCATCTAGTGATATGTGCTTTTTAGTTAATGGACATCCATATGCTGAACACTGGTGTCAGTGGCTGGAAGACATGTCCATTCTTGATAGTTCGATGACAATTTTATTTTTCTATGTTGTCAGATATATACCATCTGCAAAGGAATGCCCTCTTCTGCTAAAGCTTCCTGATGGAGAGATTTCTAAGACAAATGGGTTCATATCTCCAGTGAGATACCATGCCTTTATTATCTTTATACTTATTATGAAATTTTATAAAGTTACAAACTTTGAATGACAACATCATTCAGATGTGGGGCGGTGTTATTGTTTGGAATCCCCAAGGCTGTCTAAAGGATTCAGAAAGTCAGCATCCTCTTAGGCACACAATTTCTCCTCAGGTTAGATGCTTATCTACAAAGTTGTCCAGTTACATGTATTCTGTATCTATCATTTACAGATGGGGGTTTGAACTTAAAGTTCAAGTGTCTCAAAGTTTTCGATACCTTTTTGTCCTTTACATTGCTTTTGTTATATATTACTGTTAACTCTAATTCCTGCATGTTTGAAATGGAAACCATTGTAGCTATTCCATTTTACAATTAATAAGAAATGTTATTATGAAACATCACATTCTCAGGTGCAAAGAAAGTACAAAAATTTTCATCCTATGAATTACGATTAAAAATTTGAAAGAACAACAAATTCAACAAAAGAAGTAGGAATACTGCTAAAGACAAGAACCCACTCATACAAGGATTCAGGAAAAATTGAGTTCAATAATAGACTTCTCAATGTCGTTAAATGTGCTCCTATTCCTCCTTTCAAATTGTTCATGTGAGGCAAAAAGTGGCACCGCTCCATTTTTAACTGCTTCATCTGCCAAAATACTTTTTCCCACTGAGATAGAACTCAATAATCCTTTTAAGTATCACTCATCAAATCCCAAGGGCAGCAAAGACATGGTTCCATGACTCTCGAACAATAGAACAATGGATTAGCAGATGATTAACTGACTTGCAACTCTGTTTATACATTGCAACACCAATTCACTAAATTTGACCCAACTAGAGCATTTGAAAACGCATAGAAAGAAAAGGAATTAAGTTCAAAAAAATTGCAAATTTCTATAGACTCTATAAATGAAAGCGAGCATAAGCTACAAACATGCTTCTTCTAACCCATTACATTATTATTTCCAAACTTGAAATGATTAGGAGTCTATATTTTGTTATTGCAGATAGCTCCTAGTTAATTTTCTTAACACTGATGAATCCATATTCTGAAACAGGATCTTCAGAAGATTTTTGAAATTATCATGGGGCAGTTTCGCCAACTTTTTGGTCTTAAATCTGACAATCTTTACTATGGTGCATCAGGCACATCCAGCCTTTTAGCTAGTGAGAGAGGCTTCTCTGAATGGTAAGAAGAATGGTCCTTTTGCTTCCAATCGAAATGATGAGGTAGACAAACTTTTGTTGCATGGAAACAATGCCCGTCTTTTTGATTCTGCAAATTGTTTTTGGGCAAATCTTAGCCTGATGATTATAGTCAAGTGCCAGAATGCATTGTCATTTTTGATTTATTCTTTCCTACGACATTTCTGAATTTAGTAGTGCATATTTTGGTCCTCCAGGAGCAAAATCTAGTGAACTTTGAAGGCTTGTAATAGTCAATTGAACTTCTTTACCTTATACTAACACATATTTTCTTCATATTATTTACTTGGCTTATCAATTTTTTTTTTTTTTTTTTTTTTATTTTATTTATTTTTATTTTTATTTTTTATAAATATTTTCCATTACTTAAAAAAAAAAAATGATTGACATGGCTTCTATTGTGCCCGCTCTAACTGTATTCTTAATGGCCTTGTGTCTCTAGGGAATTGGATGTCTTGTCGCGGCAACATACTTGTTTTAATCTTCATTCATGTACTACAACACTTGGATCTCTTTCCAGATTGGTATGTTCGTAGTTTTCTCACATTTCAGTTTAGGCATTAATAAATCAACCCCCTTGATTCAGGAAGATATTTTCTTACATGTAGGTTCAATCATTGCCAAGGATGATTATCATGGATGAGATTGGTAAACAGGTGAGTTTTCAAGATGAATGCTTATTGATTGGTCTTCTCTCTTTATTTTTTTTTTAGAAAATTACTTATTTTATCCTCGAAGTTTGCAGTTTGCAGTTATACCAAAATAATCCCTAAGGTATCAAAAGTATCATGAAGATCCTTGGGGTAAGCTATCTGCCTAAAATGGTCTCTGCCATCTAGCTGTTTGATGGAAACTATTAAATGCACAATTGGATCTACTTCATAACTAATCACCGATTGACACATGGCATAGCAAATGATTCAGACTTTTTGTTTTTATAAAACTACAGTTTTACCCTTTAAATAAATAAAACGAAGTAGGGCCATCCTTCATAGCCACCCCTCACAAGATGAGAGGTGGGCTGACTGCCCCTCTTCTTCTTAATTTTTTAATTTTTGTTTTTATTTGAGGCGTAAAACTGTACTTTTGTAAGAACAAGAAGCATGAGTCATTAGCTATGTCATGTGTCAATTGACGATTGGTTGTGAAGTGGATTCACGTGTGCATCTAGTGGTTTCCATCAAATAACTTAGCTAGGGAATCTTCATGATCTTTTTAGTACCCAGTGATAAGTTTGGTACAACTACAAACCCATGGATTGAATAGGTAATTTCCCCTTTTTTTGGGTGCAATTATTCAAGGAATTCAGTCAATGTTTTGGTCCTTGATCTAGGAGTATAAATGGTTATTTAGGTTCATTACCTATGTAATTGTTCAAAATACATTTCCTTTTTGAAGAAAGCTCATACAATTGGAAGAAAATAAAGAATTTTTACGGTTATGAATTGGAAAAAGAAGATGAAGTTACCATTATCTGCTTTTGTGTGAGATGAAAGAGTAATTGCTGCAAAAATGTTGGCTGGAACCTAGGCATCACAATTGGGTTTGGGTATCATTAGCTGTCTTCTTGTGTGTGTGTACAGATAAAGAGTACAGATTCTACCTGTTGTTCACTGTGTTCTGGTTAGCAGGTTTTTAGCTCAGGAGCTTGTAGTACTAGTTTCACCATATTGTCCATCTTTGTTGATCTTTGTGAGCAGTCACTTCAAATGACTTCTCAAAATGTGGTTATTATAGCAGGTTTTCTGCACAGGAGCACAAATTCATTTCCTATATTCATTTTGATATTTGTCTTTGTGAACTATGTGTACTAATGAGCATTTTTAAGAATATGATTATCTAGGTATGTGTAATGCTACATACTACATCTCCATCCCGCAGTGGTGGCATAGCAGTGCCCATCAACCTTCGTTAAAAAAAAAAAAAAAAAAAAATATTCTAAGGGCTGAAGTGCCGATCAACCCAATGAGATGAGAGTTAGAAAATATCTTAATGAAAAAAAAAAGGTCATTTCTAATAAATTAGTTTTGTTCTACTTAAATGAGGGAAGAAAGAGAAGGAAATATTTCCAAAACAATTTTTTTTTTGATAAGTAATAATCCAAAAACATTTTTTGACAAAAATTGAGTCAACAGGGATCTCAAAAACATAAGATTAAACTTGTCCTATGTCTGCTTTACACCATGAAAGGTCTGGCTATATTGTGCACCGTGACTGTTGTTTCTAGTGTAACTTATGGCTTTTCACCTGAAGTAGGTAATGTATTCTGTTGAGGCTGCAAACTTGGCTCAAAGTAATGCCTCTCTTGGAATTTATGATGCTTCCGCTGGTATGTTATCAGGATTCCTTGTAGTCTACTTTTCTTCAGTTTATGATTTATTTGTCTATATTTCTCATTGCAAGCAAAATCTAATATGGAGTTTGCTCTCATTTATTCTCAGTGTCCTCTAGGCAAGCAAGATCTCTGGCAGAGGATGCCTTTTTTCACCCATCAATTATGTCCGTTAGCTACTACTCATTTGAGCATTGTTTTGCTGTTTATTCGGTTAGTTGTTTAAACATTTGAGCATTCTAGATCCTGTTTAAACTCTCTAACTAATCAAATTTAGTTAGAGTATATTCACAGTCAAATGATTAGATAAAGAGCATATGTAGAGTATGTGCAAATCTAGGCATTGTGTATAGGCGAGAGACCTGTATGCTTTGATAAGATTTTTTTTTTTTTTGGTTATATATTTGTTCAGACAATAGCTTGTTATACGTATTAAAAAAAAAAAAAATCCTAAACCATGAGCATGTATAAATATAAATAGTATGAAGTTTCAAATGTTGGTTACAAATATCATTAATCTATTTGTCTACTCAGCCTAACTGTTTGATTTTTTTTTTTATTAAAAAAAGCTCTACTTTAAAAAAAGAAGAAGTAATATAACTGATTTTTTATTTTTAAATTTATGGTTCATTATGGTTATATCCCATTTACATACCCAGGTTGTGTTGTATTGTTGGGGTTGGAAATCAAATCTTTAAGATTTATTTCAATTATCATCATCCCTTTTTACCTTAAAGGGCATTTAGATTGGATTTGGCTTAGGTGTTTTTTTTTATAAAAAAACTAGAAAATAGATAATGAACAAGTCTAGTTTCTTTGCAACATGATATAGTACAATGACTAATCTCATATATCTTATATTTTCTGCCACTTTTTGCACAGCCTTTCTTTTTGCCAGTTTCAATGCACGTCCTCCTGGCAGCATTAAGAGAATGGAGAAGATACAAGCAAGAAAACAGAAAGTATTTACTGTGGATTACCAAAGTAAAAAAAGATTCTTAACCATTTCCCTGAACCTGAGTTGACATGAAGCAAGGCTCCGGTGTTAAGCTTAGGACAAAAAGCATCGTCAGAGGCAGGTCGCAAGGGAGGAAACTGGCCACTTCTAAGCTTCCCGGAAGAATACAACATTTACTATTTGTTTTTTGGTTTGAGTTTGTTGTCCCTTTCTTTGGTTGTAATTCTCAAACTGCAAGCAAAACTCGAGATACACCAACACCATTTCAGTTGTAAATAACTGTAGGCAATGAAGTTTAAGATTTTTTGTTTTTGTTTTTTTTAGAGGCGTTGTTTTGATAGATTTTTATGTATTATTTTGGTTATTGGTGAATGAGATAATGAAATAAAATGTTTTTGCTTAATGAGTAGACGTAATTGGTCGAGTGTTAAATTTGAAGTTTTTTGGTTTGAGTTTGTTGTCCCTTTCTTTGGTTGTAATTCTCAAACTGCAAGCAAAATTCGAGATACACCAACTCCATTTCAGTTGTAAGTAACTGTAGGCAATGAAGTTTAAGATTTTTTGAGAGGCATTGTTTTGATAGATTTTTATGTATTATTTTGGTTATTGGTGAATGAGATAATGAAATAAAATGTTTTTGCTTGAGTAGACGTAATTGGTCGAGTGTTAAATTTGAAGTTCTTGTTTGGTACTTTAGGCTACTAGACCTAATCACTCCCTGCCAAAACATAGTGTAAAAGTGTTTTTTTTTTTTTTTTTTTTACGAAGATTAAGTGAATTTTGAAGATATTACTGATGGACAGAGTTTTCTTTCAATTGGGTTGGAGGAATCTCCTCCAACGTAATCTATAAAAGTGACATGTGTCCTTGTTTTTAATAACATGTGAGATATACACAAGTTTTTAATATTATTTATTTCAACTTTGTCAATATTATTAAAAAAAACATGTGCATCTCACATGTTTAAGGGATACATGTCATTTTTACAGATTAGGTTGAAGGAGATCCTCCTCCCAGTTTGGAGGAAAACTCTGTCCATTACTGATATCTTATGATGTTCTAATTGTTTTTTATTTGAAATAAATAAATAAATTTTTAATTTTAGGGGAATGTGTTTTACTGGAAATTTTCATGTGGATTTTATATATTGGCAGCAAGACTTTGATTAATGTTGTAAATTTTGTAATACATGTAAATGGTCCTTGGAGAAGTTGGTCGTTGTAGTTGAAACTTCAGACATAATTTGCTAGCATTAGTTTCGTCAAAACTTGTTAAAATCAATAAATCCAACAAAGAGTTGGTAAATAGTAATTAGTTATGGTGGTACTTATCCAAAAAAAGTAATTAGTTATGGTGGTTGCTAAGGGATTGGAATTTCTTCAAAAACCTAATTAAGAGAGAACTCAATAAGATTCACCCGTCCAAGTACGTAAATTCCATTACGAGCCTCTCTTATTTAGGGGTTGAACAGATTGCAATTTGGCCACCGAATTGCAACCAATCCCAATATGCAAGAAAGGGCATAAACTTTGAAAATGCCCTACAATTCAACAAAATACCTTTCCTTCACTTCGGATATAATTTCACATTGACCATGAAAACCTTTTTCTTTAACTAATTATTTTTAGTTGTGGAAATACAAGGAACTTTTTAGATAATATTGTATACCGTAATACAAGGAGCTTTTAAAAATTAGAAAATCTATCTTATCAACATGTCTTCGGCATTGTTCTGAAACATTTCCCTATCAACAACAAATACCATAATATCATGAAATTAAAGGTTTCCACCATAATCCATATAATAGAAAATGCAATTTCCACAGCAATTAATTAAACCGAGTATGTGAGAATAAATGGTAATAGAGCTGCAGCAAAGTTAGCCTCTCATGGGATGGGGGATATGAGGAATTAGCACTGTGGATTAAAAATCGTCTTAATTAGTTATTCCCAACCCTAATCAGTTTAGTTGATTCTCATAATGTGCGAGAAAAATCCAAACAGTTCATAAAAGAAACCAATAAATTCATTACGTTAAAATTCCTACCTCCCTTGCAGGCCTAATCATTTCACATCGGTTTAATATCAAAATGAGCTCGGTGAAGCAACTCTACCAGCAATACAACCAGTCATACGGGGGGCAGAAAAAAAAAAAAAAAGAAAAAAAAAGAAAAAAAAAGAGAAAGATGTCAAGCCCTTGGCAGTCAAAACACAGGCCTGCTAACATGCAAGTGCCATAGGAATATAATGATACAGGGAATATATCCGGAAAATAACCTGCTCTCCTCCCACATTTCAGGCTCTTGATTCCAACGCTAGAAGTATCTTCTTTCTTGGACCCTGAAAACACCAAGGTAAAACACAAAAACCTTAGACAGAAGCTCGGGGAAACATTCCCACCAGTTCAACAAAAACACGAAAGAGTTGTTTACTGACTCAGCATTTTACATGATATCCACATATCAATGGAGTTAGACAAAAGGAAGGTACTGCCTTCATAAAAGTTAAGACTACATCAGAAAAGCCATGCTTCACCCAGACTTAAAGCCTGTTTGGGATTGCATTTGAGAAATAGGCTTTTTAAGTTAAAAAGAGCTTTTGGGTAAAAGCTTAAAAATGAAGCTTTTGCCAAAAGTGTTTTTTTGTCATTTTTTGACTTTTGAGACCTTTAAAAGCGCTTTTAATTTTTTTACCAAACGACTACTTTTTTCTTCAAACGGGCTTTTTGAGTGTTAAAAGCATTTTTAGGCCTCTCAAACACAATTCTAAACCGGCCCTTAGTTATTATACATGTGCCCTCAACTTCTGTGAATACTACCATAAAAAAGAGAAGAAAAGAGAAATAGATATGAATGTGTTCTAGCACTTCAAAGGAATCGCCCATCGTGAAAAGATATAAGGATTCAAATGTTACAGTTCAATTATATGCAACAAAAGATAATGGCTGCATTAGAATGTGCTGAGCAGAAAAACGAAGTTGAGTTTGTTCAGAATGGCAAAGCAAGGACAGAAGGGAGATCATAAGGCTGAATGATGCAGGAAGGAATTTGGAGGAAGAATAATAGAGGAGCAGAAAAAAGAAAAGGGATTGAGTCACACAATCCAAAGAGAAGGGAAATTTGATCTTGTCTTACCACAGGGAAGAAGAGAGAAAAGAAAGAGGAGTCACACCTCAAAAGAACAAAATTAGTTTATTTATCAAATTTCCAGTCCTTTTCCTACAAGGGTTATGTTTCCTAAGTAAAACACAGAAGTCAAAAGTATTTTAAATCAAGTTGGAAATACTACAAAAAAATAGAAACAAAACATACAAACAAAGACAAATGGGCCTCTGGTTTTCAGAAAATCTGGAAACAATATTACCCCTAACATAATTAAACTTAAACCTAATTAGAACTGAACTAGCAGCAATTTGACCTAAAATAGATAACAGCCAACTACTGGCGGATCCTAATCAACTCAAATAAAGTCTGAAGATTATAAAACCTGACTTCAAATCTATTTTCTGTTAGAAAGAACAGCTTGAATTTCACAAGGAACAGGGCTCAAAACTGAAACACTTAAGGCAAAACAAAAGACAATGAAGAAAATACCCAATCTGAAAATTTATTCTCCCGTAAACTATATATTACATTGCTGGGACAACACATCTAGATGGAGTTTTAGCAGACCCGGAACATATTTGAACCGTGTTAAAACCCAAAAGACCTCAACCAAATTGGTTAGGCACCAGACTTTTGGTGCCTTAGTATTTTCAAAATTACTTTCAACAAAATTGTACTCCCATTTTGCAGGTTGAAATTAGGTCTTCTTCAGAATAATTTTCAAAAGTTGGATTTCTTGGTCTTGAACAAGATGATAGTAGGGGGGGAAAGTCAAAACTTATTTTCACTGCTACTTTATATGTACAAGAGCAGTTCCACATATCCAATGTCAGTGGAAAGAATTCTAAAATATTTCTCTTGTACACTTGTTGTGTTTTAGTGTTCTGCCACAACATCATGCTTTTCTTTTTGATGACACTTCTTTATTTATCAAAAACAAATTGAGAGAGAGAGAGGGAGAGAGAGAGAGAGAAAGCGAGGAGAAGAAATCTTAAGATATTGATAAGGACCAAAACAAAAAGGAAAGAAAAATGAAACTGTGTTGTATCTTAGTCTCATTTAGGCTTACCATTGGTATTCCTAAAGCCTTGAGGTCGTCATCAGTCATGTGTATTAGAGCAGTCATATCAACCTGCAGAAACAGAAAGGGGTCTAAAAGTTAAAGGCTACTCTGGAAAGTAAAGATAAAAACAGCAAAGAAAGTATACAATTGCAAACAGGAAGAAGGAAAACATTTCCATACTTCCTCTGCTTGAAAAGTAATAGTATACTTGTCGAGACCCAAAGAGTCCAGAAATTCATCCACTGATGTCCCAGCCTGCGCCAAAAGAAAGCAGGACTCAGAAATAGCATATTTGTCTGTGTATATACTGAAAGACTAGATCGCTTCAATTGTGTAGGGTAAAAGAAAAAAAGAAAAACATATCTTTCTAGTTGGAACTCCAGGTGCTAAGATAAGGTAGTCAGATTAACCCTCCACCTACCCAGCTTGATCCAAAGATTCTTATTTTCATGCGAACAAGGGCCTTCCGGCAATTTGATAAAGCAATAAAGAATGTGCATGGTATAATGATAACATATGCCATTTTTTTCAATTGCTTTGAAATTATGTGACCCATTGGAAAAGCCCACTTGGATGATGGGCTATCAGTGGGAGGACTGTCATCGCTTAACCATAATAAAAGTTGGATTTGATCCCCCAGTCTCTGATTTTTACTTGAGTACCAAAGAATTTAGTCCTAAATCATCTAATGTTAACAGATAATATTGATGAAGTTTCGTTTGGCAGGTAATAAGACAACCTGCCCCCTGTTTTTAGTCCACCACTGGCACCAAACAGAAGCAAAATCATATTTGTTACCCCAAGAGGCAGGGATTCGACCTAATTGTTCACAAACAATGATATAACAATTTCTTTGCTCAGCCTGTTAGCATTAATATGTACCATGCAAGGTAGGTTCAAGAAGTGGACCCAACCCCATCATTTTTCTGTTTTGCAGTAACAGTCTTATTTCTTTTTTTCTAACTAATGTATCCCGTCCCATCAATGATAGGTCTTAAGTACGACTATTATAATAAATACGCTAAAACTAATATAACATCTCCGCTTGTCCCTGTGTTATTCTTCTCACTATAAAGTGCAACTCTTTTTCTCTTTTTTGTCCATATTTGCAGCTACCTTCATACCCACCCCATACTTTAGTCCAAACCCTTTATTCCACTCAGTATTTCTTGAGATACCTTAAAGCATACTATTGCAATTGGCAACCAACCCCAATGTAATTCATTCTGCATTGACTACATATTTGAAAGTAAGTCCTAGTGAAAATGCAAAATTACATGATGTAATATCAAACAAGTTGCCAATTAAAAAACTATTCTGTCCCTACCCCTCCCCCAACCCCAAACCCACACATAAAACCAAAAAAAAAAAAAAGAAGAAGAAGAAAAAAAAAAGCAGCCAATATACATCCTGGTCTGATGTGTTTTTACCAAATGATGCATGTAGGACAACATTAAAATACTTAAAAACATGTATCATGCAATAACGCGTGTACAAATCCCAACCATATGAAGATAAGAAACATTGACCTAATATTCCATCCCAATAGAGTCCAAATTGCAACTATCACCAAAAGATGCACAAAAAAATAACTTAATGCCTATAGTGAGTGGATAAATTGAAATAAAACGAAAAAGGGCATGCCTTTTGTGAAGCTTTTTTTCTAGGAGCAGAATTCGTGGCCTTTTTAACATCAGTTGCAGCCTCAACAACAATACTTTTCCTAGCTGGTCTAATAATTTCCAGTTTTGGCTTTGAGGAATCAATGTTCATTGGTTGTGTATTAATCACGCCAGATAACTTTTCGCGTAGATCCCTAACACCTGAAAGAGACCCACTTTGAGATACTTGTTGGAGATTCTTCTTTTGAAGCTTGAAACGGAGATCTCGAGCCCCAACCTTGTGGCCTTCAAAAGCCATTAGAACCCAGTCAAAACCACATAAAGAAGATTTAGTGATATCCCACAATAGAGAAAGCTTTAGTTGCATGTTATAGCATCAGAGACAATCCATACTTGAAATTTGGTGTTCATCATTGTTATAAAGATCATGTTCCCACTTGTCATCTTGCCTCTGCCTGCAAAAGATATGTCATTGACTCGATTATTACAATTTTTTGCCTCAATAAATTAAGAGAAATCAACCATTTAGAACAAAAATCCAGAAGATACTGTTGGAAGGGGAATTAAGAAGGGAGGATATAATCTAATATAATTAATTTTCACTTCAACAAGTAATGTTGACGCTAACATCCAACAGTGAAAACTTATAGACTACCAACTACAAACCAGAAATGGAAAACTACAAAGGCAACTGGCAATGTATACGATAAATCCAAGAGAGTGTACGCACAGAGTTTCTCTTGACCTTTCTAGAAAAAAGTACAATCTAATGTTTGGTTAAGACCATCCAATAAAGGTAATTTATAAAAAAATTAAAAATTAAGAATTAAAAATTAAAAATTAAAAATTAAAAAGTAAAAAGTAAAAAGTATCTAATAAGAGCATGTTTGGTATGCAAAATGACTATTTTATTTGGAAAATGAATAGCTATTACTGGTAATGAAGGAAGTTAGAATGGAATAGTTATTTTTATTCATTAGTTTGGTTGTAATATTGGAATAGAACCCTGAATGTAGATTCTAATGTTTGGTACAATGCAATACACGGGTGACTAGAATCATATTATATAGGGGTGGGCAAAAACTCGCCCAACCTGCAAACCCGCCCCGCCCCGATCCGCCCCACAAATCCCGGATTTTATGTTATTTTTCCCGGATACGGGTGTTTTTTTTCAAACCCAGGCAGTGCGGGGCGGGTTATAACAAATTTTTTTCCCGGGTACCTGCCCTGCCCCTCCCTTCGATTTTTTTTCCATTCCCTCCATCTTTGAGCATCTGAATTTTTTCCCTCTTATTTTTTTCCATTCCCTCCGTCCTTGAGCAGCCGGAGCACGGGCGCCTTCGTGCAGGTATCTCTCTTTCTCTGTCTGGGATTTGTCGTTGTGCATACTGCGGGTATCTCTCTCTCTCTGGGATTTGTCGTCGTGCAGGTATCTCTATCGTTGTGTCTCATACCCACCTGCCCCGTACTACCTGCCCCGCACTATCCAAAATCCGGCAGATATTACTGATTTTACACAGGTTGAGGGCCTACTTTTTCAATACCCGCACCATGCGGGTCGGGTGGCCAAAATGGCCAATATCCAACCCGCCCCGACCTGCACCCACCCCTAATATTATAATCAAAGTTCCTAAAACACCATTATAGTACAATTCTAATTTACATTTTTATGGACTATGACAAAAATAAAAGTTCTAAATTCATTGGTCCAAAGAGCATCTGTATTCAATCTTTAATCCAAATTTGTGCAACAATTTGCATAAGCTCCTTTCAGTTCCATTTACACAAACATACAGTTCCTTGATTGCTAAACTTATTGTTTCACTTGTTCTTGTTTGCATTGATAGACAAGTATACAAGCAAAAACAAGAAAAAAAAAATGATATGCCAAAATCGTTGTATATAGCACACCCGAATGAAATTCTCAACATAAGAATTTTTATTTCATTTCTTTTATTTTCTTACATATTAGACAAGTATACAAGCAAAAACAAGAAAACAAAATATGATATGCCAAAATCGTTGTATATGGCACACCCGAATTAAATTCTCAACTTAAGAATTTTTATTTCATTTCTTTTATTTTCTTACATATTCTCAGCACCTAAATAGTGTATGAGCTACACACATAACCAAAGATGGAAACAAAGATGCAAAAAGGAAAAGACAAGCATTGGCGATGATAGAATCTTCTCCATTTCTCCATGGACAGTAACTAGAGCGACATAGCAGAGAGACTCAAAGTCGACTAAGAGACCCAATCCGAAGACACAAAGAAAGATCATTTTATGCCAATTCACGTTCTATAACTATGTCTACACTACAAAGGATTTACGTTCTATACACACACACGCACAAATGGGAGGGACTAGACAATAGACACAGTGGTTTTCTCTATTCAAATTTTCTTTGTCGTTCTCTAAGAGGGCTTTTGTGTAAAATTGAATCAATGGGTGAAAGGAATAGCCATTCCTCTTCTTTTTGAGAGAAATAACTATTCCTCATTTTGTGGAATAGCTATTCCTAGGAACAATAAACTAACCAAACAAGGGTTTATTCTGCATGCCAAACGTACCCTAAAAGGAGGTTTGCAATACCAAATGGATGGTTTCTAACTAAGCTTGAAACTGTTATGGAAGGATTCCAACTTCCCATCTAGATTACTCAAGACAGCCTCACGCTTTGTGGAGGTGCATCAAGGCAATGTTAGGCCTTTGACCAGACTCTCTCCGTCCCTCCCTCTCTCCCTGTGTGTGTGAGTAACCATATTCAAACAAAAACAATGTTCTCAGACACTTTTAGATCAAAGGATTTGAGTTCTACAAGGGAGGGAGAGTTAAATTGGTGATAAAAAAACTTTATGACATTACTTCATTATGTGATGCACAACAATTCCCAGATTTCCAACTAACTGATCTTTGCAGTTGCAGATCCAGGGATTTTGAACCATTCCTGAAACAATAAACAGATTCAAGACTAGGAAACTCAAAAGTTAACTTCTCTATGGACATTTTGGACGGCATCATTAACAACATTATGAGAGACTATCACAGGAATCCTTATATTTTTTCTTTGATAAGTAATCCAACAATTTTATTAAAAGCATAAAGGCACCCCTAAATACACCGGAAGCATACAAAAGAAAACACCTAACTACTAACTAGAAAGAGTATAGGAATCCTTATGATTTTGGTCTTTAAAACAAATAAAAGACAGCCACATAGTCAGCTAAGTCATGTAGGCAATTGCATTATTACAGTCAAATGCATTTCTTTCTCGATTTTCACCAGAATTAGAAAACCTACATCAAAATTAACTCCTTTGATCAGCTACGACTCAAATTACCCTGAAGGCAGGGAACTAAAGATACTCTTAGACCTTTTCAAATAAAATAACCATTGAGATTCAAATCCAAGTATGAGCCCAGCTTCCACTCCAAAAACAAGAAAAATCGTATACATAAACCATCAAAGAACTACAAGCGTACATGCATAGGCTATCAATCCGAATCAGCGTGAGGCTAAACACCTTTAGACCATCAACACTATTTAGTAAAGTGAATTGTTAAACGGAGAAAGAGGGGATAACTTTTCTTGGAAACAAACAGAAGAAAGCGAAAAAAACGAACCTCTTGCCGGTGAGCTGTCGCCGTCGATTATCACCAATGGAGGCCCCATTGAGTCGGTCCTTTATTGACCTTTTGGATTCAGCCTCCACTCGATCAGCATACATCTTCTTATTCCTTACTAGTTAAAGAGAGACAAAAAACCCTAACGCTAACCCTAAACGTAATCGGGGAAAGCAGCAGAAGAAAAAGGTTTTCAATCCTGGAGAGGAAAAGGGAAATAAAAAAACCCTAATTAAACCCCTCTTTTTGGGAGTCTAATCAGAGGTAGTAGTTTGAATTCCGGCGATAGAAAGGAATATAAAAGGAATTGACGTCCAGGGGAATTTGTTTTTGAAATTGAATTCTGAAGGGCAAAGAGAGAGAGACAGAGGAATCTGGCTTAAGCCAACTGTAAAACGCAGCGTTTTTGTTTTGGTTGTTCCTTTTCTTTTTACTTTTTTTTTCCTCTCACATGTGAATTTAATCCGAACAAATCAATTTCTGGGATTTAATAATTGGTTCAAAAATCAATTATTGGTTGGTCCATTTATTTATTTATTTTCACTTTGACATGAGTAGAAGTATATTCTGCTTTTAAATTATGAAAAAATTCCAGAACCTTCTCTTCAATTTATTCGATGTTGTCTTTTAAATCTAATTTTTATTTTAATATGAATATTTTAAATCTAAAACTTTCATCCATTTTTTCTCAAATAAATATTAGAAAAATATTATTATGGTCTTCTTATTAAATTTTCTTAAAAAAAAAAAAAAGTCACGAACCCCCCTATTTGTTAGGTGTTGTCCCAAGCCACCCCCTTCGATTGGCTACTCCCGACAAAGGGGGTGGCTTGCCTCAACAAAATGGGTGGCTCTCGACCATTCCTAAATTGAGGGGTGGCTCGTCATTCTTTTATTGTACTTTGCATGGATTCTTTTAAAATTGTGAGTTTCATATAGGTTATAATTGGATATTTTTGTAATTGAGTACATTTTAAAATTGGAGTATTTTGAGAAAGGACAAATTTTAAATCAAACCAATATCTTGGGCAATCTTATATTTTCAGAGGATCAAAACGAGGCCTTTTTAAAAAAAGAAAATGGGCAAGTGTTATGTGACACATTTTTCATCCATATTTGACATACTTGTAACAAAGTTGTGGTTTGAGGAGAGAGTTACGATATAGGAGATCATGCAAAGTATAATTAACCCAAAATTAAAAATGTACGTGTACATATACCCATGGGACTTAGCACTCACAAGTATAATATCGAGTAATTGTATCAATCACCTACTCTCTCTAAAGCCTATGTGGCATGGTCTTCCAACCAAAAAACTAATATTCATGCATCAAATCATATAGGAGATCATGTCACATACGTTTTAGAGGAAGGTGATTTTGGGGGGGGGGGGGGGGGGGGGGNTTGACTTAAAAAAAGCGTTAGCTACATTTGCTCTATTACTTTAAAATGACTAGTCAAATTGTAATTAGAGCTTTTTAAAGTTACTTATTTAACACAATCAACCAATATGATACGTAACACATGTTGTGAGTGCACTTGTAAATGTTGAGTTCTACATTGACAAAATATAAAAGAAAAGAGTACTTAATATACCTAAGTAAACCTTATCCCATTAGCTTAAGTTTTTGGGCTAGAGTTGTGTTCAATTATGTATATTAATATACTCTTAGTAAGAACTACATAATCGCTTAATATCCCAACAACACCCATAAATCCACCGGCTCAATATAAAGAATTAATCTTTTCAATATAAGACTAACTTTTTAGGATAGCACAAATCGCCTAAATCAAAATTTAATAACTTGGAGCTCTATTTTTGTACCAAAGCATCTGGCATGTATATATATATATATTAGCATAAGCAATGGCATTCCAAGAACCTGCAGAACCCAATTTGGGACTCTTAACTTTCCTTTGTGAGCGACTCTTTTGGTGAAAAGCTGAAAGAAGTTTTCCAAGACCCTGCAGGACCAACTATGAAAGAGTCATCAAGAAGGAAATTACAGCTGCATTGATCTTTTATTATGGCTCAAAATGGCTTCATTACTGAGTAAGATGACAATTTTTTTTTTCCTAGACAAATAACCAGAGTCTCATTTTGTATAGGATGACAATTGTATTTCCCTACAATCAGCAACAAACTATATCAAAACATAGAACAAACATAGGCAAACCTATAACAGAATCCGGCATCAATCCCCCAATTGTAGCAAATGTGTACATTACCTGTTGTCCTCCTAAATTTACCTGTTCATAATGCAGACTAACCTTCAACTTTATTTTCTGCAGAAGTTGGCCCTCAGTCGGGGGATAGTTTGCATGCTTAATTGCGTTTCTATTTCTCCAAATATGATACACAGTAGATCCATACCCAAGCCTACAAACAAAAGCTTTGAAAACCATCTTCAACAATATACACAATGGTCTTCAACAGCACACAACTTCATAACATTTCTCCAAACTCTACCACTACAGCTACAGCTAAAGAACAAGTGATCCCTGTCTTCTATAACATGCCGGCAAAACATACATTTTGTGTCCTCATAAAAACCCCACCTCAACAATTGATCACCTGTGGACCAAAGAATAAAAGCATGTTTTTGTATTATGAGAGGAAACCACATTACTTGCCACCAATCCACACACCCCTGTTTATCTCTCAAAGCATTCCATGTACCATAAAAAAGCTTGCTTTGAATCACCACAAGGTCGTCAGACCTCGCCGAGAACAAAACCAGCTTCCACCACGGATAACAGATGAGAATTTTGCGTTCACCTTACTGTTGGCATCATAAATTATACGATAGCTGAATCTATCATACAGTACACCCTCTGGATGCCACCAGTCAGACACAAAAAGATGTTACTGTCATAATTGCCAACATCAAATTTCAGAAAATACCTGGCGTCAGTTCTCAGCTTCAATAGCATCTATAGAATCTGTGTAATGCCCCGACTTTACTTAATGAAAGGTAAAAGTGGAAATCTCTAAATTGCCACTAAGCACTATTATCTTTTTCTTAATATCATCAGAGATTATAAATCTTGCAGCGGAATAACTATTTTTTTTTTTCTATATATAAAATCTTCATAGAACACACCAGAGCTGAGAACCAGACTTATCTATTAAACAGATCAGTATATTGTACTTTATACAATAATAAAACATACTAATCACAAGTGCTACAAATGGCACATAAGTGGATATACCTCAAAGGTACCTAGAACATGTCTAACTATAGATACATTTCAAAAGATAGACATCTTCAACACTAGAATACAAGAAAAGCCTTGTCCATAATAACCTAGACAGACATTTGGATCATCTTCACCTCCTCTACACCTGCATCAATATCTATGTGAATGTGGTATAATCGTGGGGTTACCACATTCACATAGGCGGATTAATGAGTCCACGGCCTCAATAAGTATGAGAATTACTAACATTTTCAATATGAGCCATCTTTTTCAAAAGTATCTCTAACATGATGATTATAATAACAACTACGTTGAATTTACCAAACAGAATTATTTTTGTATAATCTATAGCTGATAAAATAAGCATCAAAGAGTTGTCTGTGATAAAATTCATTTATCTTTCCTAAACAACTTTATATTTATACATATATGCATTTTACTTGTATCTCATAAAATGAATATGCATATAATTACAAAGAAGTAAAACAATTAAATCATAAATCACATTATTCCATGTATGCAATGCAATCTCTAGTCTCTCTGGCGTTCTAAAGGACTTGAACCTTTCGTTTATGGCTATCAGGAGACACCTTTGGCTCATCTTCGGCTTTCTAAATGACTTGAACCTTTCGTTTACAATTTTCATGAGACACTTTCGGCTCCTCGGTTAATACCAGGTTTCTTATTTTAACCTGTAAGGCTCCTTCAGCTTACACCGTTAATATAAGAACACCTTAACATTTTACAATATTCAATTTTAGGAAGACAAAATGCTTCTTATTTAACCTGAGAGGCTCCTTCGGCTCCCACCGTTAACATAGGAAAACATTATTGCTTCATATTTAATTAATCTGTTATGCTCAATGTTCAACAGTATGCAATAATATGTCTCTTAAAATCATTCTTTTATTCTCGTAATCATCAAATTTCCTTTCTCAACTCATTTCATTATATAAAAATAATTGAAAGCATATATTCATTTCGAAAACTTTATAAAATAATATCAATCTCAGCAAGCAATTGTACTTACTAAAATAATACCATGCTCAGTAAGTAATTATACTTACTTGTCACCGTTATGCGGATTCCTCTGCTAACTCTTGATTATAAAAATCACTGCATTTTTGTGCGCTCGTGCGCGACCATATATTAGTCTAAAATTATAATTAAAATGCTAAAATAACGACCTCTTAATTTCTCCCTATGCTTTATCCAAAATCGGGCAGCATAACGACATCTATCTAAAATATTATAATGTCACTTGGGCATCATAACGACTATGTAGCTTTACCACATATTTTTATATGGACATTACTACGACATTAATATAATATTTATCTAAAATGTCTAATATTACTTGGGCATTACAATGGCGCTATTGTAAAATACCTAATAAAATTTAGGCAGCATAATGACGCATTTGTAATATTTAAAAGCATGATTGAATATAATATCCGTCCCGAAATCTCAATCACACTTTCCAGCGTAATTTAGGCATTATAACGACGTAATTTAAATTCTAATAAAATTGACATAATTTAAATTCTAACAACTAAAATTGACATAAACTAAGATAAAAGAATTATACCTAGCACTTCCACTTGAAGTAACCCCAAAGCTTATTACTAAAAATATATGCTTCTCACTATTCTTTCTATTTTCTCTCTTTTTCTTTCTTCTCTTTTCTTTTCTTTTCTTTTTTTTTTTTTTTTTTTTTTTTTCACTGAGCGTGAAGTTGAGAGCTGATTTTCACTTCACAGCCATGTCCTATTTATAGGCAAAGACTTGGGACAATGCCGGTATTTTCACTAAAGTTCAAAGGTGGGCGCCGATCAACTTGCAAATCACAACACTGCAGCTGGTTTTCTTTTTTTTCTCCTCCTTGCCGCTACTCCATTAGATATACATGTATATATGGAATTCCTGAAGATTCTACATTCCCACGGCCAGCTACCTTCATTGCTAAGTAATATGATATTATATATATATATATAATGAGCATTGAATGCTCTTCTTACGTCCCAACTCATATATATATTATTTATACAAATAAATGAATATATATTATAAATAAATGAATATATATATATATTATCATATTAAAGAAATCAAACAATTATTTAATACACTAATATCCCCATTACCACTAATACTTGGGCACTTAATTAGGTAAATCTTAAATGTCAAATAACTCATACTAGAAATTAGAGCTAGTTCTAACTATCTATTTTTCAGTTTAAACTGAGAATATTAAACTAGACATCAAATATATTTTCCTGATATATTTGATTTAATCTAAGAGCACAATTTAGACTAAAGCATTTTAAGTCATCTTAATAAATTTCTCGAGTATTACAGTCTGTTTGTAATTTGAATTTGTTTTGTCGATATAAAGTTGGTAGTATACAGTAGTTGCTGATGTTAGTAAGTAGGAAGTGTTGTTCTGCAGAAGTAGGTTTTGTAGTAGTTTTTGTATTATGTTTGTTGTTTAGTAAAAGGAGCTTATTCATCTTTCAAAAACAAAATTTAACTAACTCAGCCAACTCGGCCCTTGCAGACAGCGTGGAAGATAAAGTAGCTGCATCATTTAAGTTCAAGAGTCAACTCCAACAGAAGATAGAACAGATGAAGAAGAGCAGATAATAGCCAATACATCAAAGGAGTCCACAACAACTTGGAGTTCATCTTGATGAGATGTTTAGAAGTTTAAACTAATTGTACCACTTATATGCACAATAGCTTCCATGTATCTTTTAAATTTCAAACACTTCAGTTATCTAAATAAACATGTAAATATAGACAAGTAATACAATTATTTCAAATTCATTATCAAACTCTAATCAGAGTCTTATTTTGCATAAGCAATTTTGCCCTTCTTCTCTTCTCGTGGGAAAAATCACAAAAACAATATCATAGCACATTAAAAAATCAAAAGATGCTTTACTAGAACACAGAAACATTTCTTTCACCCTCTATTTATCGGGGATCAATCTCTGAAATGGTTATAGTTGCTGAACAACTTTTCTGTTCATTGCTAGGTAGATTTGTATCTATCAATTGTCTTTGAGCAGAAAGTGCTATTTGTTTTGGATTAGGAAGTGACATAGTTTCGTTCGTAAGCATAGAGATAACATCAGACATAGTTGGCCTATCCGCTGCAAACTCTTGTACGCATAAAAGACCCACATGAATGCATCTCAAAATCTGGAGCGTAGAATAGGATTCAACCAGAGTCAAATCCATTAGCTCCAAACTTCTATCTTCTCTCCATAATTCCCAAGCCTGCAACCAACCCGTGTTAGTTCAATTTGATCAGTTACAACCAAACTAAGTACAAAGCAAAAAGATAAATATGAGATTTAGCGTACTTACATATCCTACTAAGTTCATGGGGCGTTCAAGATAATAAATGCCTCTAGTTTTTTGGCCACTAACAATCTCCAACATTAGAACTCCAAAACTGAATACATCTGACTTCTCTGAAAAATTTCCATTCATGATATATTCTGGTGGCATATAACCGCTGCAACCAATAATGCAAGGAAGATTTTAGTTTTTGAGGATAAAGTAGGGACATAACAAGTGAGTTGCTACTTATTGTGTTCCAACTACTCTTTCTGTATTGCGTTCAGCATCGTTCCGCCCAAAAACCTTGGCCATGCCAAAATCCGATATTTTAGGATTCATGTCATCATCAAGCAAGATGTTACTTGCTTTTAAATCTCTATGAATAATCTTTAGTCTAGAGTATTTATGCAAATAAAGAAGTCCTTTAGCAATGCCTTCAATGATGTTGTAACGTCGCTTCCAATCCAAAAGCCCCCTTTTCTTTGGATCTATAAAGAGTTTGTATAGACAATTAGTACGTCCTTAAGTTACAATTAAAGATTCAAAGTAATTCTGTGCAGTGATCATCACATCTGCTATATTAAAAGTAAGTTGCCCGTCTGAGTCCAAGATCCACCTCGAAAAATTCCTGCCTGGAGTAGAATAACTGAAGTAACTCTCATTCTCATTAGAGACGTAACTGAAATTGTAATAGATCGTCATAGGAATATTCTCAAAACCCGAATTGCTCCCAACCCCACTAACCCAATACATATCACCTCGGTGTCTCATGACCAACTGTCCTGTCCCATTTTCCATAAGCTCCCATTCAAGAGAAAATCCTCCAGGGGCAGGGATTCGGTCAGTTAACCATGAAGTAAGCATCCACTTTTGCTGTGTTTTTAAGTTGATGCCAAGTTTCATACCAGGAAGAAGTGTGTCTGGCGGATGATCAAAGCTTTGCCATAAGATTCTCTTGGTAGATCCATCAGAATCCAACTCTTTCACCATAAAGTTGCCCGAGTTTTCTAGAGTAGCAATGGAGTTTGGTGCTGCTTCATTGGCATTTAATACAATAGGGCTCCCTTCTCCATCATGCACAATCTTCAATAGGCCGTCTACATCCATTGTGAGATTTGCCTGACTAGCTTGTATAGGTGTGTCTCTGTTAACAATCCATGCCTTAGATTGGTAACCATCATTGGTGTACCATATTGCTAAATATCCACCAACCAGATCAGTGCTGTTGAAACCTAATTGAAACTCCCCATCATTTGAAACCAAGTGCTGTGAGTAACCAAGCACTTCACCAGGTTTCATGGTGTTCATGATCTGAGCATGAGAAAGTCGTGGCCCTGCATTTGCAAGGCACCAACATGACGAAACAGAGAGGAATGTTGAAGTAAGAAGAGATCTCACATGTTTAAATGACACACGTCATTTTTATAGACCGAGTTAGAAGAAGTTCTTCCAACTCAATTTAAAGAAAAACTTTGTCCATAATAAAATCCCAAAAAATTAGTTCAAGCATGATTATTGGGCAATAGTTGTCCAAGGTCACAACGGCCTTCTCAGCAAGACTGCTCTGTCCATCCAACGAAGATAATTGTATATTGTCAAATTATGAAATTTAGGTTGTGCTTAGACATCCAAATGTTTGAAAAATGACACATTAAAAGGGTGACATGTTATAGTTGATGATTTAGTATATTTTCACAAGGTCCTTGCTTTCTATGTGGTAAAAAAACTTTAAATTAAAAATTGTCTTCTAATTTTTTTAAAAAGAAATGTCTCTACAAAATAAAGAAGCAGCCTTTTGGGAGAAAAATTCTTTCTGGTTGTCTCTATAACATGCTACATTTTTAATATGTGGCATTTTTCAAGTGTTTTAATGCCTAAAAACGACCTAAATTCTAAAATTTAAGAAACTTATTTAAAATTGTAAGGTATCTTAATCCTTACTACATGCTACAACATGCTATCCACTTAAGTGTCATATTAGACCTGATCCATATATCTATTCTCTGGACTTGGTCTTTCCATTCAAATTATGTGCCAAAAAAATCCATGGTGGGTTCCCCAAGTATTTGGGAGAATGCATATATATAACTTTCTCTGGGATCTCATACAATGGCCAAATTATCGACAGGCATTACTTATTCATGTCTCAGACGTACGTGAGTTTGGCAGGATTAAGGAACTTAAGATCTGGTAATGTGTTGTCCTATTTTGGAGAGGAAAAGGGGAAATAAAAAAACCCTAATTAAACCCCTCTTTTGGGATTCTAATCAGAGGTAATAGTTTGAATTCCGGGGATAGAGAGGAATATAAAAGGAATTGAAGTCCAAGGAAATTTGTTTTTGAAAGGGAATTCTGAAGGGCAAAGAGAGAGAGACACAGGAATCTGGCTTAAGCTAATTGTAAAACGTAGCGTTTTTATTTTGGCTGTTCCTTCTCTTTTTACTTTTCCCCCCCTCTCACATGTTGAATTTAATCCGAACTAATCAATTTCTGGGATTTCATAATTGGTTCAAAAATCAATTATTGGTTGGTCCATTTATTTATTTATTTTCACTTTGACATGGGCAGAAGTAGATTCCGCTTCATCCCATTAAGACTTCGAAAGTGTATAGTTTTACCATTTTAAATTATGAAAAAAAATTCCAGAACCTTCTCTCTCTCTCTCTTTTTTTTTTTTTCGATGTTGTCTTTTAAATCTAATTTTGTATTTTAATATTGTTGTAAAATCAAAGAAAATAACAAAATAATAGAAAGAGATTGCAATATGTGAAACTAGTTCTTCAAGAACTATATATGATTGTTCACTCTTATTGTGTTACAAACTAGCCAATACTCCATTTTATAGGCATAGAATAATGGGAGGTTAAAGAATATGAAAAGGGGAATATAAAAGGGTGGTACATGAATCAATTGGCTACATCAATGTATATATGAATGTTATAGGAATTCTAAAAGGTTACATAAATGTGTAGAATTCCATGAGGCGAAACCAAATGGTCATCCACCAAATGCATGAATGCATTCATAACACTCCCCCTTGGATGACCATACACTAAGAATATGCCTCATTAAAACCTTGCCAAGGAAAACCCAGTGGAAAAAAACCTGTGGCGAAGGAAAAAGAGTACAATATTCTTTTGTGCCTTCGTATGCTTTAGGATTGCCTCATTAAAACATTGCAAAGGAAAATCCAGTGGGAAAAACCTTAGCGAAGGAAAAAGAGTACAATCAGCATATTACTCCCCCTCATTAGCATGAAGAGCTTCACTTGTTCATAATGAAAGATCCTTTAGTCGACGCATTCCAATGTTATTCACCAACTTCTTGAATGTTGCAGTTGATAATGTTTTGGTAAATAAATCTGACAAATTGTCACTTGATCGTATCTGCTTGACATCAATCTCACCACTCTTCTGGAGCTCATGTGTGTAAAAGAACTTCGGTGAAATGTGTTTGGTTCTATCACCTTTAATATATCCTCCTCTAATCTATGTGATACAAGCAACATTATCTTTATATAATATTGTCGGGCTATCTTTGATTGTGGACAAACCACATTTTTCTTGAATGTGTTGAATTAATGATCTTACCCATATGCATTCCCGACTTGCTTCATGAATTGCAATAATCTCTGAGTGATTTGAAGAAGTAGCAACAAGTATTTGCTTGACAGATCTCCATGAAGTAGCAGTAATTCCACATGTAAATAGATATCCTGTTTGAGATCTACCTTTATGCGGATTAGAAAGAAAACCTGCATCTGCATATCCAATTAATTGTGAATTTGAACATTTTGAATAAAATAATCCTATGTCAGTTGTTCCACGAAGATAACGTAAAACATGTTTGACCCTATTCCAATGCCTTCGAGTTGGTGCAGAACTGTATCTTGCTAGTAAATTAACTGAAAATGTAATATCAGGCCGTGTGCAATTTGCAAGATACATCAGAGCACCAATTGCACTAAGATATGGTACTTCAGGACCAAGAATTTCTTCATCATCTTCTCGAGGTAGAAAATGGTCTTTTTTCACATCAAGTGATCGAACAACCATTGGAGTGCTCAAAGGATGAGCCTTCTCCATGTAAAAGTGCTTCAAGACTTTTTCTGTGTATGTCGACTGATGAACAAGAATTCCGTTTGGAAAATATTCAATTTGTAAGCCAAGACAGAATTTTGTCTTTCCAAGATCTTTCATTTCAAACTCACTTTTTAAGTAAGTGGCAGTTTTTATAAGCTCTTCTGGAGTCCCAACAAGATTTAAATTATTTACATAAACTGCAATGATAGCAAATCCAAATTCTGATTTCTTAATGAAAACGCATGGACAAATTGGATTATTCTCAAATCCTTCTTTCAATAAATATTCACTAAGACGATTGTACCACATGCGTCCAGATTGTTTTAACTCGTATAAAGATTTTTGTAGCTTGATAGAATAAATACTTCTAGATTTGGAATTATATGCTTCAGGCATTTTGTATCCTTCAGGGATTTTCATGTATATATCATTATCAAGTGATCCATATAAATATGCTGTAACCACATCCATTAAACGCATATCCAAACTTTCTATAATTACCAAGCTAATCAAAAATCTAAATGTAATTGCATCCACTACAGGGGAATATGTTTCTTTATAATCAATACCAGGTTTCTGCAGGAAACCTTGTGCAACAAGTCTTGCTTTGTATCTCACAATTTTATTTTTCTCATTACGTTTTCGTACAAATACCCACTTGTGTCCAACAGGCGATACACCTTCAGGTGTTTGAACCACAGGTCTAAATACTTCATGTTTTGCTAGTGAGTTCAATTCTGCCTGAATTGCCTCTTTCCACATTGGCCAATCATTTATACGTCGACATTCTTCGACGGTTTGTGGTTCAATATCATCATTACTTCTGGTAATGTCAAATGCAACTTTAAATGAAAATATGTTGTCGACAACAATTTTGTTTCTATCCAATATTTCTCATGTACTTACATAATTTATTGAGATCTCATTATTTTCAGGTACCTGTTCCTCTTCAGGGGGTAACTCTTCAGGAGATTCCTCTTCAAGAGGTTCCTCTTCGGGGGATTTATTTCCAGGAGAATTTTGTACAGAAAGTTTGGATGGATCAATTTTTGTTGCCTGTTTTGTGGGTAAAGCCTCTTCAGGAGCGCTTATTTCATTTCCTTGTGCTTTTCTCTTCCGGGGAATCTTATCCTTTGCACCAATAGGTCTTCCACGCTTCAGGCGTGCCTTAGACTCATTTGCTGCTGTATTAATTGATTGTCCTACAGGGACTTCTATCTTCGCTGGAGTATTAGCAGCTGGAATGTGAGATTTAACTATTTTCTTGTTATTAGTAAATGCATCCGGCAATTGATTTGCAATACTCTGCAAATTGATGATCCTCTGAACTTCTAGTTCACATTCATTTGTGCGAGGATCAAAATGAGATAACGTCGAATTATTCCAAGTAATTTCTTGTCGTGCTTCTGGCAACGACTTTTCTTTCCCTAGTGATGGGAATAGGCTTTCATCAAAATGACAATNTTATAGGCATGGAATAATGAAAGGTTAAAGAATATGAAAAGGGAAATATAAAAGGGTGGTACATGAATTAATTGGCTACATCAATGTATACATGAATGTTATAGGAATTCTAAAAGGTTACATAAATGTGTAGAATTCCATAAGGTGAAACCAAATGGTCATCCACCAAATGCATGAATGCATTCATAACAAATATGAATATTTTAAATTTAAAACTTACATCCATTTTTTTTCTCAAATAAATATTAGAAAAATATTATTATGGTCTTCTTATTAAATTTTCTTTTTTAAAAAAAAAAGTCACGACCCCCCTATTTGTTAGGTGTTGTCGCAAGCCACCCTTTTGATTGGCTCCTCCTGACAAAGGGGGTGGCTTGCCTCAACAAAAGGGGTGGTTCTCGACCATTCCTAAATTGAGGGGTGGCTCGTCACCTTCTTGTTGTACTATGCATGGGTTCTTTAAAAATGATAAGTTTCATATTGGTTATAACTTATAACTAGATATTTTTGTAAAATTGAGTACATTTTAAAATTGGAGTATTTTGAGAGACCAGCATCATTTTACATCAAACCAATATCTTGGATAATTTTATCTTTTGACATGATCAAAATGGGGCCTTTTTGAAAAAGAAAATGGGCAAGTGTCATGTTATGCATTTTTCATCCATATTTAACCTACGTGTAACAAAGTAATAGCTTGGGGAGAGAGTTACAATTTGTCAAAATTTAAAAGTATAAGTGCAATTATAGTAGTAGTTTAAGGGGCAAAGTATAATATTATACCCAAAATTAAATATACATGTGTACATATACTCATGAGTATAACATTATTTATCACCAACTCCCTTCCATCCCCTCGATCTCATTCATCTAAAGCCTATGTGGCATGGTTTTTCAACCAAAAAATCAATTTTTATACACCAAATGTTATAGGAGATCACATCACATAGGCTTTAGGGGAATGAGATTGTGGAGGGAGCAGAGATGTGATGTATAGCATTTATGGTTTTGTTAGGTTATTAAGATATCATTTGTAACGACTTAAGAAAAATGCTAGCCACATTTGCGCTATTACCCTAAAATGACTAATCAAATTGCAATTAAAACTTTTTAAAGTCACTTATTAAACACAGTCAACCAATATAATACTTAACACCTATGAATCCACCCACTCAATGTAAGCATAAGCAATGGCATTCCAAGGACCTGCAGGACCAAATTTGGGACTCTAATTCTTCTTTGCCAGCGACTTTTTTGGTGAAGTTTTTCAAGAATCTGCAGGACCAACTATGAAAGAGTCAAGTAGGAAATTACAGCTGCTCAGTATTCAATATGCTTATGCTTTGATATTTTTTTTTTCTAGACGAATAACAGTCTCATTTTGTATAGGATGACAATTGTATTTCCCTACCCCAATACTAATTGTTCACCACACTTTTTGGATGAATAAGTATCAATTTTATAATAGCTATTATATACCTATCTACGATTTCAGTAATGCTAAAAGAAACACTCACGTCATTTTTGTGTCTTCTCAAAATTAATGTAATTTTTAAATTTATCATTAAATCAAAATTTAATAATCATCTATCATAAATCTAACAGTGAATTTAAAAGTCACAACAATTTTAAGATGACACAAAGAGAACATAAGTCTTATTTCTAGCATTACTCGTACACATTAGACCAGCAGAAACCAAGATTTTGAAACATACTTCAAAATCTCAAAACACAAAGCAATATCAAAACACAGAACAAAGAAAGACAAAACTATACCAGGATCCGGCATCAATCCCCCAATTGTAGCAAATGTGTACATTACCCGTTGCATGTCCTCCTAAATTTACTTGCTCATAATGCAGACTCTAACCTTCAACTTTATTTTCTGCAGAAATTGGTCCTCAGTGGGGATAGTTTGCATGCTTAATAGCGTTTCTATTTCTCCAAATATGATACACAGCAGACCCATACGCAAGCCTACAAACAAAAGCTTTGAAAACCATCTTCCTCCACTGTTTCAGCCCTTCTTCAACAATATACACAATGGTCTTCAACAGCACACAACTTCATAACATTTCTCCAAATTCTACCACTATAGCTACAGCTAAAGAACAAGTGATCTCTGTGTTCTATAACATGCCGGCAAAACATAGATTTTGTGTCCTCATAAAAACCCCACCTAAACAATTGATCACCTGTGGTTAATGCATTTTTCATTGCCAACCAAAGAATAAAGGCATGTTTTGGTATTATGAGAGGAAACCATATTAGTTGCCACCAATCCACACACCCCTGTTTATCTCTCAAAGCATTCCATGTATCAAAACTGGAATATTTATCATTTGCAGATACCACCCAAATGAGTCTATCACACTCACCTAGCTCCACCATAAAAATGCTTGCTTTGAATCAGCACAAGGTCGTCAGACCTTGCCGGGCCCAAAACCGGCCAGCTTCAATCACGGATAACAGATGAGAATTTTGCATTCTCCCTATTGTTGGCATCATAAATAATACGATAGCCAAATCTATCATACAATACACCCTCTGGATTCCGCCAGTCAGAGCACAAAAAGATGTTACTATCATAATTGCCAACATCAAATTTCAGAAAATACCTGGCTTCAGTTCTCAGCTTCAATAGCATCTATAGAGTCTGTTTGTAATTTGAATTTGTTTTGTCAGTATAAAGTTGGTAGCATACAAAAGTTGCTGATGTTAGTAAGTAGGAAGTGTTGTTCTGCAGAAGTAGGTTTTGAAGTGGGAAACTGTTTTGTTGGAGTGGTTGTTATAAAGCTATTGTTCTGCCGCAGCTGTGATCCAGTTTATTGGAGTGTTTTGTATTGTGTTTGTTGTTTGGTAAAAGAAGCTTATTCATATTAAAAAAAAAAAAAAAATTTAACTAACTCAGCCAACTCGGCTCGGCTCTTGCGGGTCAACTCCAACAGAAGATAGAACAGATGAAGATAGAGTAGATAATAGCCAAGACATGAAAGGAGTCCACAACAACTTGGAGTTCATCTTGATGAGATGCTTAAAAGTTTAAACTAATTGTACCACTTATATGCACAATAGCTTCCATGTATCTTTTAAATTTCAAACACTTCAGTTATCTAAAATTTTTTTCTTTTTTTTTGTAACAAGAACTTCATTCAAGAAAACAGCACACAACAAACACCCTCACTAGGAGGGGAGAGAAGAGGGTTACAAGACTGAATGAGCAGGGTGGGCACCCCAACATCAAGGCCCAAGATGTAAATGCAGTAAAGTAGCAATATCTGGATCTGGTTCAAAGAACCCAGATGGTAGGCAATGGCAACTTAATGCCGGGCCTATTCCAAGGCTGTGCCGGTGATGATTGCAAACATACTCGGTGAAGAGTTCGTTGCAGTAAAACAACAACTACTATTAAATAGTTGCTGCAAAATCACTGCAGATAACTGAAACGGGTCCGTTGAAGGATGATCACCAACCAATAAACCCACAAAAAACAGAAAAAGAAAGACAATTACATTAAATAACAGAAAAAACTCAAAAAACAGCGGTTGCGATGGAGGAGGTTGTCTGTGGCGTACTGCACAGTGTGTGGGTCCCACGCGCCGGCAAGTGAGATTAGCACGCAGGAGCATGTGATCCACACACCAGCACATGGAAGTCGGAATGGGCGCTGAGCAGTTCGCCGGGGAGCTGGAACGCCAGTGATGCTGGAGGAGGGGCGTGTTTCGGCCAAAGTCTGATGGAAAGGAGTAGATCGGGCTTTGAAGATGACGATCTGAAAGCTTCCATAGATCCAGCCGGTGGAGTTTCGGAGTAGACGAACCACGATGGTGAAAAGGCTGGGAAAGGGGGATGGTGCAGCTGTTGATTCTTGAGGGTAAGATAGATCTAGAGCAAGTTCTAGAGAGAAAAAAGTTTCTCCTTGATGAGAGAAACTCATGAAGAAAAGAAAAACAAACATAAGGGGGGTGGGAGGGGGAGGAGGTTAACCAGAGGGTTTGCCCTCCTCCCTAAGCTTGCTCGAAAGGAAAGGTTCTAGGAGAGAGAATAGAGGTTTTTGAGAATGGGAATCTAATCAAAATAGCTATTGAAAAACTATCCAGTTATCTAAACTTTTAAATATACACAAGTAATACAATTATTTCAAATTCATTACAAACTCTAATCACAATCTTATTTTGCATAAGCAATTTTGCACTCCGTCTTTTCTCATGGGAAAATCACAAAAACAATATCATAGCACGTTAAAAAAAAATAAAAATGCTTTACCAGAACACAGAGAAACATTTCTTTCACCCTCTATCTATCGGGGATCCATCTCTGAAATGGTTATAGTTGCTGAACTACTTTCCCGTTCATTGATAGGCAGATTTGTCTCTATCAATTGTCTTGGAGCAGAAAATGCTATTTGTTTTGGAGTAGGAAGTGACATAGTTTCATTGGTAAGCATAGAGATAACATCAGACATAGTTGGCCTATCCGCTGCATACTCTTGTACGCATAAAAGACCCACATGAATGCATCTCAAAATCTGGAGTGTAGAATAGGATTCAACTAGAGTTGAATCCATTAGTTCCAAACTTCTATCTTCTCTCCATAATTCCCAGGCCTGCAACCAACCAATGTCCCACAATTTATTTTCCAGTTCAATTTGATCATTTAGAACCCAAGCTTGATAGTATTAACAAGTACAAAGCAAAAAGATAAATATGAGATTTAGCCTAGCTACTTACATATCCTACTAAGTTCATGGGGCGTTCAAGATGATAAATGCATCTAGCTTTTTGGCCACTAACAATCTCCAATATTATAACTCCAAAACTGTATACATCTGACTTCTCTGAAAAATTTCCTTCCATGATATACTCTGGTGACATATAACCCCTGCAACCAATAATGCAAGAAAGACTTTAGTTTTTGAGGATAAAGTAGGGACATAACAAGTGATCAGTGTTTACTTACTGTGTTCCAACTACTCTTTCTGTATTACGTTCAGCATCATTCCGCCCAAAAACCTTGGCCATGCCAAAATCTGATATTTTAGGATTCATGTCATCATCAAGCAAGATGTTACTTGCTTTTAAATCTCTATGAATAATCCTTAGTCTAGAGTATTTATGCAAATAAAGAAGCCCTTGGGCAATGCCTTCAATGATGTTGTACCGTCGCTTCCAATCCAAAAGCTCCCTTTTTTTAGGATCTATAATACGTTTTGTATTGATAATTAGTATGTCCTTAAGTTACAATTAAAGATTTAAAGTAATGTGAACAAACGAAAGAGATGAAATGAAGCATGGCATACCAAAGAGGAAAAAGTCCAAGCTTTTGTTGGGCATGTATTCATAGATCAACATCTTTTCATCTCTATTAACACAACAACCCAAAAGTCTAACAAGATTCATGTGCTGGAGTTTTGCAATGAGTATAAGCTCATTCTTGAACTCCACTAATCCTTGTCCAGAACTTCTAGAAAGTCTCTTCACTGCTATCTCTCGGCCCTCGGGTAATTTTCCCTGAATTAGAGTACTTATGAGGGAGAGCTTTAAACTTGCTAACAAAAGCATAGTTGAAGTTATAGCAAACCAAGCCTTACCTTATATACAGGACCAAAACCACCTTGCCCAAGTTTATTTTCAATAGAAAAGTTGTCTGTGGCAGCCACAATGGACTCAAATCTGAATACTTTCAAATCATGACCTTTCTTCCCATCATTATTAATCTCATTTGCATCTCCAAATCTGTTTGAAGTCGTCAATTCAAGTAATGTAGCTTCCTCGTTGCTTTCCTTATCCCCTGTTGCACAATATATTCATTGTGAAACTCAATCTTTATCTGAGTTTATAAATTAATTGATCTTCTATTTAGTAGCTAAAAGCTTACTTTGGAGTTTTTTCCTCCGCAAAAAGAATAAGAATCCCAAGATTACAACTAAAGCAGCCACTGTTGCTACTATGAACCATATCCACCAGTTATTTTTTCTGCTGCTGGGCTCTACTCAAAAATTTATGAAGCACTAATTTAGAACAAACGCTTCATAGAAAAAAGATAAATAAATAAATAAATAAAAAACAACAACAACAACAAGCTCACTAAATCACGCGCAGCTGCGGGATTGTGGGTGGGGGGTGCTTACCAGTTTTGATCACAACATAAAATAGTTGTCTATTGAATGGTTGATCTTCTTCAAATTGACTAGTGAAGAACCGGCATCCTGGTTTGTCAACCGTACCAAAACCAGAACAGGAACAATTGCTCCAGCATTGAGCCCAACAATCACCAATACTGAGACTCGAATTGCCATCCCAACGAGGTGATGGTGGAAGAAAATAGCCATATCTTTCCTCGAGCTTTTGATTGCTATTCCTGCAATTGGGTACATTTTGCTTCACACACCCACCATCAGAGGAATAACCAAAGCACATACCCTTTCTCACAAAAATAGCTTTTGGGTTATCTGTAAGTTGTCCGTCTGAGTACAAGACCCACCTCGAAACATCCATATCTGGAGAAGAATAATTGAAGTAACTCTCATTCTCATTAGAGACGTAACTGAAATTGTAATAGCGACCATCTGAAGTCATCGTACCAACATTCTCAAAGTCCGAATTGCTCCCAACCCCACTAACCCAATACATATCACCTCGGTGTCTCATGACCAACTGTCCTGTCCCATTTTCCATAAGCTCCCATTCAAGAGAAAAGCCTCCAGGGGCAGGAATTTGGTCAGTTACCCATGAAGTAAGCATCCACTTTTGCTGTGTTTTAAAGTTGATGCCTAGTTTCATACCAGGAAGAAGTGTGTTTGTTGGATAATCAAAACTTTGCCACAAGACCCCCTTGGTAGATCCATCAGAATTCAACTCTTTCACTCTGAAATTGCCTGAGTTTTCTAGAGTAGCGATGGAGTTTGGTGCTGCTTCATTGGCATTTAATACGATTGGGCTCCCTTCTCCATCATGCACAATCATCAATCGGCCGTCTGCATCCATTGTTAGATTTCCCTGACTAGCTTGTATAGGTTTGTCTCGGTTAGCAATCCATACCTTAGATTCGTAAGCATCATTGGTGTACCATATTGCTAAATATCCACCAACCAGATTAGTGTTGTTGAAGCCTAATTGAAATCTCCCATCATTTGAAACCAAGTGCTGTGAGTAACGAAGCACTTCACCAGGTTTGATGGTGTCATTGGTAGCATGAGAAAGTCGTGGCCCTGAATTTCCAAGGCACCAACATGACAAAACAGAGAGAAATATTGAAGTAAGAAGGGATTTCAGGCTAGCCATGGCAGAATAGATTTCAGTTTGGTGCTAACTAATTTCGTCAAACATCCAAGTATTCTTTAGCACACCAAAATTGAACATTGGATATATCTTTGGTACGTGGCAGAAAGCCTTTGGCCTTTGCATTATTGAACAATGACTCTTAACACAAAAAACCTTTCCTAATTGGTTGTAAGAGCTTATTTCATTCACCCACTAAACAAATCTGTGGGGGAATAGGAGAAGTCGGCTGAAGCAAGAAACCTCTCCTAATTAATTGAAGAAGGATAATGCAGCTTGGCCCACTGTACTGAAGATGGGTCGAAAAAGTCACACCACTTTAACCCATGTAAAATATCTAATTTAATTGAGGCATTAATCGATAGAGATATGATTCGTACTCAAAATTTTTATGTTTTAATATTATATAAAATTATTATTTATCATATAAAATTTAAACTTATAAAAAAAAGTATTAACTATTTAATAAATACTTTAACGTGTCAGTAAATGTAATTTAATAAGTTCATACTTATATAATAATATGGTCTAAGCAAGTGGATGATGTCATAATTCAAACGGGCTGCAGTCTACAGTTGGACAGAATGGGGCACCGCACCATGCTGTTGGAGTATTTTAATATTAAAATGAATGATAGTTTATTAAAAAAAATATATTAATTATGAAAATTTAATTAATTAATTAATCAAATGAAACAAGTTGAATTAATGAAATATTTATAGTTGATTATTTTATTGAGGTTTAAAAATCTAACGTACAATAAAGAGCGAGCGGTAAAGATAATTAGATAAGTAGGGATTTGATTGCCTTATTTTTGCAATAAAGATAAGTTGTGATTTAATTGCCTTACACTTGCCTCACTCAGTTTTTTAATTGGGATTGAGATTCCCGGCAATAGTCTCAAAATTGTTAGGGATTTTTTTTGAAATATTGGCCATTGATTTTCATCCAACAATCATGGATCTGTCATGTGTCCCACTTAATATAAAATAATAAAATATTATTTAAAATTTTAAAATAAATAAATAAATAAAAAATATATTTTTTTTAAAACATGGTTGTTTCGGCCACCCCATTTTCCCCTTGTGGGGTGGCCTAGGGCCCATGGGGGTGGCACCGGCCACCCCAAATCGGTCCCTGAGGGTGGCGTCGAGGCTAAGCTGGGGTAGCTGGCCACCCCCTAGGGGGAAAATGGGGTGGCTGAACCACCCCATGTTTTAAAAAAAAAAAAAAAATTTATTTATTTATTTTTAAAATTTAAATAATAGTTTATTATTTTATATTAAGCAGGACACGTGGCAGACCCATGACGATTGGATGAAAATCAATGACCATGATTTCATAAAAAATCCCCTGACAATTTTGAGACTATTGTCGGGATCTCAATCCTTTTAATTGAGAGTGTCCAATAAAGAGCAAGCAGTAAAGATAAGTCCTTTCCATTTCAATTGAGAGTGTCCATTAATTTTTTTAGGACAGGTTTTTTTTTTTTTTTTTAATTGGGTTGAAAAAATATCTTTTAATTTAGACTATAAAAATGATATGTATTATTTTTTTAATAACATGTAATATGCACATAAATTTTTAATAAAATTTGTTCCAACTTTATCTCTACTATTAAAAAAACATGTGTTTTTCGCATATTCTAAAGACACATCATTTATATGTTGTCCATCCAATAATGGTATATTGTCAAATTATGGAATTTATGTTGTTTTTGGGCATTCAAATGTTTGAAAAATAAGCAAAAAAACCTTTGGGGAGGTGAGAGAAATTCTTTTTGGCTACCTCCATAATATGTCATATTTTTAATATAAGACATTTTTAAAGCATTTTAATGCCTAAAAACAACATAAATTTTGTAATTTAAGAATCTACGACTTATTTAATATTGTGGGGAGTTCTAATCCAAAGAATGTACAACTACATTGTCGGAAAATGACTTGATCTCTCAAGTCTTGTGGTGGCCCTACCCCTTTTTTTTTATGTTGTAGCTTTGTGGCTTTTTCCTCAAGCAGCCACAAATATTGGATTTCTTCATGATGATATCTGCGCACTTTACTTCATAATGAAGTGTTTGGACTTTGCTTCATGGAGAAGCAAAGTTTATTTCTTTTTTATATATATATATAGCCATTCGGCTATTTTGGTGAATGGGCTGTAGCTCCATTTTGAAGGAGAGAAAAATGTAAGAGGCAGCAGCTAGCGTCGTGTGAGGGTAGAAGGAAAGAGAGAAAAATAGAAAGGAGAAAAATTGCAGCCCTCGCTTACAGAATTAAGAGAAAATTTCTCTTTTGTATTTAATTTTCTTTTGTGTGTTTTTGAGCTTGGGTGTGTTGGGGCTTTAGGATTTAAGTGGTTTTGTTTGTACTACTTTTTTGTAATTCATCATTTTATTAATAAATTTCTCCTGGATTGTCTTAATAGAAATAAGCTTATTAAGCTAAACCACTTAAATCTTGGTATCTTGTGTGACTGTTTGACTATTTGTTGTTATTTACTATTCTGCTATTTTTTTTCTGCTTTATTAGTGATCCTATAATTATTTAAGCCAACTGTAAAATGCAGCGTTTTTGTTTTGGTTGTTCCTTTTCTTTTCTTTTTATTTTTTATTTTTCCTCTCATGTGAATTTAATCCGAACAAATCAATTTCTGGGATTTAATAATTGGTTCAAAAATCAATTATTATTTGGTCCATTTATTTAATTATTTTCACTTTGACATGAGTAGAAGTATATTCTTTTTTTTTTTTTTTTACATGTCCACACAAGAGGGGAAAGAGGAATTCGAATTAGTGACCTCCGTTTTTATTAGTCGTGGTCCCAGCCAATTGAACTACCTCTTAGGAACAGTAGAAGTATATTCTGCTTCATCCCATTAATTAAGATTTCAAAGTGGAAAAAATTGTATAGTTTTACCATTTTAAAATTATGAAAAAAATTCCATAACCTTTTTTTTTTTTTTCGACGTTGTCTTTTAAATCGAATTTTTATTTTAATATGAATATTTTAAATTTAAAACTTTCATCCATTTTTTCTCAAATAAATATTAGACAAATATTATTATGGTCTTCTTATTAAATTTTCTTTAAAAAAAAAAAAAAAAATAGTCACGAATCCCCCTATTTGTTAGGTGTTACTCCCTTTGATTTGCTACTCCCGACAAAAGGGGTGGCTCTCCACCATTCCTAAATTGAGGGGTGGTTCGTCATTCTTTTATTTTGCTGTGCATGGATTCTTTTAAAATTGTGAGTTTCATATCGGTTATAACTGGATATTTTAGTAATTGAGTACATTTTAAAATTGGAGTATTTTGAAAGGACAAAAATTTTAAATCAAACAAATATCTTGGGTAATTTTATATTTTCATAGGATTAAAATGAGGCTTTTTTGAAAAAGAAAATGGGCAAGTCTTATGTGACACTTTTTTTTTTTTTTTTTTTTGAGAAAATGTGACGCATTTTTCATCCATATTTAACATAGTTATAACAAAGTTGTAGTTTGGGGAGAGAGTTACGATTTGTCAAAATTTAAAAGTATAAGTGTAAATATCATAGTAGTTTAAGGGGGCAAATATAAATAACCCAAAATTAAATCGACATGTGTACATATATTCATGAGACTTAGCACTCATCATATATCATATATATATAAGTCGAATTTTGATATAAGAAGTGCTTAGAATTGCGACACGTGTATGTTTTTTAATATCTCGACTTTTTTTTTTTTTGGTCTTAACTCTCTCCCTCTATTTCCACTTAAATATCTTAAATCTCTCTCTACCATAATTTATGTTTGAACCGGTTTTTGTCTTAACTATTTCTCTCTCCCATAACTTTATATTTGAATCAGTTTATTTATTTATTTATTAATTGTGTTAACTCTCTCTCTCTCTCTCTATTTAATTTCCTTTTTATCTTCTCTTACTTTCATTTTAGGAAAAAATATAAAATGACCCCCTAAACTACCACTCATTTGTAAAATGGCCCTTCAAACTTTCAATTGGTATAAAGTAACCCCCCAAACTACCAATCCCTTATAAAATGGCCCCATCACTTAGATGAAACCATCAAAATGGATGGAAAACCCAAAACGACGTCGTTTTGGACTGTAAAGTTACTAAAATACCATTGTTAAAATAAAAAATAAAAATTGAAAAACCCCATAAAAAACGACGTCGTTTTTCCCTATCTTCAACATAAACCTTCTTCCCCTTCTTCCCCCATGTTCTTTCCCAGTGACAAGTTTGGGCACAAAACTTCTGCCCAGCGACAATTCCCTTTCTTTAGGGTTTGAATCCAAGCAATTGAATCACAGATAATTTTCTATTCAAGATTTCTTGCAGAAAAAAGACAATCACGAGTTCACACTGAAATCACCTCAATTAAACGAGTTCACATTGAAATCACCTCATTTACACAAAAAACACTCATATATAGTGTAAATGAATTTCAACAAATAAAAATTTGTCTATATACAGTATAACCCAAAAAAAGAAATCTGCTCCTTAGCTTGATGATCTGATCTCTAGAGATCGAGAGGCTTGATCAAACATGAACCTGATCTTTGGGACGGGGAAGCGGTTCTGGGGAGTTCGCTCTTCCCTCTCAAACAGAGTCGGTTGATTTCTACAGAATGGCTTCAAGCACGGTTAGTGATGCTGGTTACAACCATTATGAAAGTATGTTGGTGGATTGAGGTTTTCAAGGCCAAGAAAACTAAAAGAACACATGGGTTATGTGCAAGATTTGGAGAATGAGTTGGTGGATTGCTGTAGAAATGATCATAAGGACGCGAATGATGTGGCCATGGATGTCGTGATGCTCTCTCTCAGAACTGCCAAAGGCCTAGATCTAAAGTCTTTCAGAGAAGCTTATGGTGGCTCTCTTGTTTTCTTTTTTTTTTTTTCCTTTTAAAGGGGGCATTTTAGTAATTTTACAGCCCAAAACGACGTTGTTTTGGGTTTTCCATCCATTTTAGCAGTTTCATCTAACGGATGAGGCCATTTTATAAGGGGTTGGTAGTTTGAGGGGTTACTTTATACCAATTGAAAGTTTGGGGGGCCATTTTACAAATGGGTTGTAATTTGGGGGGCCATTTTATACTTTTTCCTTCTTTTTATATATCAATGCATTTAATTGTCTTAATGAAGAAGAAGAAAAAAGGTTTCCAAATTTTATATTTCTCTCTATTTTTCTTTTTATCTTCTATTACTTTTCGTTTATATCTTCAATGTAAGACAATTGATGTAGTGACCCAAATATTTAAATAGGCATAAGTAGCTTAGTTAGAGGTTTAATTTGGACTTTGGGTCACTAAGATCAACCAGAAGGGCATTTTGGAGAATTGGACTTCTGGACCGGACGTACACTAAGGTTGACAGACGTACGCTCTTGTCTTTTAGTGCGAATTTATACGTTGAAACACCAAACGTACACTACTATCTGTAGTGCGGACATATGGTGGTCCCTCATCGGACGTCCACTAATAGATAGTACACCGTATTTTGTGAATAGTACAGCGGACGTACGCCTAAACGTACCGGACATCCCCTACTTTTAGAAATACCCTTCGGGTACTACCTAGACTTACGAGACAGCCTTTGGGCCGTTGTGTAATAGCACCGGATGTATGCCCCTTTGGACCAAACGTACTCTGCTTTTTGGTCTTATAAATACTCCATCACCCCCTCGCCCATTTCATACCAATTCCACTCCTAAACCCCTCTCTTCGTCCCTAGGCTGCTTGTAGACCGTTTTGTGAGTGTTTGTGAGAGTTTTGAGTGTTTCGGTGTTGTCGGAAGAGAAATTATTGAGGTTTTGCTTCAAAGAGGTAACGTTCGGTTCCTTAACTTTTTAATTATGTCGTTATACTGCTCGATTGTTGTTATATGTTGTTAGTCGTAGTTTAGCCTTAGTTATGCTTTAGATCTTGTTTAGGTTAGCTTAGCATTGTTACTTTGCATGAAGGTTATATTTTGACTTAGGAGGCCTTAGGAAGCCTTTGCTAGGCTTAGGAGTTGGTTTGGAGAATAGGAGGACGAGTAGAGAAAATGAGGTTCTCCCTGAAAACCTCGAAACGGACGTACGGTCTGAAATATCACAACGGATGTACGGCCCCGAGCCTGGACGTACTGTCTAGAGTGTGACAGGGAACCTTATTTTCATTAGCTGTCCTATAGCTCCTGTTTCCTTGTTCTAGAGTTACTTTAATAGAAATAGAACTAATGATATATCTTTTTCTCAGTATTCGGGGTTATGGAGCCTTAAAGGAATTACGTGGAGGAGCTTTACGATCCGGGTGAGTACAAACTCACATGGATGCTTTGTTTTTACTTTTCCTGCATTGCATATATATATTATATATATATCAAACATGCATATTTTGCAACTTTCATGAAATACATTTTGGAACTACTGGGAACTCTCTTTTGTGAAAACGTGTGTCGATTAATAAGATAATAATGAGACTTGTAAAATTGTGCATGTAAAAAATTGATAAAACTAATTGCATCGTATGATATGGTACACCGGTACGTGCGGTATAATGGCCATAGGCTTACTATACGAGTTAACTTTATAGTCAATGTGTGTGTGTGTGTGTGTGTGTGAGGGGGGGGGGGGGGGGGGGGGGGGTGTGAANAATGGTTTCATGACCAAAATGCAGCCATTCCCAATGGATGGTCACTATAAGACAGACGTCATTAGCGGTTTGGACCACCCGAGGTCGGACTCGATCGTGTTGCTAGTATTACGTACAGTATGCTGTGCAATGGCTGGAGCACCGGCATTGGGACAGCGTCAACCCTACTGAGAATGGGTAATATCTCGGGTAGACCCTGTTGAACTATAACTGTTACTATATATATCACATACATAATAAACTGTCATCTCATAACGTTACATGTACTTTATAAATAATTGAATCCACAAATTAATGACAGGTATGCCATGTGCACTTATACTCACTAAGTCGTCGGACTTACCCTTGTATTATTATTATTATTTTTTTCCATATGTACGATTATGCTATTATAGATAGTGGATACCACGAAGCATCCGATTATTGTTAGAGGATTCAATCCGAGAGATGCTTAAAGACTTATTGCAAGCTTAAACGGGTACTTATGGTAATTAGTACTTTTGAGTTATGCTATAAACTTAGGGCTTGATACATGCCTGTATATTAAGGTTTAGCATAGATCCCTTATAATGATGTAATGTATATAATGTGATTGTGATTTCTACTATTTTGATGATTTTTGGTTAGATGCTTTGGTTGTAATGATTCATGTTTATAGAACTTAATTACTTTCGTTGCTTAGTATCCTCTGTTTTTCAAGGAGTAGTGTAACGCCCCAAAAATTAGCCTCAGCTAATCCGGTGGAGTCACTGGCAATTTACCCATTCAAACCAACTAATGACCGAATGAGAAATCATCCTTATAAAAACGTCAGAGTAAATGTAAGGGAATGTGAATAAATCCGAGTAACTATAATTTATCAAGTAAGAACATGGAGCTACTAAATAGTAAAGACAAATATGTAATTATAAGTAAAGCATAACCAGTCAAGTAGTAGCATCTCTTGCCACTTCCATAACAGTAAACCAGGTTACCTAAAGAATAATAACCGCGTAAGTCTAACGACTTAGTACTTAGGTATGACATGAGCCAAATTAATGGAAGTAGACGTGCAATTTGAGTAATAACCAAAAAGATGGCATTACCTCCGTTAATACACCATTTGATAGGTTTTAGGGTTTTCAAAGCTTACGGTGTAGAACCGGCGATAATTACCTAATTGTTTTAATGCAGGAAAATGCTAATGCATTACAAGTCATAACTTCCATACATTGTCTACCCGAGATTTTACATCTTCTCAGCAGGGTTGGTGCTGTCCCGAGAGACCTATAATACAATATCAATGCCCCAACCATTGCACAACATACCATACGTAACATTAGTGGCACGATCGAGTCCGACCTCAAGTGGCCCACACCAACTAATGACGTCCGTCCTATAGTAATCGAACCATTGGGAATGGTTGCACCGTGGTCATAAAACAAATGGATCCAAAGCCCTCATATAATACACACAGTTGACCATAATATGCAGTCTATATAGTAAGCACATGGCCATTCATACCGCACGTACCGGCGTACCATGTCTTACGATGCATCTTAATAGTTAATTAATAACACAGTTATCAAGTAATTACAAAAATTATGCATGCTCATATTATACTCGTGGTTAGTCAACTGACATATCTCACGTTTTACGTAAAAATGATGTAAGTGTCTATTTACCTCGCGTATTCGAGCGAATCCTCCGACCAAACTAATTCCTATTATAATGGATACAAGATACCGTTATTCTAAGTCTTACGAAACCTAAAAATGTAGCTAAGCCTAAGCATGCACATGTGAAACTTAAGAACTGGTGCTTTGCCCATTAACCGTACGTCCGGTCTCAATAGCGTACGTCCGCTCAGTGTGTTAAGTACACCATTTTAAGATTCGGACAGTGCATGTTTCTAATGGCATTTTTAGACCTCTAAACCTCTTCTAAGCTAGCAAAATAGCACATATAATGCAAGAAATCACAACACAACAAATCTTTGAGAAAATCCCTTAAAAACATCATTATCTTTAAAGAACGTTTAATGAACACTTGGAAAACCTCATCAGGGCAGAAATACAAGATAAAACAGTGCTAAACATAAAGGGAACAGAGCTTACCCCGAAGCTAAGCACGGACATGGTCTCCCCTCTTCAGAAACTCGTCCTTGAAGCTTACTCTCACCAATTTCTCACTCAAAACTCAAGGGAAGGATTTTGGCAGCCTAGGGGCATACCAGGGGAAGGAAACAGACATGAGAAATGAGAGGTGGGATGGGCTATTTATAGGGAAAGTTTGCCACCAACTCTCTGACAGAGCAGCGAACGTTCGGCAACCCTAGCGTACGTCCGATGATTTTTGCACATTGGTTCAAAGGGTGTCTCGTACGTTCAAGTATTACCCAAAGGGTACCCCCAAAAAGTAGCGTATGTTTGGTGGTCCCACGTACGTCCATTGTACTATTTGCAGAACGTATGTCCAGTGGTCCCCCCCGTATGTTCGCACTACAGACAGCAGCGTACGCCCGCTAGACCTAGCGTACGTTCACCTCTTGAGGGTTAGTGTTTGGCTTTTATTTTCTAAAGGTTCAAAACGTGATTAGGTTAACGCTAATGGTTTTGGGACTTGTTAAACACCTTTATTGAAAACCTTTGTTGATTGCTCTTATGAAAAAGATTTTGTCTAATAAAAATATTGGTTTTTATCGGGGTATTACAAGTAGAGATCCCTAAGTCTTGTTCGGAGTGAAATAAGTTTAGGAGACGAACTGTGAAATTAATTACCAGTTAATTAATTTTCGGGGCGTTACAATTAAAACGTAGGGGTTTTATTTGGAATGCATTGAATTGATGTCTTAGTAAAAAAAGAAGAAGCAAAAGCTTCCCAAATTCTCCCTTCATCTTTTTGTTTATTTTTCATTTTTCTTCTCTTGCTTTCTATTTATATTCCAATGTTATTTTGTTAATTTTACACTTAATTTAGGAAAAAGATGAGAGAAATTCCAATCGTTTTTCCTAAATGAAAAATAATATACTACAATTTTTATTTTTTATTTTTAAAAAATTATTTATTTATTTATTATTATTTTTGCTATAACAGTTCTTTTCAACTATATTAGTATTTTCATTTTTTATATTTTTATCTTTTTTTTTTAAAAAAAAAAAATTTTAAAATTTTTTATTTATCTTTATCCTATGGTTATGTTCTTCCATTTTTTGTTTGTGTCCCTTATATATATTTTTTTCAAATTTATATATTATTTTTATTCAAATTGATTACTTCTCTTTTCTAAATTTTACATTTAATTCGGTAAATTTTACAATTAAAATGTATGGGTTTTATTTGTAACATATTTAATTGTCTTAATGAGGAAAACAAAATGTTCCCCAAATTTTTTTTTTTTTTTTTTTTGTCTCTATTTTTCTTTATGTCTGATCTCTTGCTTTTTTGTTTATATCCTACAATTAAAATGAATGAGTTTTATGTAAAAAAAAAAAAAAAAATGTATGGGTTTTATTTAGAATGTATTTAATGTCTTAGTGAAGAAAACAAACGGTTCCCAAATTCTCTCTCTTTTTTCTTTTCTTCTCTTGTTTTCTACTTATATATCAATGTTATTTTGTAAATTTTGCACTCAATTTAGGGAAGAAAAAAAAAATGAGAGAGAGAGAGGGAGAGGGAGAGAGAGTTTTCGATTGTTGTTTCTGATTGAAAAAATATAGTTCAATTCTTTTCTTTCTTTTATTTTTTGTTTTTTTGTNCTTCCATTTTCATTTTTGTTCCTTATATATATATATTCTAATGTATACATTATTTTATTCAAATTGATTACTTTTCTTTCGTAAATTTTACATTGAATTCAGGAAATGATAGTGAGAGATAGTTTTCTATCGTTATTTATAGCTAACGATTTTTTAGTTTGCGTTGTTGTTCATTGAACAATTTATTTTTTTGTTTACATGCTTAATTAATGGATGACATTGGTTTTTAAGGTTTCATTGGAATCAGGAAACATATACTGCAGAAAAAGATAATTTTTTCAATTATATTAAAAATTTTAATTCTAGTTTTTTTATCTTTATTTCATGTGGTTATGTTCTTCCATTTTTGTTTTTCTTTTCCCTTAAATTTTATACTAATTTATATATATTATTTTTTATTCAAATTGATTATTTTTCTTTGGTAAATTTTACATTAAATTTAAGGAAATGATAGCGAGAGAGAGTTTCCTATCATTATTTTTGCTACGAGGTATGACTTTTTTTTATTATGTTGATGTTTATTAAGTAGATTTTTTTTTTCTTCTTACATGTCCTAAAAGTAGTTCATTTTATGTTATATTTGTTGTTATGTTGTTTCATTCTTTATTTTTTTTTCTTATATTTTGTTCTAATATATATATATTATTATTATTAAAATTGATAGCACATATTTTTCTATTGTAAATTTTACGTTGAATTCAAGGAAATGATAGTGAAAATAAGGTATGAAATATGAAATTTTAGATTATGTTGGCGTTCATTGAGTTAGGTTTTTTTTTGGATTTGGATTTGGATTTGCATTTGTCCTAAAATTAGCTCATTTTAGGTTATATACGTGAAGGATAGTTGAACTAGAAAAGAAAAGAAAAATATTTGTAATACGTTTTCCTATACCTCTGAAACTAGGACAAATACAGTTCTAATTTTTTACTATATTTTAATTTATATGCGTTAAAACTAAAATTCTATGTGGTTCTTATGATTGTATATTTTTATGTAATTTAAATATTCATACAATCTTATGTGTAATTGTGTCACTATATTTAGCAATATACTATTGTAAAACCTTTAGTTTTTTTTTTAAATTGAAATAGGCATGATAGATTTTTTTTTACACAACTTTTTTGACCTATAAAAAAAAAAATATATATATATATATATACAATAGAGATGTGTTTTAAGTTTTTAAATTAAATTATAATAAATAATCGCGCGCATTGCGTGAGTTCTAAGCTGGCGAGTATAAATATCGAGTAATTATATTTATCATCTACTCTCCCTTCCTCGTATCCCCTCTCATTCCTCTAACGTCTATGTGGTATGGTTTCCAACAAAAATATCAATCTTCATACAACAAATGCCATAAGAGATCACACCACATAGGCTTTAGGGAAGTAGATTGGGGAGGGAGGGGGTGATGTATAGCATTTATGGTGTTGCTAGGTTGTTCAGAAACCATTTGTAACGACTTAAAAAAAGCACTAATTTCATTTGTGCTATATATTACTCTAAAATGACTAGTTAAATTATAATTAGAGCTTTTTAAAGTCACTTCTTAAACATAATCAACCAATATGATACTTAACAACCATGAATCCACCCACTTGTAAATAATTAATATTTTCAATATAAGAGCAACTTTTTAGGATAGCACAAATCTCCTGAATCAAAATTAAGTAACTTGGAGCTCTATTTTTGTACCAAAGCATCTGGTATATATTAGCATAAATTAACCAGTTGTCCCCCTAAATTTGTCTGCTCATAATGCAGACTAACCTTCAACTTTATACTGTTATAAAAAAATAAAAATAAAAAATAAAAAATAAAAAACCTTCAACTTTATTTTCTGCAGAAGTTGGCCCTCAGTCAGGGGAAAGTTTGCATGCTTGATAGCGTTTCTATTTCTCCAAATATGAAACACAGTAGATCCATACGCAAGCCTACAAACAAAAGCTTTGAAAACCTTCTTCCTCCACTGTTTCAGCCCCTCTTCAACAATATACATAATGGTCTTCAACAGCACACAACTTCATCACATTTCTCCAAATTCTACCACTATAGCTACAGCTAAAGAACAAGTGATCCCTGTCTTCTATAACATGCCGGCAAAACATACATTTTGTGTCCTCATGACAAGCCTAACTCAACAATTGATCACCTGTGGTTAATGCATTTTTCATTGCCAACCAAAGAATAAAAGCATGTTTTGGTATTATGAGAGGAAACCGTATTAGTTGCCACCAATCCACACACCCCTGTTTATCTCTCAAAGCATTCCATGTACCATAAAAAGCTTGCTTTGAATCACCACAAGGTCGTCAGACCTCGCCGGGAACAAAACCAGCTTCCATCACGGATAACAGACGAGAATTTTGCCTTCACCCTATTGTTGGCATCATAAATTATAGGATAGCTGAATCTATCATACAGTACACCCTCTGGATGCCACCAGTCAGACACAAAAAGATGTTACTGTCATAATTGCCAACATCAAATTTCAGAAAATACCTGGCGTCAGTTCTCAGCTTCAATATCATCTATAGAGTCTGTTTGTTTGTTTTGTTGGTAGTATACAGTAGTTGCTGATGTTAGTAAATAGGAAGTGTTGTTCTGCAGAAGTAGGTTTTGTAGTAGTTCTTGTATTATGTTTGTTGTTTAGTAAAAGGAGCTTATTCATTTATCCAAAACAAAATTTAACTAACCCAGCCAACTCGGCCCTTGCAGACAGCGCGGAAGATAAAGTAGCTGCATCATTTAAGTTCAAGAGTCAACTCCAACAGAAGATAGAACGGATGAAGAAGAGCAGATGATAGCCAATACATCAAAGGAGTCCACAACAACTTGGAGTTCATCTTGATGAGATGTTTAGAAGTTTAAACTAATTGTACCACTTATATGCACAATAGCTTCCCTGTATCTTTTAAATTTCAAACACCTCAGTGATCTAAACTTGATATATAAATATACACAAGTAATACAATTATTTCAAATTCGTTATCTAACTCTAATCACAGTCTTATTTTGCATAAGCAATTTTGTCCTTCTTCTCTTTACGTGGGAAAAATCACAAAAACAATATCATAGCACATTAAAAAATCAAAAGATGCTTTACCAGAACACAGAGAAACATTTCTTTCGCCCTCTATTTATCGGGGATCCATCTCTGAAATAGTTATAGTTGCTGAACTACTTTCCCGTTCAATGATAGGTAGATGTGTCTCTATCACTTGTCTTTGAGCGCAAAATGCTATTTGTTTTGGTGTAGGAAGTGACATAGTTTCGTTGGTAAGCATAGAGATAACATCAGACATAATTGGCCTTTCTGCTGCAAACTCTTGTACGCATAAAAGACCCACATGAATGCATCTCAAAATTTGGAGTGCAGAATAGGATTCAACCAGAGTCGAATCCATTAGCTCCAGACTTCTATCTTCTCTCCATAATTCCCAAGCCTGCAACCAACCCATTTCCCACAATTTATTTTCCAGTTCAATTTGATCATTTAGAATCCAAGCCTGATAGTATTAACAAGTACAAAGTAAAAAGATAAATATGAGATTTTGCCTAGCTACTTACATATCCTACTAAGCTCATGTGGCGTTCATGATGATAAATGCCACTGCCTTTTTTGCCACTAACAATTTCCAACATTAGAACTCCAAAACTGTATACATCTGACTTTTCTGAAAAATTTCCTTCCATAGCATATTCTGGTGACATATAGCCACTGTAACCAATAATAAAAATAAGATTTTAGCTTTCTAGATAAAGTAGGGACATAAAAAGTGTGTATTTACTTACTATGTTCCAATTACTCTCACTGTATTAGCTTCAGTATCATTGCGCCCAAAAACCCTAGCCATGCCAAAATCCGATATTTTTGGATTCATGTCATCATCCAGCAAGATGTTACTTGCTTTCAAATCTCTATGAATAATCCTTAGTCTTGAGTATTTATGCAAATAAAGAAGTCCTTGAGCGATGCCTTCAATGATGTTGTATCGTTGCTTCCAATCTAAAAGTTCCCTTTTATTTGGATCTATAAAAAGTTTGTACATACAATTAGTGTGTCCTTAAGTTACAATTAAATATTTAATGTAATGTAAACAAATGAAAGAGATGAAATGAAGCATGGCAAACCAAAGAGGAAAAAGTCCAAGCTTTTGTTGGGCATATATTCATAGATCAATATCTTTTCATTTCTATTAACACAACAGCCGAAAAGTCTAACAAGATTCATGTGCTGGAGTTTGGCAATGAGTATAAGCTCATTCTTGAACTCCTCTAATCCTTGTCCAGAGCTTATAGAAAGTCTCTTCACAGCTATCTCTTGTCCCTCGGGTAATTTTCCCTGAATTACAGTACTTATAAGGGAGAGCTTTAAACTTGTTAACATGCAAACGCACAATGGAAATTATAGCGGACCAAGCCTTACCTTATATACTGGACCAAAACCACCTTGTCCAAGTTTATTTTCGATAGAAAAGTTGTTCGTGGCAGCTACAACGAACGCAAAACTGAATACTTTCAAATCATGACCTTTCTTCCCGTCATTGTTAATCTCATTTGCGTCTCCAAATCTGTTTGAAGTCAATTCAAGTAATGCATTATCTTCCTCATTGCTTTCCTCCTCCCCTGTTGCACAAAATATTCACAGTTAAACTCAATGTTTATCTGGGTTTATAAATTAATTGATCTTCTATTTAGTAGCTAAAAGCTTACGTTTGATTTTTTCGCTTTGCAAAAAGCATAAGAATCCCGAGATCACTACTAAAGCAGCTACTGTTGCTACTATGAACCATATCCACCATGTCTTTGGCTCTCCTAATCAACAGTTTATGAAGTACTCATTTAGTACAAAAGTTTCATAAAGTCAGCTATAAAAGAAACAAATCTCACCGAATCACGCGTCCGGGGTAGCTTACCAGCTTTGATGGTGTCATTGGTGTGTGTGACCTGAGCATGAGAAATGTTGAAATAATGAATATTCGGAATATACGAGCGGAAGAATGAGAGAGAAAAAAGAGAAGAGAGAGTGGAAGCAAATATAAGAACTACATTGTATTAATTCTATATTGATTATTATATGATGATTACATAGGCCATAGGCCTCTATATGCAGAGAGGTTAAGAGTGAAAGACAAGAAACCCTAGACTAATTAACGTAGGGAATAAACCCTAATAGGAAAGATAATAAACCTAAAAAATAATATATAAAATATTCTAACAGTAGTTTTTTTTTTTTTTTTTTTCTAAGCAAATAAGGAAAGGGCTACAGGGAAGGATCTTTCTCACTTCTGATCCAAACGGAAGAAGAAGTGAGAGATCCTAAAAAAAAACATGGGGTGGGCTCCCCAACAAAACCCAAATAGAAATAAGTAGTGCAAAAATAAGAACAAATACTGGATCCGGTCCAAAAGGACCGAACAGCAGGCAATGGTAATTGCCAGTGATTCAAAAAGAATCATAAGCAAGCCGGGCCTATTCCAGAGCCGCACAAGGCGGTGTAGAATGCAAAGAAACTCCGTGAAGAGTCCGATGCAGGTAAAACAACCATCACCGTAAAATGATGGTTGCAAAGCAAGCACTACAAAGAACCAAAGGGAAGCCGAAGGACGACCACCAACAACAATCTCCACCTCAAGATCAAACCACAACAATGCAAGGAGATAATAGCCCACAAAACACAAATAAAAATACAGGAAAATAACAATACAAAGAAAATTAAAAAAGCAATAAAAAAGCCCACTAAGCAGCAGTTGAGGACAAGGCGGACGGAGGTAGGCAGGAGAGCTTCTGGCACCAGCTCGAGGCGGACACGGCAGTGCGTGAGATGCACGCGTCGGAGCGTGAGATCCACGCACGAGCGTGTGAGATTCACACGCAAGCGCGTGTAGACCACGTGGTGGCAGGAACGGGGCGGTGAAGGCATCGACCGGTAGCTGGGACAATGGGGAAGACCCTGGTGGGGCGCGTCGGAGCTGTGGAGGAACGAGGGTCTACAGATCGGGCTTGGAAAAAACCGGAACTGAGGACCCCCGTAGAACCGGAAACGACGCGACGGAAGGAGGTGGAAAATGGCCAAAGGAGACCGACTAGGTAGGGCGGAGCGGACCCTAAGCGGCTGAACCATGAGACCGGAGCTCAGGGGAAAAAAAAGAGAGGGAAAAAAAGAAACGGCAACGGAGAGGGGATGAGAGATGGCCCAACTAAGCGGAGGGGAAGAGGGGAGCAAAGTCTCTCCCCCCTCCCCGGGACAGAACCGCACAGAGGCGGTGGAGAAACCTCACTGGGAGGTGGAAAAAAAACCCAATGAAAAAGAACTTCTCTCAGGAGAGAGAAGAGAGCTTTTCGGGGCCGGGTTTTAGGAGTCAACACTTTATTCTAACAGTAGTTGTAGACATATTTACCTTGATGAGAGCTGTGTCTGTATCACTTATTTGCCTTCTCCCATATCTCAGTGGAAGCCTCTGTTTTCGGCAAGTCCTGCCTTTGAATAGCACAGCTTCACAGTTACAGTCTGCTAAACAGGCTTGTGCGCAAGAATCTTTGTCTGGCCTTGTCAAAACCGAATACGAAACATCTTCCCATGTGGTGTTAGACACTTCTTGCATGTTGTATTTGATATCTCCATTGTTGCTTTTGCAACTATTTACATCGAAATTCCTCTCGCAGCCAGCGGTCCAGTTCCCCTGTTGTACCATGTCGAATCCCGGAAGGCATGCACAACCAGCCTTTTGATCATTTAAAACACAAAAACCATTTAATCCGCAAAGACCCTTAGGACGGCATGCATCATTTGATGATTGCCATTCAATTGACCAGTTTCCCTTCTGTTTCAGATGATGCGAGTATATCCGGAAAATCCCATCAGCATCAAGTCTCATGAGATAAATAGTATCTTCTGTAGGATATCCTCCATTCGTTAGATTCGTAATAATGTTGAAACCAGTAGCGTTTAGCAAGTAGAGATGGCCATCAGCATCAAAGTTTAGCGTCACGTTATCTCCCAGGCCACCTGCACTAGTTGCAAAGTAAGCAGTTGCTACAGATATATCATCCGCCGGGTACTGAACAAGGTTTCCATCTCCTTGCATCGTCAGAAGGAAGATGCCCGTAGAGTGTTGAGTGTCTGAAATACTTGAAAACAGCCCTTGACCTGCTACGAGACGTTGACTGGGTAAAAGCGTATCAGTCGGGTGACCAAAACTCTGCCATATTATTCCTTGATCGGAATTATAGATGACAAAATTGCCTGAATTAAGCATGGAAGCCGAAGCAGACCCAGAAGATTCAGCTACGACGGCCACCTGCTCTTGTCCCATTTGAAGGACAAGCCTGCCATCGCTTGCGAAAAGCAAGGTAGCATTCCTGGAGACAGGAGGGTCATCACGGTTTGCTGTCCAGACAACAGTCTTCTCAGGAATTCCGGCCATAAAAATCCCAACGGCGTAGCCATTGCCCTCCTTGTAAAATCCAAAAGCATAGAGACCAGATCGTGACAACCACGTAGAGTTTGTGGTGGGTGTGAGAGAAGAGCCTCGGCTCACGTTAGACTGAATTTGTTGAGCAGAAGCAGTGAAAAATGCAGAGAAAAGAAAAAACAGAGTGATGGAATCCATAACAAGATAATGAGATCTCTCTGTAGCTTCTCTTTTCATTTCCTATCAGGACAATTGGTTTTAGCATTAAATTCCCAGAGGGTGTACAGTCTCTTTCGAGTTATACAAATCTTCGAAGTGGAGTCAAAAAAACGAAGTTGTCAAACTTAATTAGGTGAACTACCCAGTTTGACGCTTTTATGGTAATTGTGATTCAAAACCGCGTCTACAACTCTACGTAGACTAAGTATTGCGGGCGACTAAGTATACACCGAAAATTTCGGAACAATCTATTAGAAGCGAATAGAAAAACAGGAAATGAAAAATATTACCGACGATTATTTAATTATAAAGCGTTTGACCGTAATTGTTAGTAATGATCACTTAATTATGACGGTTACATCAAACTTAATTTGATCTCACAGTTAACTTTACTAACGACACAGTAAATTCAACAGTTGAATTTACCTTAGAAGCATCATTTTCCTATCGGTAAAAAAAAAAAAAAAATGGTCATTATCTAATCGCGGCTTCGAACTCTAATGTTTAGTGCAAAGGGTAAGTGCGCCATACAGCCCATTGCCAAGTACACGCACAACTAGTGTGTGACATGCATCTCACCATACAAGAATATACACACAAGTGCATATCCCGTTAACTAAAAAATAAAAAAAAAGTGCATACACATACATAATAATGTTTAAAATTCTTTAACACAATCTAGCATTTTTAGCATTTTCAGCCACACATATGCTTATGCAAACAACTGGACTCTTGAGCAATCAATTGATACATATGCTTATGCAAACAGCCAGACTCAATTTTAGGCCTTTATATATTTATGGAAAAATTACAGTTTACCCTTTAAGGTTGACAACGTTTTTCAATTCAAACACCAAAGTTTCAATTTTTTGCGATCTATCCCCACAAAGTTCCAATTTTTTTCAATTCGATCAATATTATCCCAAAATTCCCATATTGCCCCTATTTTTTTTATGAATAAAAAATAAATAAATTTGGGGGTGCAAAAAGATTTTTGTTTAATTTTTTTTATAAAAATTAAAAAATTAGTGGCAATATAGGAAGCTTTGGATACAATTGATCAAATTGAAAACTTTTGGGGTTGTGGATTGCAAAAATTGAAAACTTTAGTATTCAAATTGAAAAACGTCGTCAATTTTGGTGGATAAATTGTAATTTTTCTTATATTTATCCATTTTTTCTTCAAATTGACTTTCTGCAACTCTTTTAGTTTCTCTTAAACCACTACTAATAATGATTTCTTATCACTGCTATCCATTATATATTCTAAGCGCTGCCACCCAAAATCCATATTATTAAAAACTTTAACTTTCTTTCAACTCCAACCCCTTCTCATTAATCTTCATTTTGCAACCTAAAGAAAAAAAAAAATAGGCTAAAAAAAATAAGGGCACGAGAGTTTATAAATACCTTATTCATTCTTAGGGTTTTACAACTTTATTTTTTTACTCTTAAGCTTTACTTTTCATCACAACAGGTTTTTGTGGTTTGTCTAAAGACCAAGATAGTCCTTCCATCCATCTGTTGTTAGTAGACTTAACGGAAATCTACGTGGGGAAGAATGGGTTTGGGTTTTTTTTTTTTCAAAGGTTTGTGCAACATGTTTTCACGACAGAGCTTGAATTAAAAAAAAATTAATTGTATTTTAATCTATTACTTGTAAAAAATAAAATAAAATTATTACATGGCAAGGGTGTAAATCCAATCATATTTGATGATTTGGCAATTAAGACACGTGTCAAAATGTAATTGGTCCTCAAGTCATTGACGTGAATTCCGTTAAGTTTATCAATGGCACATGGATGAAGCACCATCTCGGTTTTTAGGCAAACCATAATAACTTCCTATAATCAAAATAAACCTTATGGGTTAAAAATTAAAGTTGTAAAACTCAGTGGTATATAAGATATTTAATTCAAAAAATAAAAATAAAAAATTCCAAAGCCCATCATGAAACACACGAGCCCATAGCAGCCAGTGTCATCAATCATCAAAAAAAAAAAAAAAGCTAGAGTTTTGGCGGGAGTTTGATTTCGCACTCAAATCTTTCTCAAACGAAAATCAAAATCAAAATCCAATAGAAACACCCCCAAATCTCACAGAAACCCTTTAAACCCTGTAGATCTCACTCACCCACATCTTTCTCTTTCACTCATTCAATTCCTCTCAGAACCCTTTATCGCCCAAAAACAGATTAAAGCAAATGGGTCGGGACGACGCCAATTTAAGCGCGGCGAAGAGGTCGTTTCGGAGCGCGAAAGAGGAGGGGAACAGACAGGAGGAGGCCCGATGGGCGAACGTGATCGGCGACATCCTCAAGAATAGAGGGGAGTACGTGGAGGCGCTCAAGTGGCTGCGCATCGACTACGACGTGTCGGTCAAGTACTTGCCGGAGAAGCAGCTCTTGACCACCTGCCAGTCTCTCGGGGAGGTCTATCTTCGCCTCCAGGAGTTCGAGCAAGCTCTCATTTATCAGGTATTCTCTTTGGGTTTTGGGTTTTGTTTGTCGGGGTGGGAATGAGGGAAACTATGAGAAAAAAAGTTAGCCGCTGTTTGGTTGCTGAGAAACTATTACCAAACCCAGTTGAGCGGGGGGTCTTTTTTTTTTTCTCTGGAAAAAGTGATTTGTTAAGTCTAAAACTCTACCTATTTTTTTGGGGATAAGAAATAATCAGGGTATCCTTGTTCATTGGTTTGAAGATGATGAAAAATCAGCTTGGTTAAGCCGATTGGTTGTATCGAGCACGGTTGAGGGGAGGTTTGTTGTACTATGGGGCTCCAAATGATAAAAAAAAATCCTCTGGTGTTTGTTTGGTTTTTGAGAAAGAGTGAGAACGAAAGAAAGTGAGGTTTTAAGTAGCGTGGCTTTTGTTCTTTTGGGGTTTAACATATGAGAATCTATGCTCAAGGAAATAGGCGGTTGTGTGAGGAGAAATTGCGCATGGGGTTTCTGTTTCTTGCTCATCAATAGTTAACTGTGATAGCAAAATGTTGTATCTTCGTCTGATTTAGGTGAGAAAATAGGAAAATGGAAGTTTGAGAAAATTATCAATCGTGAGTTGATACAGTAAGTAATACTTTCTGATTAATAGAATTGAACTTTTCTCTGTTAATTTTGTTTCAGAAGAAGCATTTAGAGCTAGCCAAGGATGCCAATGACCTTGTTGAGCAGCAAAGGGCCAGTACCCAACTTGGTCGTACTTACCATGAAATGTTTTTGACATCTGACAATGACCACCTCTCAGTTCGGAATGCTAAGAAATATTTTAAGTCTGCCATGAAGCTTGTGGAGACTCTAAAGGAGAACCCATCTTTTAAGGATAGTAAATTCTTCCTCAAGGAATATATTGATGCACATAATAACATAGGAATGCTTGAAATGGATCTTGATAACTTGGAAGAAGCCCAGAAAATCTTAACTATAGGATTACAGATTTGTGGTGACGAAGAGGTAGAGGAAGACAATGATGCACGCAGCAGGCTCCATCACAACCTAGGAAATGTTTACATGGAGCTCAGGATGTGGGATGAAGCTCGGGAGCACATTGAGAAGGACATTATAATTTGTAAGAGAATTGGGCATTGTCAAGGGGAGGCAAAGGGGTATATCAATCTTGGTGAATTGCATTATAGGGTTCAAAAGTATGAGGAGGCATTTCGTTGCTACCAGAAGGCGCTTGAACTGGCAAAATCCATGGAAGATGAGGATGCTTTGGCTAAGCAAATTAATCAAAATATTGAAACTGTAAAAGAAGCTATTAAAGTAATGAATGACTTGAAAAAAGAAGAGCAGAAGTTGAAGAAGCTGACAAGAGAGACGGCCACTGCAAAAGGAACACCACGTGAGAGGAAGTGTCTGCTGCAGCAGAATGCATGTCTTGATTCTCTCATAGAGAAATCAAGAATGATCTTTGCATGGGTGAAGGTATATATTCTACTCCCTATACATTTTCTCTTCCTTTGTGCTTTTCTTAACTGCCAGGTGGCATTTCAGCATGAGAGATATCTTGTAAATATTTTGGATGGAGTCACCTTTGTTTTCTTATTTGAGATAGAGCACCACTAGGCTTGCAAATCCATGTTTAACTAGATATGATCTTTCAACATGCAATTTTTCATCAGGCTTTCAAAGCTTGTTTCCTTTTGGCTCAGATGGGTTTGTATATAGGTGTCAAGAGTGTGTTTCACCATATGATTGGCTTCATTAACCGGTTGGGTTCTGTCTTGCTGTCTGTTTTGCACAATCTTTCAGTTTTTGTTTTTGAAATAATTATAATAATCATATATTTTAGATGGAATGGATTTTCTTACATAATGGAAAGAAGATTTGCTTTGTAAACTTAATCAGGTAAAATGGTGGCTCTTGTTCTGTGTATGGAAGTGTGTGTGATGCCAATAGGCAGTTCTTCTAGCTAATTATGAAGAGGGCTATTTGAGACCCAAAATTTCACATTGAGCATCACACCAATTAAATACCCACTAATTGTTGTTTTAGATACACAGTATTTATCATTAAAGTAAGGTTGAGAATCTGGGAAACTCCCTCATGTTGTTCTTATGAAATTTAGCGTTGTCCCATTTCTTATTTGAAATTTTATGTTCAGCTTCGGGAATTTGCCAAAAGGAAGAAGAGAGTTGTGACTGAACTTTGTGACAAGGAAAAGCTGAGTGATTCATTTCTGGCTATTGGAGAATCATACCAGAAGCTCAGAAAACTAGACAGAAGCATTAAATGGTACATGAGGAGTTGGGAAATATACAAGTCAATTGGTAACTTGGAGGTAAATTGGTGTCTGCTCTATGATCTACTAATATATGATACACATAACACCTTGTCTTAGATAAAGATATAGCATAGAACTATAACTGGACACTTCTTACAATTCATTTGTGTGACTTGTTAAACAAGTTCTATGTTTAGGTTTAGTTGCTTAGAATTCAGCAATGGTGATAATCATGTAGGATAGTTTATGGCATCATACAATTATATGGGGTTGTTCCATCCATGGTGGTGTGTTTTCACTTGGATGATATGATTTCAGGGGCAAGCATTAGCAAAAATCAACATCGGTGATGTTTTGGACAGTGATGGTAATTGGACAGGAGCATTAGATGCATTTGAAGAGAGCTACAGGTAGTTATCTATTCTTTGGTTTTTCTGGAGGACATTTATTATACAGAAAAGAAAAATTATGAAGCATTTGTATTGGTGGATTCCTAATTAGTTTTAATTCTGGAAAGAGGAGCTCATTTCATGGTGGGCCTAGTTGTCACAATCCAAAGGACTTAATTCCTTGAAATCACTTACAAAAGTCCAATTTCACCTAGTAAAGAACCAAAGTAAGACTTGTATACATGCAACACCTTCACAATCCATCTACCAAATGTGAGGCTAATTTTTTGGGGTGTCACAATTTTGCCCACTCAAATCTCTAACGTCCTCGTCAAAGTTGACGTCATGTAGTATCCTAGTGTCATATGGTATTACTAGGTTGACTCTTATACCATTTATCATAACTCAAGAAAGTGATTACCACATTTGCGTTTTTACTCCAAAAGAATTAGTCCATGTTATGGAATTTCTTGAAATCACTTATAAAGCCCAATTTTACCTATTAAGGAACCGATGTGGAACTAAGCACTCATGCAACATCTTCACAAGTTACCCAGCTAATGTGGAACTAACTTTTTTGGGATGTCACATTAGCAGTCCTAGATGCCTTTTCCATATATGGAATTATAAAATTCACCATTTTGATCTTGTACACTTGGCCAAAATGTGGCCTATTCAATATGTCATGCATGTCTTGGGGCATAGCTGTTTTATTGCTATGTATAAAAAGGTTACTTGCTATAGCAAACAAATTACAATTGTCTATTAGTTCTTGTACTATGGCAGGGAGAGTTATGTGACATAGGACCAGTTTGTGATAATAATAATAATAAGAAGAAGAAAGAAAAAGAAAGAAAAGTATTCCTAATCCACAGGGGCATGCTTGAGGACCAAAAATCACAGCCAACAGAGTATTAAACGCTAAGAAATTCACAAGCCAAGGATTAAAGTCCTTTTTCTTTTTTACTCTTTATACTTGGACAGCTGCATTTGTAGCTCCCTACGAACTTAGTTTTCATAATTTTATTGTTTTTTTTTTCCTCCTACCTAGGTGTTTCTCCTATATACTTTCTGTGTACCTAAGTAACGCTTTTCACTCTTATTGAAATTTTGATTACTCATCAAAAATAAAAAGCCAAAAAAGAAGAAGCCCTAATGCCTATTACACGCTACAAGTTATCTTCACCTCTAATTAGACCCACAAATAGCCATTTCCTGATTGTAGACATATTTAACAGAGACAGTTGGAACAATACCAATACACACATCCTTATTCCGCAAGGAAGCCAACCTTACTACAAAACATGAAATCCCAAATAATAAAACCCATATATCTGGCCCGTCTCAGATTTTGATGAATTCCCAAAATACCCTTACTGAAATTAAGAATACTGAATAGTACAGCAGGTTGTTTGAGATGTTCTAGCAGCAATGTGAGGAGAGGTTACCTAAGAAAGTGCATTCCCTTAGGGTTGGAAGAAGTTCTAGCAGCAATAACAATCCTTATTTCTTAAATTTGCATACCAAATGCACCTTTGTTTACTTACAGGATTTATATTGATTTGTGCTTATCCAGTTTATACCATATTGCAGGATTGCCGTTGAAGCTAATCTTCCTTCTGTACAGCTTTCTGCACTAGAGAATATGCACTATAGCCACATGATAAGATTTGACAATGTTGAAGAGGCCAGGTAAATTTGGTTCAGGCTGTCTTCCTTGACCTTACATACAGGCTGTTAAATTTCAGTGCCTTTTGAGGTGGAACTTTGCAAGTTATGGAATGGAAATTAAATACCAAAAATGTTGATTCAAATTACACAATAATTTAACGTAAAGGGTCAAATATTGGTAATTCCTTCAGGAAACTTAAGCACTATCACATTTCTCCCTCCCTCCAGAGGGGCTTTTCAATAGATTTATTATCGTAAGAAAGAATAATTGAGTTTTATGAATTTTTTTAGTGGACTTTATACCACGTAACTTATAATATTGCTTAAAGGAAGATGCCACTGTGTAGGAGATTGCAGCTTTTAATTGACAAATTGAAGCAGTCAAAAGATAAAGAGTTTGAAAGACATATTCTGGCAGAGGATTGCTGCTCTGAAACTGACACAGAAGGGAATGACCATTTTTCAGAAAGTAGTAGATCTAGTGCACGCTGCTCACAAGACATGAGTAAATCGAATTCTAATAGATTAAAGTCTGTAGCCAGTGTAGAAGAGTTGAGCGATGATGTGCCTCTGATTTCACTTCTTCGGTCCAATAAAGATTCACCCAAAACTGAAGCAGCTCAGTTAGAAAAGCACAATATTTTTACTCGGACAACCAAAGCTTCACCAAAAAGTGTGTCTAAATCAACCAGTAATCAGCAGACAGTTGGTCGTAAACGTGTTCGTCTCATCCTTTCTGATGATGAAAATGACATGCCGAATGAGGTGGTTTGCTCCAAAGGAAGGCCTGACAGAGGGCCAGCAGAGGCTGTTGCTACATCTGATGAATGTGGGTTTAAAGTTATTTACTAGTTTATGCTTTAGACGTTTTACTATACAAGCAAAGTGCTGAGTTGTATTCCTTACCTAATTGCAGTTAAGAGTAGAAATAATTCAGCCAGCCGTGATTGTAAGTTTCAGGTAAACAAATCTCTTGTATTCCTTGATGAGAATCATCCCTTGTTCAAGTTGGTCTCTTTGCATCTTGCGCTTAATTATTTAGTTTCGCAGGAGGTCTCAGTGGCTGCCTCCAAATGTGCCACCAGGTCCTGCAATCTCATCGATATCGAAGAAAGCACAAGTTCATACAAATCAAGGAGTCCCAATATAGGCACTCAGAATAGGAAACTATTCAGATCTTCAAGCAATGATGAGCCTATTATTGCGTCTGATTTTGCTGCTAGTGGTTCTAAACGTGATATTGATGTTTCTGGGAACCTCTCACATAAACATTATGATTTTGATCCCAAGTTGCATACTTCTGGTGCTAAACGTGATGTGAGTGTTGCTCCAATTATTTGTATCCAAGTAGGTGTATATGACTGCAATATGTCATATTTTGCTAATATATGATCTTTCATGCTGTTCACGACAGTGTATTATTTGCAAGATTGACAAGGACCTGATAAATGTAGAAGCAGGCTCTTGTAGGGATGGTGACAAGTTGAGCATTGAGTCCGTGAAGGTCGAACTGGCATGCCTATACTATTTGCAACTTCCCAGTGAAGGGAGATCAGAGGGTAAGCACTTGCTATGGAATATTACATGCTACTGATTGCCATTACTTGTATTTTTGGTCTATAATATGATTATCCAGCTGTGAAACTGTCTGACTTTACCAACAAAGAAAGATGCTTGTAAATGATATGTGCTGCATGCGAAAGTGGCTGAAAATCTTCTGTCTTAGTTAAAAAGAGGAATGCATTCAAGTGGATCTGTTAACATCTTGAGTGTCCCCGAGTATGAGAATTAGGTTGCAGATACTAGCATTTTTGTGTTTGAGAAAGGTGTATTAGACATTGCAGCTCATATAATGTTGCTATAATGAGTTGAGAAAAAAAGCAATGCTTGTACTTACGGTATTGTTTCTCAAAACAGTGCTGGCTTTAATGTTAGGATCACTAAAGGGTGAACTACCTTGGCTTTTGTGGTGGACCTAAGTACTTTCCAAGTGAAAGCACAAAGCTGAGCTTGTACACATTAAGTTTTGGCTAGCTTTTCTGTTCATGCATATGCCTAATGGAGGCACGCAAGTTTTTTATTTGCCTACCGACACACTTTACTCTCTTGTAATATAAATCACTAGAAAGAATGAAAACTTGGTGTTTGAAGCAAGCAAGTCACTATTAAGCATGCTTCATCAGCATTTCATATCATTTATGAGTTTACTAATTTGGTGGATTGTTTATTAGGCCTGCTGCCCATAATTCAACAAATACAATGTGGTGGAAGAGTTGTAGAATCCTTTGAAACAATTGAAACTCTTAAGGATCATGTGGGAAAAGTCTTGCTTGAAGCTTTCATTGATGGTATGCATTATACCTGGTTTATTACATTTCTTGATGTTGCGATTCTTTCTTTGTTATTATTTATTGCGATTATGCTTGATGATTTGCACTTAGTATCATTGATCCGAAAGAAAATGGATTGTTGCTTGAAATGTCAGTTGGTATTGAGTATTAAGATCTCTAGGTTAATGCCATAGTTAAGTCTTGGGGGTCCGGCATAAGTGTCTTTGATTCTTGAGAATGGCCACTTCTATGCAAAATATTGAATGTTAAGAACATAGCTATATCTCTCCTCTCCGCTTTGCTTAAGTGGGAACAACATTTGGCGGTGACCTTATTTTTATTCTTGTAATTAACTATTACATGTTGGAAAATGATATAATTCCTGGTGATTTGAAAAGGAAAATCCAACCAATGGAAGCTATTGGGTAGGTCTATCGTGAATATAATAAAAAGCTGTGTAGAATGCTAGTCCAAGAGATGGGTGCTATCTCTCTTTTTCTTTTTTTCTTTTTTTAATTTTACTATTTTTTTTTGCTTTCCCTTCTCTTTGCTACTCTACCTATGAGAGTTCGTACAGTTGAACAATACTTCTTCACAAGCACTTACATGATAATGACTCATAAAATGACATCCTTGTTCCTGGGAATGATTTGTTTTTGAAAATGTTTCAAAATACTGATTTCGAATGAAATTAATGGAAAACAGTATTATATAGCTGGACCAGAGTTCTGAAATCTTGGTAGCCTGTTAACTTATATTGCTTATATTACATGTTGCCTGCAATGTTTTTAGTCAGTCTCTAAAGTCAGAATGCATACGCCAATCTTGTAAATAGGAATTGCTCCATATTAATTCTATTTTAACCTTTTCCTGACGTAAATATTCTTTTGTTAGTGAGATATGCATTTAATTCATCTATTATCTTTCCAGGATGGGTTCAAAAGCCTTTGATAAAACTGTACATTGACAGTTGCAAGGAGTTATCTGAGGCACCTAGTATGAAATTGTTAAAGAAACTATACAATAAAAGAATGGAGGTGGGTGCTACTTAACAAGGGCAAACCTTAATACTCTTGTTACTTATGTATTAAAAAGTGTTGCATGAATGTCATTGCTTTTCTTGCTTGGGGGTTGGAATCAATCTGTTTATTTGGGATGAATACTTTTCATTTAACAGGTTTCAGACGATGAAGTGGTTGTATCTGAATGTGAGTTGCAAGATTTATCAATAACTCCATTGTTGAATGCGCTACTTGCCCACAAAACATTTTCCATGCTAGACCTTTCTCACAATTTGTTAGGTAATGATATCTGGTTTCTAGCTCATCTATTCTCATTAATTTTAGAATGGTGACTATTTAATTAGTATTAGCTGTACTTTGGCTTGCTATCCCCCCAGGAAATGGAACAATAGAGAAACTTCAACAAGTATTTGCATCAGGTCAAAATTATGGTGGCTTTACTTTGGATCTGCATTGCAATCGATTTGGTCCAACTGCTTTGTTTCAGGTTTGTAACTCTTTCTGCAACCATTACCCTTCTGAGTGTTTAAAGCTTTGGATAGTGCGGTCTTTTAGGGTATGCAGCTTACTTATAATTTTTTTACAGTCCAGCATTGATTTCTCATACAGGATAGAACCTTGACCCCCCCTCCCCCTTTTTCTCCCTCTTTCTTTCCCTTTTATTTGCTGCTAGAGTGCATTAGCTATACAAATATCAGGTTGAAGCTGATCTTGCATGGCGACACAGCAAGGTTCCTGGAGTAGAGGGTTGGTCTTGTGAAGTAATGAACTTATTAGGGTATATTGAAAGAAAGAAAAAAGGCACAATGTTGTGCTTGTCCATCAGTCGTACCTTTTTTGTGACAAAATCTTGATGATTAGGTTTTTCAACTCTGGCATATATGATACAGATTCTGTAGTTCAAAGTTCTCTGAACAATGAAATTCTACTTATTGGGCAATGCCTTTTATTTATAATTTTCTCTTCAAAGTAAACTCATTACTTCTTTATCTGATTTCTAATTTTCAGATTTGTGAATGCCCTGTGCTATTTGCTCGATTGGAAGTGCTTAATTTATCTGGAAACCGTCTCACAGATGCTTGTGGATCTTACCTTTCAACTATTTTGGAAAAATGCAAGGGTAAAACACTTTTCCTGCAGCCCAGTTAATAAGACTATTGTTTCAGTTTCTTCTCAACCATCAATAGCTTTGTGCTTCAGCTCACTCATGCTCTCTGTTCCATAGGCCTGTGTAGCTTGAATATAGAACGCTGTTCTATCACATCTAGAACAATTCAGAAGGTTGCTGATGCACTTAATGCTGGATCTGTGCTTGAACAACTTTGTATAGGTACGCTTGACTTATCAAGCAGGTCATGAACAATATTGAATGTATTATTTATTTGTAGCTTACTAGGTTGCCCAACTCTCTTCTTTGGTAGGATATAATGACCCTGTATCAGGAAATGCGATTATCAATCTACTGGTCAAGCTTGCCACTTTGAAAAGGTGTTGTCAATTTAAAATCTTTCTCTTTTTTTTTTCTTTTTTTCTTTTGTCCTCCTAGGCTATATATATATATGCAGTTGTTGATGTTAACATAAAATTAAGATCAGTTTTCTATAGATTTTCAGAATTGAGTCTGAGTGGTTTAAAGCTAAGCAAGCCTGTTGTTGATAGCCTGTGCCAGCTTGCTAAAACCTCAAGTTTGTCAGGACTAATGCTTGGGGGCACTGGTATTGGAACAGTGAGTTTTTATGTTATTCTATGTCTTCTTGTTATTATTGTAGTTTGAGTGCACCATTAGGTATTTTATCTGCTGCTTCTTGTGACTCGATTGATCTATTTGCAGGATGGGGCATTACAATTAATTGAATCATTGTTCAATGGGATTCAAGACTTTGTAAAACTTGACCTATCATATTGTGGACTGACATCTAAATACGTTCTCGGACTTAGCAATGATCTGGTTTATGGTATTCTTGAGCTGAACCTTGAAGGGAATCCTATTATGCTAGAGGTTTGTTCTTTATTAATTGCTAAAGGTATTTTGCACAGTTATACTTATATGCATGTTCCTACAGTTGGTTTCTTTTGCAAGTGATAGGTATGTATTGCTGGAGTGCAGCATAGAATATTCTTGATATGTTGCCCTTCTTGATCTATCACAAGTTATTCACGTGGTTTTTCAGATATTTATCTTCACTTCTCCAAAAATTATTTTGATTAATGATGTTCTGCATGATTGATGGATGGTACAAACTTACTTCGTTTGTTTAATAGATCAAATTTATCTTCAAGTTCTTTGTTTTTTTTCTTCTCCTACGACAAATATTTTTTTTAACTTTTCCCACATATGCATTTTAGTTGGCGTCAAAATGAAATCTCATTATGTAACCTTAATATTCTCCTTCTTTGACTGGTCTTGCTGGCTCTGCATAATTATGTCAATACCAGTTTGAAGATGATTGTGATCATGCAGAATTAGGAGGAAAAGAAAAGAAAAAGGCGGAGTATAATTTATTATCTTTTCCAGTACCTCCTCAAAAGTTTGCGGGCAGCTGCATGAAATCCTTTTTTTGTTCCGCTCTATCCAGGGCCATTTCTTTTTTCCTTGTTAAATTCTTGGCCAATGTCATACCTGAACATGTCAATTTTGGTACTGACATTGGCTGTCATTTTCATCCTGAATTACATTGCTCCTCACTGCTGCAGTCATTGGCACTTCATCACACAACCAAGTCGTCTTAACCATCTGATATGGTCCCTGGAGTACCTTTAGCTTAGTAGTAACATTCTGTCTCATCCTCCTTTCTTCTCTTGCTAAATTATCTATCTTGATAATTCTATTTATCTTTCTTCCTACTTTTCCTTTTCTCTTAACGTACAACTGATCATGTCTCATATTCTATTGTAGTAACTATGGTTTTAGATTTCCATTCACTGTTAAATTATTTGGGTCAGGAGCTATATTAATCGTGATAATTCATATTAACTATTTTTTCCATATAATGTACAACTAATTATGTCTCAAATCCTGCTATATAGTCACTTTGGTTCCAATGATGGCTACATTATTAGCTTGAGGGGCTACGTTAGTGATAATGGGCATCTGTCATGCATTTTGTCTATTAACATAATGAAATGGAATGACTTCTTCATATTTGTAATCTGCGTTGACTTTGATGAACTGTGCAGCCACCGATGTATGTTTTGCCTTGTGGAACCTGATGAGCTTGGTGGAAGTAATTACTCATTAGAATTTTACTGAAATTTAATGTTGTCAGAAAATTCTTAAGTTATATGACAACTTTATTGAGTCCGCTTAATTTAGATGGTTAATAACTTCAAAGTGATATTTTGTATATAAGTTTTCTGTGTTCGATGGAAGCTGACAACAAGAATTTAATGCAGAGTACCAATGTATTATCATCAATGCTTACGAACCCTCGGTGTTGTCTAAAAGTTTTGATCCTTAAGAAGTGTCAGCTTGGACTTGCTGCAGTTCTTCATATAATCCAGGCTCTAGCAGGTTAAAGACACAAGCCCACTTTTGTTCAGTCTTAGTCTCTAGAAACTAAAATTTGAATCATTGAATTCTGTTTATTTTTATTTTTATTATTATTTTTTGCAGGAAACAAATCTCTTCAAGCGCTCAGCCTTGCTGATAATGCCTATCTGGATAAACATTATAGTCTACAATATGACTTAACAGGAAAGGGAAGCTCAGAGTTCTTAAAGCAAGAACTCAACATATCTGAGAATTCTTTGAAGAGGCACGCAGCCAAAGAAGTTGACACTGCTCAGCAGGGTTTATGTACTGTGAACACTGACTACAATCAGCTTGAAGTTGCTGATAGTGAAGATGATCCAATTAGAGTAGAAGCTGCAGCATCTGGAATTGATGACAGTTGTGCAAGTTCATGTCAAAAGAATGCTTTATCTCCTGAGTGCCGGTTTATTCAAGAGCTTTCAACTGCTGTTCATATGGCAGAGAAGTTGTCCTTTCTGGATCTTAGCAATAATGGTTTCTCGGCGCAAATTGCTGAAACGTTGTACACCGCATGGTCGAGTTTAAGAGGTGGTTCAGCTGAGAGACATATTGAGGACAAGACAATCCATTTATTTTTGAAGGGTAATAAGTGCTGTAGTGTGAAATCCTGCTGCAAGAATTAGGTTATCTTTGCTGCAGGAGTTTATTCTTTGAGAGAATCCACGGAGGCAGTTCTTCCGGAAATAACTGAGAATTATATACTGTATACTGACTAAGATAGGGTGCTTTGCTGATAAATGTCACATGGGTTCATTTCTAGATAGTAACTACCCATTTTTGAGCCATAAATAACTTAAACACTTGGCTATTGTTGTTTCTATTTGATAGCCAAACATTAGAATTGACAAAATTGTATAGGAGCATGGAATTTAAATCAAATGCAAAAGAATTTGAATGAAGCAGGCTCTGGTTGTTTTTCTGTCAATAATTTAATCGAGTATTGACACCTTGCATGAGACTGTTGTATGTGCTTGGTGTTTCAGAAGCTATACTATATTCTGCCTTGTTCATTTTTTACAGCATTGGCATTTACAGCAGTCATTTTTCTAGCATGATTAGTATTTCATTTATTATTATTTTCTGAAATATCTTGGACTCTCTTAAATGCTCAACTCAAAGGAATGGGTTGACATTGGACACCTACCTTATGGTTGGCAGTTGAGCTGGTTTTGGACGTGGGTTGAGCTCTGAATTGAGTAATGCTACTGGTACGCTCACTTATCGCATTTATTTTATATTAGTTGATTTTTCGTATTTTAAGTGGCTTTCTTTTACATAGCTATCTTAGATGCGTTATCGGTTTGAGCATGTTCAACTCAAGCTATACATCAAATTCAAACCAATCCAGACACAGAAAGGAACTTCAGATTATCACATCGAGGGTGCTTAATACCTGTACTTTCCCAGCTCAAATGCTTATTAATCTCTTTCCCAAACATGTTTATTATTTATGGCCTTAAGCAAACGGAAATAGAATGAGAATACATTCTGAAAAATAACTTGAAAAATAAAAGTGACTAAAAAGTTAACATAAAAAGCAAAGCAAGGGAGCATTGTAATAAATGAACTGACCAAATGTGGAGTTGGAAAATTTCCAAGCAAGAATTAAATTGTATGCCTGATATGGGGTGACACTAGACCCTAGTGTTGAATTCCAGCTTTAATTCCTTACAAGAAGCAAAAATAATTTAATAATTTAGTTTGGAGAACCTTTACACGTCGGTTTGTAAACACAGTAAGTACCGCTTAGAATACTATGTCTTTCTTTTTCTTTTTCTTTTTTAAGGGACTCTTTCATATTCATTCATTGAAAAATATCAGAGTATAAAACCCTTACATCATTAGAGAGAATAAAGCTTTCATAAATCATAGCCAAAGCTATGAGATTATAACGTCATAAGGACAAACATAAAAATCTTACAATCAAGTCCTATTTATGACTTCAACATCCGCTAACCAATGTTCAAACTTCAGTTATAGAACAGATATGCTCCAAACAGACTCAATCTAATACATAGGTAGCTCATATTCCCAACATTTATTTTCTTAGCCATAAGGGCAAAACCCTTACACCGAAACTAATCATCTTCGACCTAGGACAAAAATCTTCTCCCCAAAGATCACCCATGAAAGCAAATCTATGGAGAAGTCAAATCCTTATTAAAAAAACCAAAAAAATAAAAAAAAATAAAAAACAACAACAACAACAAAAATACAATAAAAAAAAAAAAAACCTCGTTACAACAACCGAGGCGAATGAAGTGAAAAGCCCAACCGATTCCTGAGAGGCGGACAGAGGTAGCGCAACATAAGCAAATGGATGGCCAAAACAACTGGACTAGTCGGAAAAACCAAAAAAATAAACTGAAAAAAAAAAATAGAAATGAAAAAAACAAGGAGAGGAGGAAAGAAGAGGCGAGTCCTCCCCACAAGTCTGGTTTTTTCTCTCTAGGTTTTCCTATTACGTCCATTTTTGAATGGCATACAAATTGCAAAGTAGTGATCCTCATTTTATTGGCTAACATGACTCATGTTACATAAATTGTCGCATAAGTTTTTAAAAAACTTCTATGTTCCAATTATTATAAAAAATGTAATACCCATAACAATGAAAGAAAAACTAGTTGCAATCTTCTATAACCGCGAATCGTTATTCTAATAAGAGAAAATTATATATTGGAAGGTGAAACAATCAAATTCATGCCATGATTGAGCCCGAAATTATCTTAAACAACTTGCACGCTTAAAACATGCATGTATCTACCTTTTGTTTGCCAAGAATAAGAAATTTTTGTTAGTGACACATGCTTCTTCTTTTTTTCTTTTTCTTTTTTTTTTTCCTTTCAATAATATGCCTTAAACTAGATGGAATGGGAGCAACATGCACAACTTTTGACAATAAATAAACCCTTCCAATTTTCCCTACCCTTTGACTGGAAATTAAAATGCCAGCAGACCAATTTGTATATTTATTGCTACAGATGCTTTTTCTCTTCTATAATATTACAAGAATCAGTATTAAGTATTTTTAATGGAAAGATTAGGATTCTTGGTCAAATAGAGAGCCTAATTAGGTCCTGAAACTCAGGCATAAAATGATTTCATGTGTGACCATACGAGCCGTATTATGTCTTATATAATGAGATACTGTTGGTCCCAATTTTATTTGCAATAATTTCCTTCATTTGTTTAAGAATTCAACCAATCGGGGATACGAATGCTTGTTCAATTAACCTTAATTAAACATCTCCCTTTGATCAGGGAACATGTTGGGTGCAGACAGTCTACGGAAATTCAAGCATTTGGTGCATATATAATTAATATAATTTTGCCTAACAAGGGAAAAAAAAAATAATAATATATTATTGATCTTGTAGTGGGTTTAGAATATAGTCAATTTGTCCCCAAGAGTTAACTCAATCGGCTAAGAACCACACCTTATGAAGTGAAGGTCACTAGTTCAAATCCCCTCTCCCCCTCTTGTGTGGACATGTCAAAAAAAAAAAAAGAATATAGTCAATTTCAGTTAACTTCTGTATTTTAAACTTATATATGGGCTAGAGTGCTGTTGGCACCGTGATTTTACAGATTAAAAATGTAATTTTAAATTAAATAACAAAAAATGTATCATTTGAGAGTACCGTTTTTAAAAAGTTGTAATTTGAAAACATAGAAAAATATGCATTTTCAAAATGCACGCAAGGGTGTGTTTTTAAAAACGTGCGATTTTAAAAGCTAAACTACAATTTTACCAAACACTGAACAACGTTTTTAAAATTCTATGTTTTAAAGTAGTTATTCTAAATTGCATTTTTTTTAAAATCGCAATCCCAAATAGACCTTTAAAGTGCATTTAGTACTGCAATTTCGCAAATCAAAGATACAATTTTAAACCAAATCACAAAAAAACGTATCGTTTGAGAGTACATTTTAAGAAAATTGTTGTTTGATAACGTAAAAAAATATACATGTTTAAAATTGCGATTTAAGAATGTAAAAATATATATATATGTATTCAAATAACAGACAACTGGGTGTATTTTTAAAAATACATAATTTTAAAGGTTAAACTACAATTATACCAAAGATTTAACTANCCTTTACATCATTAGAGAGATAAAGCTTTCATAAATCATAGCCAAAGCTATGAGATTATAATGTCATAAGGACAAACATAAAAATCTTACAATCAAGTCTTATTTATGACTTCAACATCCGCTAACCAATGTTCAAACTTCAGTTATAGAACAGATATGCTCCAAACATACTCAATCTAATACATAGGTAGCTCATATTCTCAACTTTTATTTTCTTAGCCATAAGGGCAAAACCTTTACACCGAAACTAATCATTTTCAACCCAAAAGCCAGGACAAAAATCTTCACTCCAAAGATCACTCATGAAAACAAATCTATGGAGAAGTCAAATCCTTATTAAAAAAATAATAATAATAATAAATAAAAAAACCTCCAAACAGTTACAACAACCGAGACGAACGAGGTGAAAGCCCAACCGATTCCGGGGAGGCGGACGGAGGCAGCGCAACATAAGCAAATGGATGGTCAAAACAACTGGACTGGTCAGAAAAACCAAAAAAAGAAAATGAAAAAAACAAGGAGAGGAGGAAAGAAGAGGCGAGTCCCCACAAGTCTAGTTTTTTCTCTCTAGGTTTTCCTATTGCATCCATTTTTGAATGACATACGAATTGCAAACTAATGATCCTCATTTTACTGGCTAACGTGACTCATATTACATGAATTGTCACATCAGTTTCTAAAAAACTTCTATGTTCCAATTATTATAAAAACTATAATACCCATAACAACGAAAGAAAAACTAGTTGCGATCTTCTATAACCGCGAATCATTATTCTAATAAGAGAAAATTATATATTGGAAGGTGAAACAATCAAATTCATGCCATGATTGAGCCCGAAATTATCTTAAACAACTTGCATACTTAAAACATGCATGTATCTACCTTTTGTTTGCCAAGAATAAGAAATTTTTGTTAGTGACACATGCTTCTTCTTCTTTTTTTTTTTCCTTTCAATAATATGCCTTAAACTATATATGATGGAATGGGAGCAACATGCACAACTTTTGACAATAAATAAACCCTTCCAATTTTCCCTACCCTTTGACTGGAAATTAAAATGCCAGCAGACCAATTTGTATATTTATTGCTACAGATGCTTTTTCAATCTTCTATAATATTACAGGAATCAGTATTAAGTATTTTTAATGGAAAGATTAGGATTCTTGGTCAAATAGAGAGCCTAATTAGGTCCTGAAACTTAGGCATAAATGATTTCATGTGTGACCATACGAGCCGTATTATGTCTTACATAATGAGATACTGTTGGGCCCAATTTTATTTGCAATAATTTCCTTCATTTGTTTAAGAATTCAACCAATATGGGACACGAATGCTTGTTCAATTCACCTTAATTAAACATCTCCCTTTTATCAGGGAACATGTTGGGTGCAGGCAGTCTACGAAATTTCAAGCATTTGGTGCATATATAATTAATATAATTTTTCCTAACAAAGGGAAAAAATATATATATTATTGATCTTGTAGTGGGTTTAGAATATAGTCAATTTCAGTTAACTTCTGTATTTCAAACTATATATGGGCTACAGTGCGTTTGATACCGTGATTTTACAGATTAAAAATGTAATTTTAAATTAAATAACAAAAAATGTATCGTTTGAGAGTACCATTTTTAAAAAGTTGTAATTTGAAAACATAGAAAAATATGCATTTTCAAAATGCACGCAAGGGTGTGTTTTTAAAAACGTGCGATTTTAAAAGTTAAACTACAATTTTACCAAATACTGAACAACGTTTTTAAAATTCTATGTTTTAAAGTAGTTATTCTAAATTGCATTTTTTTTTTAAACCGCAATCCCAAATAGACCTTTAAAGTGCATTTAGTACTGCAATTTCGCAAATCAAAAATTCGATTTTAAACCAAATCACAAAAAAACGTATCATTTGAGAGTACATTTTAAGAAAATTGTTGTTTGATAACATAAAAAAATATACATGTTTAAAATTGCGATTTAAGAATGTAAAAAAGAAAAATATGTATTCAAATAACAGAAAATTGGGTGCATTTTTAAAAATGCATAATTTTAAAGGTTAAACTACAATTATACCAAACATTTAACTACGTTCTTAAAAATTGTTATTTATAAATCTCAAACCCAAAAAAAAATAATTATAGAGGTAAGTTGAATGATACAAGACAATGTGAACATAATAATTAGAGTATATACTGCTTATACACGTATGAATAATTCAGAGCTCGAGTGGGAATCAATCATGATTATATATATCATCGTACGCCACCCATTTAATCATATTTTTTTTGTGGTATGATGCCCAATTGATCGTATATATCTATATATTCATTATTTCCTCTGCATAATTTTGTACTCCATTTATACATGCTCTCCATTCTTCCGCCTGAAATTACGCCATCCTTACCCTTATTGTTGGGCAACACGTTTGCACTGTGTTCTAAATCATACCCTTCAACATTCTTTCGGTGTATGGGGTGAGTCATCATCTTCTACTATAATTGTATGGCTAAGGAATGGAGAGCTTTTCAAGTTTTTAGTGATTATCCAAACCTTTAATCAATTAAATATATAATTACCATAATTTTTGGGAAATTGTGCCTAATTATGCCCCTAAACTTCATATATCTCGGGCGTACTATCATTTTTAATGAACTCTATACATTCAATTATCATATTCATTTCACACCGACTAATATAATGTATTTTGAAGTGGTTTCTCATATTAGCTTCTAAAGAAAAGTTATTTAAAATACGTAATGTCAAATGGTGTGAAAAATAAAATTACTCTTTTTGGGTTTTAGTCGCTGAGTAATGCCACATACTCAATTCTCATTTCACTCTCATCTCATTGAACTAGCGTAGGAGTGCTCATCAATCCTTGGATCATGCAACCTTCAGTAAAAAAAATTTAAAAAAAAAAAAAAGGAAAAAAAAATCAAAGGGCTGATGGGTAATATTACATGCATCATTCTAATGAGATACGAGTTGAGTATTTAGAATTACTCTTAGTTGCCTACAACTAAAGAGCGCTTCTATATTTAAAGAAAAAAAAATCAAAGGACTGATGGGTACTGTCACATTATTCCAATGAGATACGAATTGAGTATTTATAATTACTCTTAGTTGCCTACAACTAAAGAGTGTTTCTATATTTAAAGAATAATATTATANGTTTCTCATATTAGCTTCTAAAAAAAAGTTATTTAAAATACGTTACGTCAAATGGTGTGAAAAGTAAAATTACTCTTTTTGGGTTTTAGTCGCTGAGTAATGCCACATACTCAATTCTCATTTCACTCCCATCTCATTGAACTAATGTAGGAGTGTTCATCAATCTTTGGATCATGCAGCCTTCAGTTAAAAAAAAAATCAAAGGGTTGATGGGTACTGCTACATGCATCATTCCAATGAGATACAAGTTGAGTATTTAGAATTACTCTTAGTTGCCTACAACTAAAGAGCGCTTCTATATTTAAAGAAGAAAAAAAAATCAAAGGATTGATGGGTACTGTCACATTATTCCAATGAGATACGAATTGAGTATTTATAATTACTCTTAGTTGCCTACAACTAAAGAGTGTTTCTATATTTAAAGAATAATATTATATACTACACTAGTATCCTAGGATAGTGGTAGGCCTACCACTATCCCACTATGTTGTAAAATCTCATTTTATAGCCTTTAATAACAATTCAACATATCAGGTAAAAACACCAACACCATATCTTTGATTCAAATCAATCTCATTGACTTTTTCATTCATTCTAACCCATCACCCACCACCGAACCCCCCTACCCACCTCCGAGCCCCAACATTGATGTCTCTAAAACCAACTAAAACCATGACTCTAATAGTTTTGTCAAGAGAAGAAAGATTATTTGATGTAAAGGGTTATATTATTTTTTTATGTTAATTTCAAACTTAAGTGTCTACTTCTTATTCGAGGGTGCAAAACATTTCGTTTACGCCACAACTAGCTGATTGAAACTATACTCTACTCATTATTTAAAATAGATAGTTTTCTTAAATTTTGTTCTTATAAAAAGATGTGTCATTTTTTAGTACATTAAACTAAGAAGATAAGGTTGTAGACTAGACATATTTTAACAAAAGAGCTTGCACATTGCTACAATTTGTAGGAGACAGGTTGAATTACTTGAATATAACCATGTATAAGAGCATGATTATAAGATTTAAACAAAGATGAAAAATAAATGCACTAATATAAAAGATCAAGATATATATATTGTCAATCATGATTACAACTTGGGTAGAGTTGTAGTTAGGCTTTCAATAATTTTTATATGAAATGGAAATTCAAATATCCTGGCTGTCAACCAACCATAAAAATAATCATTTTTTACTTTATATTCCAAATGCTTGTAATCACCCAGTATTTTATGCCTCTAAAATTACCCCTCTTTCCCATATGCAAAAGCTACGTGAAAACAATCATTTCTACTCAAATGTATTAATATTACCCTTTTCCCACACTGAATATATATCCACCTAATCTAATTAATTATTATTATTTTAATCCAACTATATAAATATGACAAAATTTCTTTTAGAGAAAAGTGTAATAATATATTATGATCAAAGCGAAGAAAAAACAGAAAAAGATATGATAATGAATGAAAATGATAGAGATGAATAGAGGTATGGGGCCTCAAAAACACTAAGTAATTAGTAATGATGGTCATCAGATCAATGCACTTCTGTCAAATCATTCTCAATCTGTGTCATTTACCGAGCGTGCTCTTGCTTTTTGCAATGAATAACCAAAAGGGCAGGTAAAAAAATTAAAAAAGCAAGGGTAATTAATTCCCCCACAATTTATTATTATTTTTATTATTATTATTGTCTGCAAAACAAGAATTATTACTATGAAGCACAAAATACACACAAAAATTAAAAAAAAAAAAATCAAAACACGTTAACACACAAAAATTTAGTCATCTTCTAAGAGCATCACATTTCACATTTCTCTCTGTAAATATTTAGATAAAAATACTTTTTTATTTTAACTACTTATTTTTTCAAAGAACTTATATTAAGGGTCTATTTGAGATTGCATTTGAAATGTCTAAAAGTACTTTTAACTTTCAAAAAGTCTATTTAAAGAAAAAAATATATTCGTTTGATAAATGAATTAAAAACGTTTTTAAGGGTCCAAAAGGCCTAAAAATAGCCAAAATGCACTTTTAACAAAAGCATAATTATTCACTTTCACTATTTTATTTATTTATTTTTACTATTTTCAAATAGGAGAGAGAATAAGATTTTTTTTTTTCGTATTATTTTTGCTAGACCAACAATAGGAATGTATAGGCGGTGATGGTTATTAGCTCTAATGTTTAACCTCCGTTACCTTAGACTGTTAGTGGTTTTGATTTTTTTGTGGCCGCTTTTTAGGGCCCCTTTTAGATGATTTTAGGATCGTTTTGAGCCCATTTTAGTGTTCAAACCTAAATTTTATAATAAGACTAGTTGAAGGCGATTAATAACTGCTAACTATCACTGCCCTAAGCAGTTATCGATTTTTGTCAACCGTCCACCCATGTAGTTGATTACACGATTAGTGATGGTTTGATGGTTAATAACCACCCGCTTGAAGAAGAGTCCAAGTCAATGCGACTGCCCTAAAGTTGTTGTTTACATGAAAGGCATTTTAAATAGTAAACTACCCATTAAAATGGTTAATTATTTGTCTTCTTTAAACGACAAACGTGGCAAAAGAAAGTTGTCTTAGGTTTGTAAGCTCATGATTAGCATACATAATTTCATCGATTCTTCTAAGTTCTAATCCTTATAAATTGTTGATGGAAAAATGTTGGCCCCCACATTCTGGTGCAATGTTCATCATTATTTTTAATTATATCACTTTTAACTCATCACAAAAGCTTTTTCAATAGGAAATAATTAAATAGAAAAGAAAGAAAGAAAGAAAAAAACCCTCATTTGGAAACTTTTGGTTTTTTAATCTACTTTTTGCCCTGAAACGGGGACTTTATAGTGTACTACTTTAATAGTCTTGGTCAAAGGAGTTCCTAAAGAAAATTCCACCAAACAGGTCCCTATTGAATTTAAAACCAACTGTTTGAAGAAAAAGAAAAAAATCAAAGGGGCCATGGAAAAGTTTGAGGCTTATAAGTTGAACAACATCTATAAATAATGAAAAGTTGAACAAAAATACGCTTTCCAACTGACTGGCCACCAAACAGTCCCTTCATTTCAAACAAGCAAAAAAATTCAACACGAAAATCCCCTTATTTCAAAGGAAGATCTCTTGCGTTGAATTTTCCTGAAATATATATTTATCCTGATTTTAAAAAAAAAAACATTTATAAACAATTTAAACATAAAACACTTTTAAATTAAAACGAACAAATAATTTTTATTTTCATCACATTATAATTAATGCCTTTTCAAATAAAAAACATAAGAGGCAAATTCCAAAAAGCCAACTAAAAACAAAATGGAGAATATCATATTTTTTGACACCCAAAGACTTAACTAAACTCATATTTTATTAGAATATAAATAACTTTCAAAACCTAAACTATTTAAGAAATAAATAAATAGTTTTCAAGGGGTACCTCAATTAGCTGGGGTTCACACCTCATGAAGTGGAAGTCACTGATCCTTTCATTTTGTGTGGTCCGACAAATCAAAAAAATAAATAAACACATTTTGGTGTATAAAAACAGCAAATGGATCGATCCTCTCCATTTCAACCGGTTGGTTAATTCTGAGGGGTAAAATTGTAATTTCACTTTTGATGGAGAAAAAATTTCAACCGACTAATTCCTCTCCATATAATTTTAAATGGTTAAACTTAAATGAAGAGGATCCCGTTCCATTTAAAAAAACATTGAAGTGAAGATAAAGTGACAATGAACATAAATGTTCATTAATTATTCTACATAACAAATTGTTTTGTTTTATGTGGATACTTCATCTCACAGAAAAAGAGGAATTTCTTTTCTTTTCTTTTCTTTTTGAAACGAGGAATTTCTATTTGATTTGGATTCATCATAACTTGGTTTTTTACGTAATAATTAAAAATAAAATTATAGAAAGCTACGAATTGAAGTAATTTAGTGCTTAACGATATTGGAAAGTGACATTTATTGCATGTTTTAAGTTCAATTAATCCTATTAAATATGGATCTTTACTGATTGAGGTACAATCATTTGGATAAACCTCAGAATTACCTAATCCAGTTAAGCATGACCTTAATATGAGTGGAGATTAATGGATATTAATTAATGAAGTTCAATCTTATACACATTTTTCATGCAGTATTCCACTAAGCCTTGGATTTTTATTTTTTTTTTAATTTTATGGGGGGTTGTAATTTCATACCGAGTTTATGATTGTCAAAAATTACTAGTTTTTATATTGTGTGTTAAGTTAGAAGACTATATAAATTAAATTTAACTCAACATATTTAATTAAATAGGTCAAACTCATCAATCATAATATACTAATTTTGTGTTAAACTTATACTAAATTTATAAGTCATGGTAAAAATTGTTAATCTTCCAAGAAATTGATGTGGCTCGATCTCCTTCGTACCCTGATGATTACCATCCAGCTAATGTGGCACTACAAATATTTGTGATGGTTTCATCCTGAAACGAAAGGATGTGCACATGCTCGAGGAAAAAAAAAGAGCCGTGCCACATAATTTGAAGCGGGGAGAACAATTATGAAACTACGTACCCAGATAGCATAATATCATGTGATCTACATCCGTATGAAAATCATAATATATGATAACCCATTTGATATTTTCTATGAATGCTTTATTCTTTTTCCATTATTTCGAATCCAAGGGAGATTCAAATTATAGCATAACTTTCGGTCCATCAAGACAACTCTAGGGTTGATGAGAGGCTTTCAAGTTTTTGGAGTTGTTATGATAACCTGACATGATAAACATGGAGAATGTTTTGAGCCGATAATTGAGCAAACATTTTCCTTTCAAAATATTACTTTGACATTTTATTTTCCAATATACAAATATTATATTATGTTGTAGTGAAAAGAAAAATATATTATTATTGGGCTGGTCAACAGTGACATTCGAAGACCAGGAACAGATGGTTAATGTTGTCGATACTACGTTAGTGTATGTGCATCAAACAACCAAACTAAAGAGAAGTTTTGTAATTAAAAATAAAATTAAAATTAAAATTAAAAGGGGGAAAAATACCACTCAAGTTGTATTGTCTTTTTGTGTTAATTTGATAAAAGCAAGAGAGCTTGTATACAAATGAAATCTTGCATGTATTATCTCTTTCCTGTTGCAAAAGTTTCTACACCCACAGACAAGGAGAATATGATCAGAAGATGGACAAAAATAAAAAAAAAATTGCATAAATTACTTAGAACTTCGGTGAAGCTGTTCTTCATTCTCTAAACTTTGATGCACACCAAAAAATAAAATTTTAGATTAAGCCAACGGTGCTTCTCCTTGAGTATATATATAAATTAAAGGAGAAACAATACAGACCCATTACATAATCTCCTGAAACAAAGACCCAAAAAAAATTACATTTTCATCAAACCTCCAAAAAAAAAAAAGAATTAGCCATGTTGATGATATCATATCCCCATGTACATTACCCACCGACTCTTAATTCCCTTGGCTTATGAAGAAAATCCCAAAACAAAAAAGAAGAAAAGATAAGAAAAAAAAAAAACCATGGTCACCTTTAGTTCAAAAAACTCTATGATGATGATGATATATCTTCAGGGTGACCTCCAACTCTTTAAGCCAATGTCGTTGTGTTTCCTGGAAGGACCAGACGCCGGTATTGGTATTCTTCTAGGCAAGAATCCCAAGAAGTGGCCGGAAAACTGGGAGTTTGGCTTGAATTTGAAGACGGAAGTTGTTCTTGAGCCATGACAGTGTCCGAGAATGAAGATGAAGAGCAAGAAGAGCCAAAGGAGTCGAGCTAGAGGTCGTTTACATACACCCATGTTGCGAAACTAGAAGAAAAGAGAGTCTTTCTTTTTATGAGCAAAGGTGGTGGTGGTGGTGGTGGTGATCAGGGCAGGAAACATGGGGCGGGGGAAGAATGCAGAAGTTAGTGGTGTAAGCTGATGGGAAAGAAAGAGCAAGAGAAAGAGAAAGAGAAAGGTAGATAGCTTTAAGCCTTTAAGAGAAGCTGAGAGACAGAACAGAAGTGATTTTGGAAGCAGAAAGTTGGAAAAAAGGCTTGGCAGAAGCTTTTTTGAAAATTTCTCTTTCTCTATCTCCTCGCTCTTCTGGGTTAGAGTGAATGTTATGATACACCTCAAAAAACAAAGAGAAAAACAAGAAGAAAAAAAAAAAAATTTTTAAAAAAAAAGGGAAAAGAAATCTGGATTATATTTTGTCAAATGCTTAGAAAAGGAGAGGGAGGAAAGTAAAGGGTGGGGGGAGGGAGAGGGTATGTGACTTTTGGGGGTTAGGTGAGTGTTTGGACCCACAGGGCATTAATGGCCGACTAAGGAACTGGGACTGTTATTTTAGACCCCAATAACAGCAAATCCTGTCCCTTTGCCACAGTATCGTAGTAGCTTTTGATCTCTTCTAAGTTCCATCTCTCTTTTGTTTTGTTAAAATATATGACTTAAGGTGGTTAACCCATTCCCCTAATAAAAGGGGCTGCAAAACGGTGTCACTGCTAAGGCAACAGTCAAAGTGAACAAACAAGTCACGGTGACCTCAATCTGTCTCCGTTAATGGGGGTACTCAGAGACCTCAATCTCCTTGTCCACTCACCCCCAGAGTTTGCTCTAAATCTCTTCACTGAATCTATCAGAAGTTCTTTTTTTTTTTTTTTTTTTTGTGAAAAATAACATTATTTTAAAATTAATGCTATGCGTTAAATTTTTATTTCTTAATTATCTTACAGTACTTATTTCAAGGTTAGTTAAAACGGTCATATTAGTATTGTATGATAAAAGTGTAATTTTTAGCATTATTCTTACATTAGAAGACATCAATTTTCTAGAAATTAGGTTGTAGGACAAGTTTTCTAATCTATCTTTAAAAGTATCGTGTCTCTCTTAACGTGAAAAAACATTTGTTTTTTGTTTTGATAATGGTATACGTCACCCTTTCATTCCTCCAAAAGACCTATTGGGATATGATCCCCGATCATTTGGTGCATGAAAATAATGTTTTTAAACTTTTTGGTAACATTTAGTGCATGAAAATTAATTTTTTATTATAAATGACCATATCACATAGGCTATGTAGAGTGATGAATAAAATTATTTGTTTTTTAATAATGTCAGTTTCTCATATTCTCAAGTAACACACGACACTTTTTAAAAACTAGAACAAAAGAATTAATACACGCCAATTTGTATGAGTTTGAATCCTATTTTAAACTAGAAATTTCATAAAACAAGACAATCCTATTAAAAAAAAAAAAAAATCTAATTTTCTGTTTGATATGATGTGTGAAAACAAGAAGGTACCCAGATTAATATTCAATTGTTTTTGTGTAACATCAGCTTCTTTTCTCAGTTTGCTCAAAATCTGTCACAAGATTTGGTTATCAATCTGTCATAATTTTTCCACATATTATTCAATTCTTCTACAATTTATTTTTTTTTAGGTAGAAAATATTTTTGTTTTTTTGCAGGAGAAACAAAACATTTAAGGGGAAAAACATGTGGTATGTGGTGATTACATTAGATACTAGGTTTTTGTTTACTTGGCTGCAGAAAGAGGGAGATTAAATGCAGTGTCAGGGTCTCCTGGTGGACCCATACTTTCTCCATATCCAAGTCTTGACGTGCATTAATCAACGTGCCCCCACCCTATTGTCCTTGTTGATCGTGAGCCTATTGACTTGCCCTCTGAACTTCCATCTCAACTGATTCACAGATCAATTCAATTGGAGTGACGTTAGCTACTGTTTTTTTATTTTATTTTATTTCTTGTTGAATAAGATATCTAATACTATTTTTATATGCCACTAATTACCACGAGCCTCTTAATTTCAAATCAATTGATTTCCATGACTTGATTGGCCCAATGACATCATTTTGAAATTAATTGATTTTTGAGTTTTGGACATATCATAAAGCCGATATCAAATTCGGGTGGGGGTGGGCATCAATCTAAGATAGGTTGATATATAATCCTAGTTAATGCACTTAATTGCATGATCATTTGTCAAAGAGTCACCGATTGCATGATCATTTGTCAAAGAGTCGGTGAGAATGAGAATATGTGTAATATTTTTCTTTTTTTTTTTTATTGGAGATTTTACGGTAATAAAATATCTCACATTTACTTCACCCTTTTTAGGCTTCCAACTTGATCGGGAATCAAGGGATAGTTACTAAGTGACAGGGAGCGAATCCTATTCAATAATCACTCAGTTTTAGGCCGAAAAGCCTCTCAAATGGTGGTGTTTAGGCGTACTGGCTCAACAATTTCCCCTTAATTCCCATGTGGTAATGTGTCAAGTTGGGTATACCCATATTATTAGTACCTAATTTTTGTGAGAGAGAAAAGGGTTGTTATAGTACTTAGGAAGCAAGGATTAAGGACGCATTTAATGTGTCGACATTTAGGTGAGTAACTGTAACGCCCCATATTATTTAACAATAAATAATCTCAAGTCAAGTGTTACTACTAACTTCTCAACCATCAAATAATTATTGCAACAAAATGTCTAATTCCTTTTTTTTTTTTCCCGTGAATATAACTTAAAATAACATAAGCAAAAGTGTATCACAACAAATCTAAGATCAATACAATAAGTCGTTGAAAGATAGTACAAACATAAGCTTAAGTCACCATAGAGCTACAAAATAGGTGCCCTCAAGAGTCCTGGTGAAATGTTGTATACCACCGTAAAAAAAAGGCTAACACGGGCCATTCGATTTCTCGGTGGTAAAAATGCATGGGCTCTGCATACTATTTTAAAATTTTAGGGGCTAGCTTTCATTTTAAACCAATGTCACCATGTCAGGGCGATTCCTTACTTTTCACCATATCAAAAAAATCCCTAAGTTATGTAGCTAATAAGGAAAGACAGGAACGTCAAGCCTATGCAAGAAAGGTAAAACCCTTCATCGTATCGTAATCATTTCTTATATTTTTACTCCATCCGTTTGTTCTTCTTCCTACTCATTCTAATTAAATCGCTGAAAGCGATCCTGCCGAATCCCCGATGTACCTCTTTTACTGTTTGCACCCTCCCTTTGGATGTGGTCACAACAATATGAACACTACTCATAAAACCCTAGCTCCTTTTGTTCTTGTGACCAGTCTCTTGACAGAGAGGGATTGAACTTTTTCATCCATAGAATGTCCCACTGATTTGATTGGATGATGAGATTGGATCTAATGTCTGCAAGTGCATATGTTTGTTTTGTTCTGTTCTGTTTTGTTTTTTTTTTCCCCTTGATGGATAGTCCGATGTAGTGTGGTAAAAGTTGAAAACAGCATGTAAGCAAGCAGTTGCATCGCATGTTTTCCTTTTAATTTAATAATAAATAAATACTTTAAAGGGTGAAAAGTAAAACAAGGTATTAGTGAAAAATAGTGAAATTAATGATTTAACTCAATCATAATCATTAATGCCTCTTAAAAGTGTTCCGCATGTTTGAGAGAGATTGAAGAAGATAAAAGGGAATGATATGGACCTAAGATCTGTGCTTGATTAGCAATTGAAACAATTAAAAAAAAAAAAAAAGTAGAAAACAATTTGATTTCCTAATTGCATAACTTTTTAGTTATAGAAGCTGACGTGGCTTTTTTAAAAAAAAAATGACAACATATTTGTTTTGAGTAGCTTCTTATAGAGTGATGATTTTGGTAACACCCGCGTGAGTGAACAGTAACTCACACCGGTGTTAAAAAAATATAAATATTATTATTAAAAAATAAACAGTAATTTCTTTAAAAAATAATATTTTTTAACATTGGCGTGAGTGAACAGTCACTCAGTTCACTCACACTGGTGTTACCAAAATCACTACTCGCTTCTTATAATATCAATAGCTTAGAAAAACAAACTATAAGACACTTCAAACATGTTAAGTCAGCTATCGTGATATATATGTGATCAATGGATGTGAAGTACTGTAGCATCAAGTTTGCATATTTTGGAAGAGTAAAGAAATATTCTACACACTCATCCCACTCTAGAATTAGCACTTTTTAAAATAATAAAAATAATATAATATCTAAAAGTTGTTATGCACTATTGCATCATCTTTTTCTTTTCTTTTTTACATATCTACACAAGAAGGGATAGAAGAATTTGAATTGGTGGCATTTACTTCATTAGGTGTAGTCTTAGTCAATTGAACTATCTCTTGAAAACTGCCGCATCATCACTTTTAAGATGGAGATGGGATGTAAATGTCGTACATAGCATTGAATGATACTACATTTTACTTCCATTTATGACACATGTGTCACATTGTCTAACATAACATACTTTAAGTGATTTATACTTTTATTTTTTCAAGTGGTCAACATTATAAGTTATCACTTAAAACCCGTCATATCAGTTAGTATGATATGGGTGTAAAGACTAACATTATTTTATGAGAAATGCAACACTCACTCCATGTCATGACAATTAAATATACTTTCATTTGATATTTCATCCACTGATAATTTTTATTGCCATGTTAAAAAATTAATACTTAAAAGTAAACATCGGAGAGTAATTGTAGTACTCTTCTTATTCTATGGTATTACTCATCCAAAATTTAGAAGAAAAAAAATAAGCAAAAAAAAAAACTTTCGTATTTGTTAGAATGACAAAATTTTCTTTTAAATTAGTTTCATTTAAAATAGTGATAAGTGTCTACAAATACTTAAAATGTTAATCTAAATTAGTAAACTGGCAAAACTGCTATTAATTTATGTCTTAAAAATGTTGTTAAATTATGAATTAAATAATAACTTATGAGGAAAAAAAAAAACCCTAGCCGTCAAAGAACCATTATGTGGCTCCCTCCTCCTCTCCCCCCTTCCTAATCTCTCCCTCCCCTTCTACCTATTTTCCATTGTTTTCTTTGTGTTTATTTTAGATGTTTTTTTGACCATATACAACAACTCCAGCCAATTCCATCCGTTTGCCAAGGTGTCACCCATCTCCTCCAAAACGTGCCAACGCTGGCCAGTACCTATCATTTCCGCCACTCTAGTTGCTGTTTTTTATGGTTGTGTTTCTTGTTTTGTTTGTTTTGAATAAGAGTTTTTTTCTTCTTAAATCTGTTCTTGTGAAATATCTACGAGGAGAATGATGTAGTTTTTTGACCGTTTTTGGTTGATGAAGAGTAGATCTACTCTTTGCAGGAGTAGATCTGTGTGGGGGCTAGGTTTTCTCTGTTTTTTTTATTTTTCTGTAATTTTGTTTAAATAAGGATTGTCCAAATCTTTGGGTTATGGATGTGATCCGTTTTCTGGCTCTCGGGCTTAGGAGGACGAGTTTCGGCATAGATTTTATGCTATCAGAGTCGAGAAAGATGAGTTACTTATGCATTGAGTTGAATATGTTTGAAACAGATTTGATGTTACTACTAAAATTGGTCGTAGGTAACGGATATTGTTGTCATAGATAATATTTGAATTTTAATTTTTATGTAAGCATCTATGACTTGTAACCTCGTAGTTTTAACTATGATTTTATCAAAGTTTTTTGTTCTGTGATGTAAGAGTGTTTACACTCGTGATCCTTCTTAAATGAGATGGAAATAAATTTTTTCTTTTAAAAAAAAATTATGAATTAAAATAAAATTTATTTATTGATGGTGATTATTTATTTTTGGGTAAAAAGCCGTAATTTGATGTAACAGGTGTCTTCTCGATCATCCGTGTAACGTATAAGATGGATCTGGAACCGTAGACTACCGTACGACAAGACTCGGGAAAAATAATAATAATAATAATAATAAAAGTAAAAACCAACAGTGGAAAAGTAATCAACTGTCCATCACACGTTGCGAGGCGTAAAAATAGGAAGACAAGCAGGACCCATCAAAATCATGTGCAATTATTATGGGGTCGTCTGGGCCAATAGGATTCACTTTTGTTTGTATCGATGGATGAGGCATTGAGGTGATGGATGGAGCCTCCACACAGTGTACCAGTACCACCCTTTTACTGTGCTCCCTGATGCAGGGGAACATTATTGTACGCCAACAAAAAAATATTATCTGTGCCACTTGCCACTTGCCCCACCCCCACGGGCCCCACCCCTCGTTGCATTGATATGGCCATATGGGTTTTAATTATTTCGGGTTATTATTAGGGTTTTAATCGCTAAAACTCTTATAACTATATATATAATTTACTCACGTACAATATTAATTACCTTTTTATGAAAAATATATATATTTTATTTGATTTTCTGTATTATTTTTTAATAACAAAAGCCATGTTACCTCTAATATATAGGACATATCCTAAGATATTGCTATATATATATTATTATTTTATTTTATTTTTCTCTGGAATTACCATATGGGTCTTTGCATTTCGTGATTAAGGTTAAGGTGATTTGCAAATTCGACATGAATTTAATATGAAAGTAATTGATTAGGATTAAGAGATTTGACTAATTTAACTAAATAAATGGAATTAAAGTTGACATATATAATATTACACATATACTTCAATACGATTTGAACTCAATATATGAACACAAATTGACACTCTTCTTGATCTTCTTGCATGTTCTTAACTCTTTAGGGAAAAAAAAAAAATCAATATTTTACTTTTAATTAAGTGGTCCAATGCTAAACCAACTTTGTTAAAATTGAGGTTTTTTTTTTTTTTTTTTTTTTTTTTTTTTTTAATTTAAAATGAAGAAAATGATAATCAAAAAAGTCGTGACTCTGAATTGATTCAATTTAAGAAGTCAAATTTGCCTAGATTGTCGAGTTAATTAAGAACTTATTTTGCCCTAATTATTCAACTTTATTCAATGGATTGAGATTCTTGTGGCGGTGTTGTTGATAGTATTGAACCTTCTCCTGATCATCACCAATAATGCATTGATGCAAAATATTGTACACGGGTAGGAGATGACAGTGAAGCAATGTTGTAATTGCCCCAATCTTTTTTTTTTTTTTTCTTAAAATTGCTTTTCCACGTGTCTCAAACACAAATGATTAATTTACTAATTAATCCAAAAAAATAATAATTATAAATAAACATTACATAGTGGGTGCAAAATGCACTCTCACTGATGTTCTTCTGAGTGACTTGGAAGCTACAATTATGTTCCTCTCAAATTCCTTTTTAATTTATCACAATTAGAAGGAATCGTGTAAGCAAAGATCTCCTTTATTACAACTTCCCTTTTGAACCAAAAAAACCCTTTGTATTTGAAATTGAAATGATGACTACCCTTTTGAACACGGCATACTCATTTTGATTGTGCTTCATTTTTCCTCTCCTTTTTCTTATTCTTGTAATAAAATTTTAGCAACTTTCAAAGCTCTAACAGAATTCTCTTCAATTTATTTGAATTGAATATTAATTATAATGGAGGAATATTTTTGTCTTTTTATTTTTTTAGTAAACAAAAATATTCATTCACTATAATTAACTAGATATTATTCCGTTCAGATGATCCTAATTGTACGTTTACAAAATGGGTACGGGGAGAAGTTGACTATAATTTTCTACACCCACCGACAATTTTGACTCCTTAGGAACACTTGCCCATTTTTCTTATTAACTAAAATATTTATTTATTTTATAATTTAAGATTTAAGATGGGGTTACGGGTCAAAATTTTGGGATGTGTTTGGAAGATTGAAGTTTGATTGTTGAAAATTTCCAAAGTTTGACTTTGAAATGGTAAGAATTAAGCAACGCCGTATGGAGTTGTTGATAGTTGACACACGTACACACACACACACCAAATTGGACTTTTCTGGCGGAATTAGTTGGTCTATTTTCTAAATGTCTTCGTCTCTCACAATTTCTTGCACTCGTTAATTAGGTGAGATCGACCCACGCGCCCACAAAACGACTCGCGTCTTTTTCATGCATATTTACGTACTTAATTTGTCATTTAACTGTCTTCGATATATATATGCTGATTTATTCGCATTTTTTCGATCAGTATTCTCAATTAATTTACATTTAGATCAATCTTAATTAATAATAATAAATTGGTGTGGAGGTTTAAGTGATTAACTCTCACGGTCGAATTTTTAATTTTTAATTAGTTTTTAATTTATTTATTTAGGTTATTCATGTCTTAAATATAGTTTGTACAAAATAACGGCCGAATTTTTAGTTTTTAATTAGTTATTTATTTATTCAGGTTATTCATGTCTTAAATATAGTTTGTACCAAGTAAATTTGTTCTTTAAATGTAATTGTATATGGGTTAGTGAAAATTTAAAGTTATTTTTTTTTTACTTTATTACATTTATAGTTTTTTACTATGACTTTTTAAAACTGTATGCTCTATGATGTAAAAATTTTATATTTTTTTAATAATAATAATAAATAAAACTCAAGCTAAATTGAAATAACAAAATAAAATATGTCTTCTGCCTAAAAAAGATATTTTGTCTAGCTAGTAACCTACTCAATAATGTCTCTTCACGAGTTCAGATAATTATTTAGGTAATTATATGATTGAATGGCTGGCAATTAAGGTAGATAATGTTTATATAAAACTTATTTACTTGCGTAGATTAGATAGTTGGGTAATCCGAAATAGACGGCAATACATTTTTTTTTTTTTAATAACTTGAACTTTTTACATACTTTAAGAATACATGTTAATTTTTTAGACTAGTTTATAAGAATTAACTAAAAATCAGTTTACAGATAATTTATGTCAAAATAAATTTTATTTAAACAAATAAGTTTTGTATAAGCTCTCTCGATCTACTCAAATTACTAACAATAAAAATAAATAATTGTTGTAAATTTCAATCATGTTTTAACATTTTTTCAGTAGAATTTTTCAAATTTTTTAAGTTCTTAATTTGTTTTTAACAGAGAATAAAAAAATAAAAAAAAAGTTTTTAGCAGCAGAAATTAATGCTAGCTTCCTGAATATACAGTTTACTTGCAATAAATATGGCCTTTCAATGAAGCCCTTTTTTTTTCCTGAGCAATAAAAGGAGCAGGGAAAACTTGTCAATGAAAAGTCTAAAGTTGTCATTAATTGGAGGAGGGGACCAAAATGAATGAATGAATGAAGCAGTAAACGTGTAAAAATCAAATGAGGAGGAAATTGTAATGGTATGCCAAAAATGATAATAATAGCACCCGCGGCCGAGACCTTTCTCATTACACAACAATTATGATCCTCCTATTGTCTCACGGATTCTTTGCCTGCCATTGCAAACTTGCAAATTAAAGGTGGAAAAAACTACCAAACTCTTTATAAGTACATAAAATAGTGATGCAACTTAGGCTTGTCTACTGCACGTCCGAACGAGGCTCAATCCGAGCGTCCTTGTCAAGAGTTCGTTTCACGCATGTCCAGATGGAGCCCAACCCGAAAGTCCTTGTCTGGGGCTCGTCTGCCGCAAGTTCGGACGTCTATGTTATTTTCGCATATTTAATGTTTCCTATCTACATCAAATAGGATGATTCACATTAAAATAAATAAATAAATATATAAGCAATAGCTTCATTTGATATATATTTAGTCTTTTGATTTTTATTTCAAAACAAAAAATATTAATAAACAATCTAAATACATAAGTGAGAAAGTTTGTGCACATGCTTTAGTTTAGAGTGTCATTTTTCATCTTATTTTTAAATACATTCTTATAGTTTATGGGATATATCTTTCATCCGGAGTACGAGCGAGTAAGAAAGATTTCTTGTAACTCTTTTTTTCTGTCGAATTAAATAATATAAAATAAAATAAAAATCAAAGGCAAAACGCTTTTAAAAATACAAAAAAATTGACTTTTATGCTATGTTAGAGCATTTTTAAAACTAATATATAACAAAAAAAAAACCTATATATTTTAATGTGGATAGCCGGCTATTAGAAAAATGAATTGTTATGAAGTTAGTCAAGCTAGCTTGCAATTCTTTATATATATATTGATTTTTTTGAGGTACAGCTTGCAATTCAATGAGCTCTGAAATTAATGGTTTTAACTTTTAATTAATGGGAGTGAAGATTGGTAAGAGTTAAACAATTGGCAGAAACAACTAAAACAAGCCTTTGTTTATTAATTAAGACCCCTCAATTTTGGATCAAACTCGGGATTGTTGATTCATTAATTTGATTTTATTTGCTTTGTTGGCCGCTCAACTTTCTGACTTTGTGCATCAAAAAAACTTTCTGACTTTGCGAGCCTGTCAGCTTTCTAATTATTTTTAATCCTTCAACTATCACTCAATTACACTTTTTATTCCCATAAATTACTACATGTCATACTTAACTCCCTTTAACTATTAATTATTTACAGGAAAAACAACAAATCCTTCAGCAATGAAGATGGTTTAAAAGGGACGGAATATTATCACGTGCATGGTACATGTATTGTTTAAACGTAAAATGATAAAAATACCTTGAGTATAAACCTAAATTTACTTAAATACCTTTAAAGTAACAAAAATCAATAAATAAATTAAGCATTAAAACAAAAATTCAAAATTCAAAAAAAGTTACCCTATGGGGAGGTCCCTCCTAACACCTAAGAGTGGTGGGATTACTCTCATGTGTTTCGAGGTTGACCAAACCGTTCCTAAACTTAGTTGAGGGTGGTCAATACACCTCCTCTCATGGAAGCCTGACCGCCTCCATGTCTACCCCTAGAGGTAGTTTGACAATCATCCGTCTTCGATTTTTATTTTTTTTAAAGATTAAGTTTTTGTTTTTGTTTTGAATTTATTTATTTAAGGGAATTTCTATCATTTTATGTTCAAAAAATGCAAATATTGTGCACGTGATCTAGATTTCATCTAATTTAACGAGGTGGCCTACAGAAGAGGGTTTTTGTGAAGAAATGATAGTTTAAGATGATTGAATTTGATAAATGGTAATTTGCAAGGGGCAACTTTTTTTTTTTCTAACCCTAATCTCTCATCAAAACACTATTTCAACTAGAATAATAATAATAATAAAAAAATCTATATGAAACACCACCAAAGTTTTTTAAATCCATATTATAATTTTAATTGAATTCTTTCATTTTTAATATTTTTAACTTATTTTTAACCACATAAAAATATCTATTAAAAAAATTACTCAAAATATCCACCATTTATAAAAAATTAAAAAAAATCTAGATTATAAAATTGAAATAATATAAATTAATATCACATGTACAAGACAGTAAAGCATTACCCAAACCGAAGTTGTTTAAACTTTAAAGAACATGAAACAAGTAACCAAGTTCTACACTTATTGCTAGGCATAGCTGTCTGTTGTGTAATACGACAAGACTCTATGCATTGTACACCTAACTCACCCTCAAGTCAACAGTCCAACGTATTTAATTGGGTTACAGTTCGATGCCATTAAGATGCAATTTTTATATTTCAAATTCTAAAAAAATAAAAACCAAAAGTATTATATAATAATTTTTTTTAAAATAAAAATAAAAATTAGAATCTCTTACCTCACCAAAAAAGTGAATGCGAAGGTCTCAGAATCACCCAAAGTGTTTTCTGACAATCAAAACCCCATTAACATATCAATAATCAGTTTTATATCCCATTAACACATAAAAATTAATATTAATAATAATCAAAAGAAAAAAAGAAAAATTCAGACCATAAAATAAAATGCTCCACCATAAAAGAAAAAGAAAAAGAAAAAGAGCCACTACCACAAATAAAAAAGAAAAATGATGATGGTTAAATAAAAATGCAACGATGATGTAACCGGACCGACCAACCGAACCATCTGTGGGCCCCACAACCCCCACGTTCTCGTCCCCATTATACGCATTTATTTCCCAGACTTCAAGTGCCTTCTTCGTCCCACGTGTACCTATTCCTGGCGTTGTGGCCGTCGATCGATCGTTCTGTTTTAAAAAAAATACGTACCGCGTTGGAGAGGGTTTGACGGTGGAGATGGAGTAGCGTGAGGAATAGGGAAAATACAAGCAAGTATCTCCACAAACTGATGAATTGTTTCTTGAGTAAAGAAAAACCACCCCCCACCCTCCCATCAATCTATCATTGACCGAGGACCAATACCTCCAAAGGAATATTATTTTTTTTTTATTTTTTTTAATATTCAGATAATCGGAAATTAAAAGTAAAATCACTGACGTCACCGTACCTTTGACTCCCTCCCTCTCTCTCTCTTTCTTTTTCTCTTACTCTCTCTCCTCTTTAAACCCACCCCTTTTTTCTTGTCTTCTGCCATCTCCTTTCCCCTTCTCTGTCTGTCCTCTCTCTCCCTCTGTAAAACTTTCTCTCACTTCCCTTCGGATTCTCGCTCAATTTTCTCTCCCCTCCAAACATGGTGAGGGACGATTTGTATATCACCGTGCCAAGCTTCTTCAAGTGCCCGATTTCGCTTGACGTGATGAAGTCCCCTGTGAGCCTCTGCACGGGCGTAACCTACGACCGGTCCAGCATCCAACGGTGGCTCGACAGCGGCAACAACACGTGTCCGGCCACGATGCAGGTCCTCCAGAGCAAAGAGTTCATCCCCAACCGCACCCTCCAGCGCCTCATCCAGATCTGGTCCGACTCGTCCCGCAACCACCGGGTCGACTCGGCCGACTCGCCTCCCCACTCTGCTCCCTCGCCGGAGCAATTGCAGGACCTTATCAAGGACCTCGATCGAAACGGCGAGTCCTTTTCGAAAATTATCTGTTTCGCGAGAGAATCGGAGGAGAACCGCAAGTTTCTCGCTAGAATGGACGGCTTCATTGTCACGCTGGCTGAATTTCTCGGCAATGCCGGTGACGGAAAATGCTGGAGCTTCGATTTTCTCGAAAAAGTGGTTTTGGTTTTGGATTTGGTGCTTGGCAAAGTCGTAGACGACGAGCAGGTAACGAATTCGATGTTGAAAACCGACCGCAATTGCTTGGCCTCGCTGCTTCTCGTTTTGCAGCAGGGAAGTACCGAGTCGAGAATCGCATCGGCGAGGGTGTTGGGAGCCATCGCAAACGACGCCGAATCGAAGCTCATGATCGCCGATAAGGAGGGCGTATTATCCGAATTGCTAAAACTAATCGCTCCAGAGAAGGACCCGGAACTAATCGAAGCGGGCCTCTCAAGCTTAATCCGAATCTCAATGCCGAGACGTGTCAAAGCCAGGTTAGTCCACCTGGGCACAATAAAATCGTTGGCGAAACTGATTTCGGCTTCGAATCCGAGCGTCTCGGTGACGGAGAAGGCGTTGAAGCTGCTGGAAACGGTGTCGTCTTGCAAAGAAGGGCGGTCGGAGATGTGCGAGGACGTGGCTTGCGTGGCGGCCATCGTGCACAAGGTCTTCAAGGTATCGAGTGCGGCGACAGAGCACGCGGTGACTATACTGTGGAGTCTCTGTTACTTGTTTCGCGACCAGCGCGCGCAGGATGCGGTGGCTCAGGCCAACGGGCTCACCAAAATCCTGCTGCTTATGCAGAGCAATTGCTCGCCGTCGGTGCGCCAAATGTCGGCCGATTTGCTCAAGATTTTCCGGATAAACTCCAAGTCTTGCCTGGCGAGTTACGATACTAAGACCACCCACATCATGCCCTTTTGAGTTTTTTTTTTTTTTTGAATTAATTTCTCTTTTTTTTCTGCTTGAATAGGTAGAGAGGGAGAGATGAAAAAACTTGTAAATCAAAATTTTTTTTGGGTTTTAGTTGGATACCAAAGAGAATTAATTTCATTTTAATTCTATACTGGGAAAATCTCTGGGTATCTTTCTCTTCTAGCAGTTCTGAATTTTTGTTACAATAATTGATACAATGAAAAACAAATTATGGTAGGCGTGCAAAAACCATATTAATTGTCAGACCTTTTTTTTTTTGTTTTTTTTTTAATTAATGATTAATTAGAGAGAAAGCAAAACAAAATTAGAGAGAGAGAGAGAGAGAGAGAGAGAGAGAGGGTTGATTGTCATTACAATGTTGGCATTGGCTTTCTCTTTCAGATTATAAAAAAAAAATGGTTTGATTGCAGAAAGGAATGAAAGGGATCGGAATCCCAATCGAAAAAGAAATGTAGGAAAGAAAAAGAGGAGGGAGATGATGCGGGGAAGTTTGACCACTCTGAAACCCCACGACAAAAAATAAATAAAAGATAGGCCATTGGGAATGCATGCGCGCCCTCTCTCTCTCTCGTCATCAAAGAATTTAGATGAGAATTCATATAATAAATTTTACAAGGAAAAGGAAACATATATTTAAGAAATAAGATACGCATCCAATTAAAGGTTGTTTGTTTCGTACTGCAATTTTTTTTAAAAAAATTAAAAGTCTGGTTGGGGATTGGCCTCAACAGGCGATGAAAAAGTTGCGGGCGATGGTTCCCCCAAGCACTTTCACCCTTCAGGTTCAAGGGACCCTCTGCTTTTTCTTTCCAATGTTCTCATTCTTTTTTCAAGCATCCATCACACAATTTTTTTTTTATTTTTTTTTATATATAATTATAATTATAAATATAATTGTATGTATTTTTGGGCATTGGATCATGTGTGCGGTTGGTTCATACCCATAACCACAAAGAGACAAGAGAGAAATAGTAATGGGAAATGGGAATGCAACAAATATTTTCAGTTGTTTTTAGTGGATGTGTCATTATTCCATGTTGGGTCAACATGGACATCTCACGTGACCATTTTTATCAGCAAACCCATGATTTCTGGCGACAAAAAATTTGCATTCTATCAGCAGCCATCTAGAATATCTACAAATTTCATTGCCTTCAAAAAAAAAAAAAGAAAAAAAAGAAGAGAGGGGTTCTTTTCTTTTTGCTTCCTCCATTATCTGCTTAATTAATTAAGATATAAGAAGATACCCCCAATAGATTAGAGCAGTGGCATATTTTCTTAGTATTGGAAAAAAATCCATATGCCATTATCAAGCTTCCCTTTTTCCACCATACAAGTTTTATTTTTTTTTAATTAATTGAAAGAGAATTTTGAATGGTCGCATGGGAATAATATTGAGAAGTTAAGTAGTGAGGTAAGTACGAAATGACTAGATGTCCAATCTGAAGGAGTTGATGGATTATGGGTTGAGGCTTTCTTCTAGATAAACACAAATCCACTTTTCAAGAAAATTCGTCACCTAAATTACCTCATAACCTAACTTGATTAGACAGTACCATACCCTCCTCCCCTGGAATATATATATATATATTTTCTACGGAATATGATCATGGCATTTTTAATTGCCTCCCAAACTTGTTACCTTTGACAATTTCTTGTCACCCTTGCCACTAATTTTCATTTTCATTTTTATTATTATTATTATTATTATTGGTTTCTTGTCTTTTTGGTGGGGGTCCCAATTAAAGTATCAATGGCCAGTTTGTGGGTTTTTGTTTATTTATATTATTATTATTTTGTATTCTTGTGGGTGGAAGTTGATGCTGGAAATGGTGGTGGTATGGTCAAAATCTATGACACAGGAGGAGGCTTAACAAACGAGGAAATGAATGGTGTACCCACCACCCCCACGAGCTCGATCTGTGATATCACAAATTAACCCTATTCTAACTCCATTATTAGTGATGAGAAATATCCCTTTTTGGCCTTTTTTTTTTGCCTTTTTACCTGTTTCTTCCTTCTTTAAAGAAAACCTACTTTGTAACTTCAAATCTGTACGCATACGCAAGTCAGGCTACAGTTAATTTGGTTGCACGACTGACCTTTCAACAATGAACAAAGTGAGATTGTTTTTTTAACTTTGATTCATCATATGCACACTTGACAGTTTGACCATGGGCTAGCTGAAGGGGTTGAGAAGGATAAAGATGAGTGGAAGAGTTTGTCGGAACGGGTCGACATGTGATGCTTCGATGATTAAGTTAGTATTTTTGAAAAGTATGGTACTAGAAAATAAAAGATAATAGAGTAGAGAAAGAAGATAAGAGTCTCCTTTTTACTTATTATTCATCGCTTGTAAACAACCAATTTGTTGTGACCGTTGGCCATGATGGTTGGTTTGGATGGTTTGTTATGGCATTCCCTAGACCCCGTGACCCTTGCAAACCATCATTTCTTATTTAAATTGCAAAGATTAATGTTGACCCTTGTAGTCAGGGATGGAGCCAGAAACTATTATGGGTAGGAGTCATTAGCCAAAATATTTTGCTACTAGGGGCCAATAGGTTGAAAAAAAAAAAAAAAATTACCTTACAAAGTTTTTGTTCTTAGGAATTTGGAGGGGGGGGGAGGGGGCATGGCCTATACCAATCCCCTCTCTTCCATCCCTACTTCTGGTTGAGTCCGGGTCCTATTGGTTGATGAGCAGGGTACTCGGGTAGCAAGTGGCAAGCCCAAAAGTAAATAAATTGCACCTTTTTCCTTCTTATTCTTTAAAAACTTTTTGGCTATAAGAAAACTTCCACCTCATTTACAGATTTCAATAATTTTTGGAAAAACTTCATTTAACACCCCTAAACTATCACACATTTTGAGAAAATCCAAAAAAAATTAAAAAATTAAAAAATTAAAAACTCTCAACTTCACCCTCTAAACTTTCAATTTCATGCAATGTAACTCCATCAAAATTTAAAGATAAAAAGTGATAAAATAACCTTTATACCTCTTACTTTTTTATAAAATTCTAAATTTACTCTTAATTTCTAATTAAAATTTAAAAAAAAATGATAATTTAGTCTTTTTAGTAATTTCCATTAGAGGTTAATGGCTAAATCTGATGGAGGGTGGTAAATTAAATCAAATTGAAAGTTCAAAGAATTAAATTGAGAGTTTTTAAAATTTGGAGGTATCTTCTCAAAACGCGTGGTAGTTCAAGGGTTTAAAGGGAAATTTCCCCATAATTTTGATTGATTGTTTGTTTGTAAGATGTGATTATTCATGAAAAAAAATCTAACAATATCTTTCTATAACACCATCCTTAGTTTCCATTACTTTTTAACATAAAATATTATTGAAAGTATTTTAAAAAATAATTATAAAGTATGATGTTATTTACTTTTGGAGAAATGTTAGGTGTTCTTCTAGCGTTTTCCTGGTGTACTTCCAACTATGATGTGGCTTTTAAAATCACCATTAAATTTAAAATTATCATTATTGGCTTTTAATCTACTGGTGATTTTAAAAGCCACAGTAGGAAAATACTATAAGAATACCTAACATTTCCCTGTTTTTTTGTAGCCTAATGAGATATTATCAGCTAACTTTTGGTATTGACATATATAGTTTTTTTTTTTTTTTTACATGTCCACACAAGAGAAAGGGGAGGGGGGATTCAAACTAGTGACCTCCGTTTCATGAGGCGTGGTTTACAGCGGATTGAACTACTCATTGAGGACGACATATATAATATTAAGAACTCTTATTGTGTATAATTTACAAGTTCCAATTCCATCCTTTTTGCATTGCCTGCCTTACAACTATCATTTTATAGTGGTGGTTGTTCTACCTACAGGTTGTTCTTCCTTGTGCGGCCCTAGAATAGGCCCGACTTGCTTATAGTTCTTTTTGAATTATTAGTAATTATCATTGCTTGCTGGTCGGTCCTTTTGGACCGGATCCAGAATTTGTTATTGTATTTGCACTGCATTTTATCATTTGAGCTCTGTTGTTGGGGTGCCCTTCCCTTTTGTTTTGGGTTTATTATTGGGGAGCTCACCCTATTTTCGTTTTTAGGATCTCTCACTTCTTCTTCTATTCGGATCAAAAGTGGGAAAGATCCTTCTATGTAACATTTTCCTTATTTAATTAGAAAAAAAAAAAGGAAAAAAGTCAACAATATTAATCATGATTATATAATTTTAAATAGCAATTAACCCTATCATGCATCAGATAATTATTGCTGCTAAACATGGTCGTCCAACACTTGATCTATCACTAAACAATCCATCATTAAAAATAAAAAAATAAAAAACAAAATTCCGTCGTTTTCATGCTTTAAAAGCATTTATGCAGTTGCTTAGAAAAAAAAAAAAAGCATTTATGCAGTTGATCTATTCACATTGCTCAGTGCACAGGCACATATTCAACCGTATTCTTGACAATAACGCCATTGTGCTGAGTAATTGGTTGGTTGCTATCAGAAAACATTGAAAATGAGTATTTTGACTACAAAATGTAGTTGAATTTAGAAGATATTTTTTTCTATATATTATAGAAACTAATAATAATTTAACCGAAAGAGATGAAAGAGACCAAGTTTAAGGTGGTTCGGCCTATAACATACATCCACACGTTNTCGTTTTCATGCTTTAAAAGCAATTATGCAGTTGATCTATTCACATTGCTCAGTGCACAGGCACATATTCAACCGTATTCTTGACAATAACGCCATTGTGCTGAGTAATTGGTTGGTTGCTATCAGAAAACATTGAAAATGAGTATTTTGACTACAAAATGTAGTTGAATTTAGAAGATATTTTTTTCTATATATTATAGAAACTAATAATAATTTAACCGAAAGAGATGAAAGAGACCAAGTTTAAGGTGGTTCGGCCTATAACATACATCCACACGTTAAAGTCTTATAAGTTACATCTTTCTTTGATATTTTGTTATCAAATAAATCTTTTGATTTAGGGAATACAAATCAATATTTGTTGCAATATATATATAATTTGGTAAAGAACTTGAACAGAATTAGGTGTGATCTACTGAATAGGTTGGATGTGAAAGCATTGATCCTTCAATTTGGAGGCTAAGTGGGTTTGGTTCTTTGAGTATGAAATGAATGGTTCTTCAAGTGTGTGGTGGCACTTCAGTCTTGAAGAAAATTCCATTTTGGGGCCCAAACAAACAGAAAGAAAGTTCATGTTTCTAGAGACAAACACAAAAGTCAGAGCTGAAAATTGAAAAGAGATATCCACTTTGAACTAAATTCCTCCTGCAATTAGCACATAACCATACCGATCGATTAGACAAGAGCTTCTCCATATAGATTAGAAATAGTTGCATTTTAAAGTTTTGTTTCAAAAGTTTTTTTTTTTTAGAACAAAAATAAAAGAAGTAATTTATTTATTTATTTTTATCAAACATACTCGCTCTTATTTGGGACATCTTTCTATCTACTAAAAGTACATTTTAAGCTCGACCTTGACACAATCCCAAAACAGACTCTAGATAAGAGTATTTTGGTTATTCCTAGCATAAATGGCTTTTACGAAGCTATGACCTTTATGAAAGATGAATGTTATTTACGACTTATTTGGGTATGCATTTGAAGGGCCTAAAAGTGCACTTAAAATGTCTATTTGAAGAAAAAAATACTCGTTTGATAAAAAAAAATTAAAAGCGCTTTTAAGGTCTAAAAAGTTCAAAAGTAACCAAAACATATTTTTGGCAAAAGTTTAAAAATGAAGTGTTTGCCAAAAAAACGTTTTTTGACTTTAAAACTATATTTTTCAAACACAATCTTAAAAGCATATGCTTTTAATATATTGTTATGCGACTTCTATATAATTTGATGATGTAGTAAAAACCAGCATTTTGATCAATACTTTAAAAAAACACACACAAAATTTACTAGCATGTCATTTTAATTACCTTAGAGTATCTCCAGCAGGGCTTTTAAATTAACTTTTAAGTTAGATTTATAAATTTTGGTGCTCCAGCAGACCTTTTAAAATAGCAATTTTCCTAAAATTTGCTGCAATAAATTTTCATATTTGAAAGTTCACTATAGCACATTTAAAACATTTTTTATTCTTTCTTTCTCCTCTCTTCTCTCTCCCTCTCCCTCTCTCCTTTATCTATAATAAAAAATAGATGAAAAAAATAATATTTAAATAAAGTAGATTGTAAAATAGATGATCTACCGGAGTTCTTTGTAAAAAAATAGTAGTTAAACTAAAAAATTGATTTTGAATGACTAAAATAGCCATAAACAGCTGAAAATGCTCTAATAGTTTAAATACCATTTACCGTATAAAAAAGAGCCCACACTTATTGTAACTCCACAAGCAAGCCAGTACTAGTCACATGTAGGTGCTGTGAGTGTCTTGTCCATTCTCCTAAAATCAAACCAGTTGGCTGTACCCATTTCTGCTATAGCTATCTATATGATTGCACTTTGCTTGGAAGTTGATGCTCTAGTCTGTAGACATAGCCATGTTGATCTTAATACTAGAGCACTGGTGCAAGCATGGAAGTGAAAAAAGAAAGTTAGGTTCACAGCCTATCTATATCCTAAATTATTGTTAGATTGTGAAGGTTCTTGATAGGTCACGATCAGAGTCAATAAAGATAAATTGATAATTTTTATCTAGGGTGAAAATAATCACAATATAAATTTATACTTAGGACTGAAAAAATATCATAATACAAACACTCTAATACAACAACGGTTATTACTTTTACCAAAAAAAGATTGCCTAAGATAATTACCTACAACCTAAGTAAACTACCCCCTACCCATGTTAACAAATATTGACAATAAAAGATAAAGTTAACAACTAAGCTAAGAAGTAATTAAGAAGTACCACCCATGTCTTATCCCATGATGATAAGGTGGATGTTGAGTCTTATGAGACTATCAATTTTATAAAACTTTGAATTACATCGATGTTCATTTCAGACTATAAAAAATTATCAATATCTTTGAATAACAGAAATACCCGTAGGCCTTCAATTAAATTAAGGTGTTTGAATGTGAACAGTTGAGGTGAATTTGGGTTTGATTTCTGGTCATTCGTGATTCTTTGGTTCCATAGAGAAGTAGAAAATGCGGTGAAAGCCCAATTAATTAATTATTAGGATGTTGATTTAGTTTGTTTTGTTTTATAGGGAAAAGAAAAAGAAAAAAGAAAAAAAAGAGAGGTGTCGTTGAATCATGTAATAGTCACATATTTTTGCGTTTTGATTTGTTTGCCACTAATTACCTGGGAATGCCTAAAATGGGTTGTTGAAAGTTTTGAATTTTATCATTTTTTGTCGTTGAATCTTGGGGGTATTATCGAGTAAGCCTGATTTTTTCAAATGCATTCAGGTCAACTTTTGACTTTTTAGTGTTGTTTTGCTTCGTCTCCATTGTCCACGTCGGTCTGCTTATGGTGGGTCACAAGACCCGCGGCACGCAACGGTTCTTTTTCTTTTTTTTAAACCTAATTTATATGAATATTTTTACATTATTAAAAAAATTTGGAACGTCATTGACATTTGACAATAAGATAGTAACTAGTTGAGAAGGTATCTGATAACCAGAACAAAAGCCAAAAAATAACAAAATCAGTGCAGTAATTNTTAAGGTGTTTGAATGTGGACAGTTGAGGTGAATTTGGGTTAGATTTCTGGTCATTCGTGATTCTTTGGTTCCATAGAGAAGTAGAAAATGCAGTGAAAGCCCAATTAATTAATTATTAGGATGTTGATTTAGTTTGTTTTGTTTTATAGGGAAAAGAAAAGAGAGGTGTCGTTGAATCATGTAATAGTCACATATTTTTGCGTTTTGATTTGTTTGCCACTAGTTAGTAGTTACCTGGGAATGCCTAAAATGGGTTGTTGAAAGTTTTGAATTTTATCATTTTTTGTCGTTGAATCTTGGGGGTATTATCGAGTAAGCCTGATTTTTTCAAATGCATTCAGGTCAACTTTTGACTTTTTAGTGTTGTTTTGCTTCGTCTCCATTGTCCACGTCGGTCTGCTTATGGTGGGTCACAAGACCCGCGGCACGCAACGGTTCTTTTTTTAAAAAAAAAACCTAATTTATATGAATATTTTTACGTTATTAAAAAAATTTGGAACGTCATTGACATTTGACAATAAGATAGTAACTAGTTGAGAAGGTATCTGATAACCAAAACAAAAGCCAAAAAATAACAAAATCAGTGCAGTAATTCATTTCACAGTCCCGAAAAAAAAATTTCAAGATGGAAAGAGTAAGAAGGAAAGCTGTTGGCGGTGCTAGTGACAGTGACCCATGATGGTATTTGTAAGGGCAGAAAAGACGTACACCCAAACGATTCTTAGTTTCAGACCTGCTATTGAACGAGCTGTAAAAACTAAGAGATAAATAATGTACAGTCTTTCATTGATCGTAAAACAAATAACAATAAGGCGGGTGTTTTATGAGATTCTGGATATGAAATTATTCTTTGCAGCAAAAATAAAGCTCCACCCACATGCTTTAGCTGCTTAGGTATGGTAGGCAACAATATTGGATACTTGATTGGGACAGATTAGGAAGTAAAAGATTGCCTTGATCTTCCACTAAAAATGGCTGAGAAATGAAGTCCAAGCTAGTATGTTACTTTGCCTCTGTTATGAAATATCTATATTTAGTGGAAGGTAAAGAAGTATATATATATAAAGATAGTGGTGGTGGACTTGTGATTTTTGCAAAATGATAGTGACAAATGCACCTTTGGTGGGGGGCAATAGTTTAGGCTTCAATGCTATCACCATTAAAATGTTTGGCAAGAGGGCATATATATATATATAGGAAAATCTTTTATGTCTCACTTCATTAATAATAAGTTGCTGGAAATGAGATTTAGATTCACAAAGTATGTTCATGGTTGAAAATACGTAAGAGGGTGACTCGTCAAGACTCGAGGAATTTGGTTAAGGTTTAACCGTTCAACGTATTGCATACCAACTATGTGTCAGATTGTCTATGACCCAATATTTATTGTTTGGTCATGGTCTAACCATAGAGCTGCAAGATCACATGCATGCCTCTCAGACCACAACCTTCCTTTTTTCCTTATGGGGTTTGGTTCATAGCTGAAGAAATGTCAACTTAAATAAGTCATGAGCAGATGGATTCTTCCAAGAAAATCTTTTGTCTTGATGTAACCCGTGTGAATCTTTGTATACTGTTATGGTTGCACTTGCACCCGTGCCGTTTTAACTTCTTTAGGGTTCGTAGAGGATATGACTCATGGGTTGGAGTCCATGTTTTATAGGTCATGCGCTCAATAAAATATAATTGTTGTTGATGAAGATTGAAGATCGTTTTTTAAATGGAAGTGTACCCCAAAATCTTGATTCAATTTGGGTTGGCCTCTAGAATTGTGGCATGCAAACTGAGAGCAAAAAATCAACCTTCCACAATAACCTCCAAAATTAAGCCAAATCCTAATCTTACTAGCTAGAAAACCTTTAAACAAATTAAATAAGAGCTTCTAATTCTTAAGAAATTACACATAAATATTTTTAACCCCTAATTAACAGGAACTTCTAAAGACATCATAAACTAACTAAAACTGGCAAAATTAATTCTACTCCTGCCATCACTCTTATCATTTATTTATTTTTTTTCAAATTAACCATGGGGATTTTTTTTTCTACAATATCACTTAAAATTAATAGTATTTCTTAATTATGACCAACTTGTAATGTATAATTATATCAATGGGATATGTTACAGGTCAATAAGTTTTTCATATTCGGCTCATATTCTTCTATAAATTTATTAGATCAACTATTAGATTTGTGGGGTCCACCATTGATCTCACATAAATCTACAAATCTAATGATTGATTGTAAGAAAATATGAAAAAAATATTGACCTCTAGCATTTCTCTATATCAATTGCTAGGATCACGATCCTCTCAATTTAACTTGAAATGGATATGAGTAATTTATGGTCATAATTTTGTTTTATTATATTTAACGATGTTCATGATGCTACATTATTTAAAATTTTTAATTGAGATGATAATATATTCATTATGTGACAACATATAACCATTATATCTGTAAAATCGTCCTTCGGGACATCCGACATCTGTAAAACCATTCCATGTTGAGGGAGGAAATCTGTGTCCTTTAAAGACAATCGTTTAAAATCTAATGGTGTAAAAGGTATCATAATTTTGACAATCTTTAGAGGATGTGGTCATGTGGGAGCCCAAGCCCAAGCCCAAGCCTGAGCCCACGCAAATAAGAATGGGCTTCTTAGCTTGGAGTGGTCGCATGGGTTGCCCAAGCACAAGAATTCAAGAGCTTTCGGCAAATAACATCGCAGTAAGCCGACTTTGGTGAAAGTCTCTTCAGAATCAAATCTTACATTCCTACAATAATGAGGCTTAAAAGAGGCAGGCCACCGGAACAGGATCCTCTGCATTTCATTTAAACGGGATAGTATCCAGTTAGTTATACTGAAAGGATAATTTTATTTTTTCACTTTTTGAGAAAACAAAAAATACCCCTCTAATATAACTAACTCGATATTATTTAGTTCAAATAAAATGGAGACCATCCTAATTTGGCCACCAAGCATCTACGTTATAAGCCTCATCAATACAAGGCATGCATGAGTTATTAATATGCAAATCCTTTGATATCCGTGGTTTTTATCATATTCTGTTAGTGTGATGCGTCAAATCTAATAAAATTGTGACACGTGTCATATTTAAGTCAGTGTCATAATAATAGAATCTATTTCCGTAGACGAAATTTGACTATGAGAAATAAATTGTTTTTTTTTTTACATACCTCAATGACGGATTGAAACCCCCTCATATTTTCTAAAATATGATATTCTTATATTTTAAAATCTGAACCCTTCATTTCACCCAACGGTCTAAACTAATACAGAAGTTTGTGTGTTATCGAAGTAATTAATTTTAATTTTTAATATGTCGAGTTCACTTGCCGTGGTAACACAAACTTCTGCATTTGTTTAAACCGTTAGATAAAATGGTTAGATAGCTTAGATATTACAATATGAGAATCTCATATGAGGGGATCCAAATCCCTCAATGAACTCTAAATTTATTTTGATATAATACATGAAACTAATTACAAATAAGGTAAACCACATTAACTAAAAGACATGCATGGGAGTTTCTAGAAACTCAAAGCACTATTGAAGTGGATTAATCCAATATTACAACCTTATGATTGAGGGAAATCCAAATTGAAAAGACAATGAAGGGTTGGAAATATATGAACCAATCATAGGCTGTGTTAAGTTATAATTATGAACTATGGTATGCCACGTAGACTGCATTAAATTTAAATACAAAAGGTCAAATATTGGAAAGTGATGCAAAATCCCTCATATTTTCAACATTGTTCAAGCTTTTTCGGAACGACAAGTCCCCTTTTGTCGTATTACTTGACATTTCAGCTGCAACACCGGCCACCTTTTCAACGCGTCGGTATCTCCCAGAAACGTTTCTTTTTTCTTTCTTCCCCTAATCCATATGTCTCACAAAGATTAAGCAAAAAATCTAAAAGCATTCCCACGTAAACCTGTTTGGCTCGTTGGAATTCTCAGTACAAAAATGAACAAAAGAAAAAAGAACTATTAGTGAAGAAGAAATATATTGTTGTAGCAACCTGTCGAAGTACGTATGTAATGATCTTCTCGAATCACGTTAAATTCTTATGTCTTGATTCTTGCTTCTTTCTAATTTGTTGATTTTTATGTTTTTAGAAAAAAATATATATAAAATTAGTCCATACAATTTAACTTTATAATATATAAATCAATGTGGGTTCAAAATGATTCCTTTATACAAATTTCGGTCATTCTTACTATCCCGACAAACCAAGCAACCAAAGCCGATACCCTAAGTGGGAATAGTAAAAGAAAGAGAAGGGGAAGAAGCAGGGTAGAAGAATTGCTAACATATATATAGTCCTTATGAAATTATAAATTACTCTCAAATAAAAAATTATATATAAAAAAAAAAAAAAGTTTAGGATAGGGGTGTTTCAGCCACCCTCGTAATTATCGACTAGAAGGTGGGAATAGTAAAAGAAAGAGAAGGGGAAGAAGCAGGGTAGAAGAATTGCTAACATTTAAATAATCCTTATGAAATTATAAATTACTCTCAAATAAAAAATTATATATATAAAAAAAGAAAGTTTAGGATAGGGGTGTTTTAGCCACCCTCATAATTAGCGACTAGAGGGTGGCCAAACCATCCTCATGAGCCATGGGATAGCCAAACAATCCCAAGGTCAAAACTAATCAATTGACCTTCGAGAGTGGCTAAACCACCCACAAAAGCCCTTAAAAAATATTGACCACTTAAAAACAATCGGTTCGGAAGGGTAACCAAGCGACCCCAAGACCTTATGGGCTCAAAAACACATTTCCACCAGAAGAACAAACCACTTGATATGGATAAGGAACATCATGTTAACGTTGCTTAATTGGTTGGGAAAAAGGGTATTATATAGTTTTGCATTTTCCATTAGTTTTTGTTATTTTTGTATATGGTGAATGAGAATCCATCCAAATAGATGTCAGAAATTGGGTAGGTATCGTGGCTACTTTAATGCTATCAAGGTGGATACATAATTAGACTGCCACAAAAAAATCACCACGTACCGGGTCCTACTTTGTGAGTGTACAGATTTATCTTCATGTGATGTCTTAATCCCCAAAAGTTGAAAGCTCCTTTGTTATTGCAGCTAGATATTGACTCACCACCTTCCTCATCTCTCAAATGGGTACAATGATTCGTCTCCAACCTGTGCTTGATCTTTCTCAGTTAAAAATTTTGACCTGTTTAATTAAATGAATATAAGAACGTAAATGCGAATAATCACATTTAATTACGGTCAAACAAATATGATCTAGCATTGACGGAAAAATAGGTTGTTTTAAAATGAAGGTGCATTGGCAGGTGGCGATTGAGATTAAAAAAGATTTTGGAAAAGAGATTGAGTAGGTATACAAAATACGAAAGCACATGCTTCCACAGATCCTGGCTCTGGTTGTTTAAGCAATGGAGGATCCTCGTGTCTCGAGGGCAGCCTCTAATGATGAATTAATTAGGAGTTAATCTCCGAACTGGGGCAGAGAGATCTCCACCAAGAGGCATGGATGCCAGAGCAGCAATGCAAAAGAAAAAGAATGGATACCCAAAAAATTTGAAGGTCGTCAATGGGCCACGTGAGATGGATGAGATGAGCACTTGGCCTCGGGGCAAGTTACTGGGTGGGACATGGGAGAATGTGCTTGCAAGTCAAATTCCATGCAACTCACTCAGGTGAGTCTCCACGACACCAACAAGAGGGCATGTGAGTGGGGCTAGACCTTTAATAATATATATACATATATATAAAATAAAATAAAAAGTATAAACCATGCAAGGTTTATAATTTTTGACATAATTTGAATTCAAAATAAAATTAAAAAACGAAATTAACACGCTAAAGTTGAAAGATTTGATACGTTTATTTAAATGAGTAAAATTAGTATTGATCTATGCTTCAATGTGATTTGAATTCGACACCCAAACTAAAGGCAGATAATTTGTAATATGACCCATGAACTCACTAGTGTTAAGAGGTGTAACTCGTTAAATCAAATAGATGAAGTTTAGGTTGACTTAAATATTTCCAAGGTGTTCTCATGTTGGCCTATTCGATCTCCATCTCGAGTTTCAATTACTCCATCATGCTAAATTATCTTATTCACTACTTGCATTTTTAATGGACTACGTACTTTTCCTTTAAGAGTCAATGAAGTTTACCGGCCAGCACTCATGAGCTTGGTAATTGGCCAGACATCTACTCTAATCTTATCTTTGATAGAGATTAAAAAGCAGTAAATCTAATAATCCTTTTTTTCAAACCACGCTATCATGAATCATGGAAAAAGAAGAAAGAAATATAAACCATTAATTATGTGGCACAAGGGAAAACAACCCGTTAGTGTATTGTCTTGTCTCTAGAAGGATTAATGGTGGTGAAAAATTCTCTAAGTCGTCTCTTTTTATGTTAGGAAGATATTCGAATTACTACAACTTTTATTACATTAATTAGCTTTATAAAACTCACGTAGCAATTTACATGAGTGTGATGTGGTGTTATAGATAAATTTTTATAGTAGAGAAGGGTTTTAGTGGAAATCCTCGATAAAATAAAATGGATGGAAGGGTGAGGGCAGTTAAATATGAAATGGTATTATTAAAAAGAGCGTGCACCTTTTGTCTGTTAATGAAAGGAAATCGAGGGAAGATTGGACCGAGATTTGCTGGTGCGTGAGTGATGCTCTTTGCATTGTTATATGGTGCTTAGGTGGCTTATAAAGTTCCCTATTTCTTATTACATTAATCACATATCCATAACTTTAATATTGTAGAACACAAAATATATATATATATATATGCATGCTTGCCTGCTCTTCTGTCTCTTTCTCTCTTATATATATATATATATATATGAAGCACAATCATATATAGTTGGGGATTTGAGAGCTCTTTACAGGATTCAGCTATCGTCGTTTGCCGACCAAAACGAGGTTAGAAGCCACATATCCCAGCATTTTCTTGCAATATTTGATGTTCTTGGATGAGTCTCTACTGTTATCATTTTCATATGCTTTGATCAACGTCTATGCTTATCTTGAATTCATAGAAGAAAGTTCCTTACACAATTCATTTCATGAAAAATGCATTTATATATGCATGGGATTGGATCAAATTAATGTGCCTTTCTTAACTCTTTCTGTGCATCTCTCTCTCTCTCTCACAGAAAAAACGAAATGAATAAGAAAATCTTGAAATTTGGATGAATGATCATTTGGGTCACATTTTGAGTTTTCTCTATCTTCATTTGCATGTCATTAATGTCAAATGAAATATTTTTAATGTTAAATGAAGCATTAATTAATATTGTGGAAATATTATATGTTATTTGCTTAATTATCTCTTATATATATATGCATTTTTGTTTTACACACATTTCCTAGCTATATATATATCATAGAATCTAAATTAAGAGTTAATGAATATGATAACTAAATATAAACGCATTATATATTGACCATTCAAATGATCGAGAATGATTATTGGTAATGCAATATAACCAATAATTAATCAAAAAAATTTCACCAATTAATCCAGAAGAAATAAAATCTACGTACCCAACTTGCCGCAAAAGCTATATATGTAATGTTTATATATTGAGATAGGATTTTGGTAACATGCACTGCTATTAATAATCTCTTGGTTATCTTGATGCTGCCGTTTAGAATATAAGAGCTTGGCAATTCCCATCTCCCCAAGTTTCCCGGCACTTATAAGCTTGAAATATATAGGATTTGGCCTAAGTGCTGTATGTTTAATTAGTTTTTTCAACCATTCAAATTTAGTGAAAAAAATTTAGATTATTGAAAAAACTATATATGTATATATATAGACCCAAAAAAAGCTGTATATATATTACATTTTTTTAATTTTTAATTTTTAATTTTTTTATTTTTTGTAAGAGTAAGAAAAAGTAATTGAAGAGTACTTACACTGTTACACATGCAAAGGTAGAGTTTGACCTAAAAGCTATGGAGAACAAAAGTAATATTTCATTGGATATGTTAATGGCCTTTAAGAAGCAATAAAGTTACTTGTGCTAAGCTAGCTAGGTAGAGCCCCTCGATCTCCTATATATATAAGTAGAATTTTGATAGTGGAGGGGGCCATTTGAACTGTAAATTTGAAAAATTCTCTTGTTAATGGACAAATTTTAATCATCTACTTGCCTTTTCCTTTATTCTATATTCTGTCTACACTTTGTTTCTGAAGCTAGCTTTTTTTTTGATACATGGGTGCAAATCTTTCATCATCTTTATCACTTTTGTCTTACAAAGCATACACGATATATATAAATATATATATCGCCCCAATTGCCATATAATATTTGCACAATTGTTAGATCCCACACACCCCGATAGTGCTCGTGCGGTGTATAATATATAGTCTAATTAATTTCTTGGTAACCCAAAACAACTGGCTTTGCCAGATAGAGAGTGAGCTTCACCTGCATTTGACAGACCATCATCGTTGGAGTCGTATATCCATACAAATATATATATTTTAGTGCCCTTTTAATTCTGGATCTCACAAGTACTAATTACGTCTAACTTAATATTACTTTTTATTACAAGTATATATATATAATTAACTATCTTATCATCTTTTTGAATCATTTTTTTTTTTATCCTTCTTATGAAGTTGCATGTTATATATGTATTCTCAGTGCTCTTCCTTTTCTATCTTTTCCCTAGATATTGTTTATATATATATAGAAAATCATATGAAGTTCACCCATAATAAGCTTCTAACCCTAATGGATTTACATGCCTACATATTGTTTATCTTAAGGTGTATAAAGTCGAATAACTTAGGGATCACTCAATAGCATTAATCTGGGTTTGTCATTTTAGGTTGTACATCCAACCCGTTTTAGCAAATCAAAATTCACAAACAAATATTATGAATTGTTAATGTATTTTTTGTTTTTGTTTCGAAAAACTATTTCGATATGACATAAATGTAAAACCGGTTTCGAGTTTTTTATGTGTGAGCTAGGTTGTTTGTTAATGTTATTTTTATTTTTCAAAACAGAAAACAAAAAGTTAGGAGGAGGAAACTTTAAGCAACAATGCATTATTTTTATGCTTGGCATATATTACCATTTATTGCCAAAATATGTCACAAACACAGCCTAAATTATTGTCGGTGAAAGAGAGGTTTACCATGGTCCATGACAATTAGCATCAATAATTCATCCTACACTTTTTTCTAGCAGACACCCACATGGTATTTAGGGCCACCAGATTAGAGTCCAGCCATATATAAACATTAGCAAAATTCTACCACTCACATCAAAAGCCATGCGTGAATTTTGTTTCTTTCTTACACACCAAGAATTCTAATTCCATTAATCCTTATATTTAAAAGCATGCATTGTTTTCATAATTTCTCTTCTCTCTCCGATTATTTCTTTATTTTTTCTCTTTTTCTTTTATATATATAAATTAGAGGATCTAGATCCGCTACGCAACGAAAAAATAAACGGTCCAAATTGCACAAACAACGCCAAAAAATAAAAAATAAAAAAGCAAATTCATGTGTTTTTTTTTTTTTTATTTTTTTAATGATTTGGCCGCCCCAAACGGCTGACTGATTTAGGTGATCGAACCATTCCCTTAAACGATATAGGGTAAAGGCCTAAAGGGTGGTCCAACTACCTCACCAAAAATCAACCATGTCATTGAACCTTTCTTTTTTGCATTATTGGCATAAATTTGAAGACACAAATATTGCGACCCATGCAGTACCCATCGTACTGCATAGGATTTGCATCCTACTTTAGATGGTGGAACGAAATCAACGGTTGAGATTTGAGAACTGGGAAGCAGTGGCCACAACCCTGACTGACCGGCTGCCCGTAGTGTGTNTTCTCTTTTTCTTTTATATATATACATTAGAGGATCTAGATCCGCTACGCAACGAAAAAATAAACGGTCCAAATTGCACCAACAACGCTAAAAAATAAAAAATAAAAAAGCAAATTCATGTGTTTTTTTTTTTTTTTTTTTAATGATTTGGCCGCTCCAAACGGCTGACTGATTTAGGTGATCGAACCATTCCCTTAAACGATATAGGGTAAAGGCCTAAAGGGTGGTCCAACTACCTCACCAAAAATCAACCATGTCATTAAACCTTTCTTTTTTGCATTATTGGCATAAATTTGAAGACACAAATATTGCGACCCATGCAGTACCCATCGTACTGCATAGGATTTGCATCCTACTTTAGATGGTGGAACGAAATCAACGGTTGAGATTTGAGAACTGGGAAGCAGTGGCCACAACCCTGACTGACCGGCTGCCCGTAGTGTGTGACACTAAGATTTTTGGAAGCTTCGAAAGATGCTAATAAATGTTTATCCGCCAACCCATTGTTAGATATTGATGGCGGTGGACAATGGGTCAATGATCCATCTCATCATCCTCTTCCTTTTTTTGCTTTTTCTTCAGAGCATTATCACATCGATTGCTCTTCTCCCTTGCCGTACGATCGAATGCCCTCGTATCCTGCAACAACTTTCTTCGACCGTGCAGCCTTGCGGTCCTGCGGATGGTTCCAAAAAAAACCAAAATCTCTGAGCTCGGACTCTGTAATAGTGAAGATATACAGCAGCTCTGTTTGCCACAGAGGTTTCTCTGTTTTTCCGTTGGGATGATTTGGGCCACGTGAGTTTCTTCCTATGGCTCTTGATCTTGAATCATCATACGCTCGCATTTATTTCTCTCTCAAATATTTACAAAAAAAGACAAACCCGTTTTCAAAGGGGTTTCCTTTTTGTACAAGTTTTACCTTTTCTGTGAAACATTTACTGAGAAGAGCAAAATGGGATTGGACTAGAACGAAAATCTTTCTCATTGCTGTCTTTGGATTGCTTGCCAGCAGGAGCCCAGAAGACCCGTAAATCTGTTCACCCAAAGCACAAAAAAAAAAAAAAAAAAAAAAGACAAGAAACAAGCCCAGAAGCAAGAAAACCAGACACAGGGACTAGCTGAGTAGCCTAGCTGAACGGCACAAAACATACGAATTATACAATGCAACACAAAAGCCAAGAAATTTTGATATCAGAATCGATTCCCTACTTCCCAGTTCCCACAGAGAGAAAATACGCTCACCTAGGGAAAACAATTACTCGCACCACTAAAACTATAAGCTGGCCACAAGTGTCCACTCTACCGCACGAACTCTCTCTCTCTCCCTCTCTCTCTCTCTCTCTCTCTGTGTCACTATTTTCTTAAACAAAAAAAGAAAAAAAAAAAAGGTAAATACTTATAGGTTCTTTCCTAGTCTAGAAATAGTAGTATCAGAGGGCTTTGTTTTGCTCCCAGGCCGGCTGGTCTGGTTCGTTTTCTCCTTTATGTTGTTGCTGCAATTTGTCATTAATGCCTTCTTTGGAATCCTCAAAAGCTTATAAGATCTTAGCAGAGCCAACTGTACTGTTTTACTTCCTTATTATTACTACTATATTTTACTTCAGTTCACACTCTTCAACTACTCTTGACATCTAAAAAGTTTTCTTTTTTGAGGTCGAAGTATCAGCTTTTATTATAAATTGCTGTTTTGGGGTTATCAAGTTTTAATTTTCTTTCTATTCTCAACTGGGTTTGTGAATTTAATTTTGGGTTTCTGAAAATTTACCTTTATATTAAAATTTTCTCAAGTGGGTCTCAAAATTTTGATTTATCTTTTCATTTTCTTCATTTGGTCTTCTTAACTTAAAGGTATATGTTGGAAATTCCCTCGACTGGATCTCTAAGATTCATAGGTTCATCATATTGATTATTGAAGTTGTTTCTTTGGTTTTCTATGAACATATATACTTGGGCTTCTGAAATTTAATTTTATATTTAACTCTTTTCTTAAAAAAGAAAAAAGAAAAAAACTGATATTAATGAACGTTTTTTATGTTGTATAGATTGGTGGGCTTAGGACCAAAAGGAGAGCTGTAGCGTTGTCGCAGCCTTGCAGGAAGTACAACACTAGCTTCTTGTATCCCGGGCCGCGCCGCTCGTGGTTGTCGCTCGTGGCGCTTTGATTGACATTTGTCAGAGACTTTGTTTTAATCTATTGCACACCCTTCTCTTTCTCCTATTCCACCTTTCCTTCTTCCGCCAATCTCTCTTATATACCACTTTGCCGACCTCCCAATACTGAGCACTTGAAGAGTTTTTTGGGTTTGTTTTGTATGTGCTCAAAGGTGTGAAATTGACCTCTGAGGTGTTGCATTTGCCACAATTGTAGGGAGGTCGGTGATAGTGTTGAATTTCACTGTTGCTTTGCATTGAAGCCGAGGTACAGTCTTCGAACCTTGGAGCTTTGTTCTTTGTTTCTGTATTTGATTATTCCATCACTTCCGCGTTTTGGGGTATTACTTTTGTTTTTTTTAATCATATCTTAGGATTAGAATATGTGAAAAACGGTTGCCATTGGTGGTCTGTCGGGTTTGGTAGTTGGTTCCCCGTACTTGCCCAATCTTTTGGATTTACAATATGAATAGTGGAATTACAAGATGTGGGGCGGCCATTGTTTTACATAATTAGCGAGTGAAACTCGGTCCGTGAATAAGGGCTTTGTTGGATATTTAAAGGGTTCTAACCTCTGCTTTGAGATTGCACTGAGGGAGTGTAAGAGGAGTGGTTTTTGATGTGGAATATAGATATTAAGTATAAGACATGCTGAGCTCTGATGAGGGAGAAATTGATGTATTCTTTGACTCGGCGGATCACTTGTCGTCTGAAGAGTTAGTTGTAGATAAAGAAGAGTTAAATTATGTAAATTTAGAGTATGGTATTTGGATGAATGAGCCACTAAGTGTTAAGGAAAGGCGAGAGAGTTTTTTACGTGGAATGGGTTCAGCTGAATCTGCTTCTTCTAAGATTTGTGCTGAAGAGATGGTGGGATTGGAGAGAGTTACAGAATGCAGTGGAGCGGTCTCATGCTCTAGCATTTCGTCTACTGATTGCGCAGATGAAAATTTGGTTTGTTGTGGAAGAGATAGGGGCAATCTAGCAAATGCCATGTTTGATGAATTGGAAGGAAAACAAGAGGACAAACAGCAGGTAGCTCTCAATGGGGAGCATACTTTGCTTTCAAGCTCTTCTCAAGAATGTGTAGAGAGTGATGCTCATGCACATGCTCATGCACAAGAGTATAAGAGCTTAGATGTGGGTAAAAGGAAATTGAAAAGTTGGTTAAAACGCTTTGTGAACAAGACAAAGAGCAGAAGAAATACGTTTGCAACTGAGGTATCAAAACCAGATTTGGAAATGCCTGCGATAAATAGAATGAAGGTGTGGCAGAACAAGAAGAGGTACGCGGAGCTTACTGCTCTTTACAGTGGGCAAGAGATTCGTGCACACAAGGGCTTAATTTGGACAATGAAGTTTAGTCCAGATGGCCAGTATCTAGCAAGCGGTGGTGAAGATGGGGTTGTACGTATTTGGCGTGTTACATCAGCAGATGCCTCTTCTAATTATCCAATAGTTGAAGACAATTTGGGTACAAAAATGAAAGGAGGCAAGTCCACTCTTTGGGGAAAGAGGACAAAACATGCCTCAATTGTCATTCCTGCAAAGGTTCTTCACATTGAAGAATCGCCACTTCAAGAATTTTACGGCCATTCGAGTGGTGTGTTGGACTTGTCTTGGTCCAATTCGAATGTAAGTCTCTTGACAATTCTTTCACTTGATCATCTTGGTATATAAGCCTATAATGTGTTTGAATCTAATCTAAATGTTTTGCTGCAGTGTCTGCTTTCATCATCCAAGGATAAAACTGTTTGTCTGTGGCAAGTGGGTTGCGGCCAATGTTTAAATGTTTTCCGACACAATGATTATGGTACGTATAAAAAAATTAAACTTTTTATCTCTCTGTTCTGTAATCAATACAATAATAAGATCAAACATATTCTTTCTCCAGAATTTAGAGTATGATTATATATCTTAATTCTTTGTTTCCTTTGCTTTATTGTGTCAATCGATGGTAATATAGTTGGTTTTTTTCTTTGTTTTTTCAATGGAACCAGTGACTTGCATTCAGTTCAATCCAGTTGATGAAAATTACTTCATCAGTGGCTCCATAGATGGAAAAGTTCGAATTTGGGGAGTGTCTGAGAAGCGAGTTGTTGACTGGGCTGATGTGCGAGATGTAATAACTGCTATATGCTACCAGCCAGATGGGAATGTATGATCCGAATATCTTGATCTCAGTATAATGTATACAACCGCTGCATAGATTACAATTTTGGAAGTTCATGACAATAATTGTATTTTACGTTGTTATGCAAGCAGGGGTTCATTGTTGGTTCTATTACAGGCGCTTGCCGTTTCTATGACACATCAGGTACATCTTTGTGCTTGGTAGTTCATGTTGAATCTTAATTGTTCTTTTTTTTTTTAACCCTTTGCATTCCTAAATTGTTCTAATTGTTTTACAGGGAAACATCTCAAACTCAATGCAAAAATACGCATTCAGGGTCGAAAGAAAACTTCTGCCAATAAAATAACTGGCATTCAGGTCTGCTCTGCTCATGCTATCATTTTATTTTATTTTTTAATATACTCACTATGACATTTTTTGTTAACCTTCGGTGTTGTTCTCTCCTTGCAGTTTTCCCATGAAAGATCTCAAAGAGTTATGATAACATCAGAAGACTCCAAACTTCGTATATTTGATGGGATTGATATCGTCCACAAATTTAGAGGTAGAGGAGTTTATAACATTGAGTCGAGACTGTTAGTGTTAATTTCTGTTTTTAAAACTCGGGTCTTTCCCTTTTATTCTTGATGTTACTCACGATATTAACTCTTTTTTTGAGAAATGAGTCATTGAGAACCTCCAAGTTTATATGCACTACTGATCCTATGACTTTCTAAAGCATATTCATAGTTAGGTAGCCTCCCTTGTTTGTGACCACTTTGATGTATGTAGCATGGAGACAGTTTCCATGTAATCCTGGATTTCTGCACACATCCTCATGCATATTCACTTTTATAAACATGAACCATGAAAGTGTGCGCCATATTCTATGAAATTCATCTTACACATACATTGCACTTGAATACGTTTCTTAAGTAGATTTCCCATTTTAAGTAATACAACAATGCCTTCCCATCAGCTTTTGAGGATATATTCTATGCTTGGATATTGCAAGCATATGCCTGTATGCACAGTTCTCTATTTCTTGGTTAAATGAATTACTTTTTCTTTCAACCATATGCGTTTAACCTGTAATATGAATCTAAACTTGTGATTCACAAGTACGAGATTTACCATTTACCAATTCTTAGAAGCTTATCTGTTATTTGATCAACTATGAAGTCATCCTAAAGTCATTGCTACTGATTTCCACAGGTTTTCCAAAGTCAGGAAGCCAGTTGTCATGTTCATTTACTTCAAGTGGGAAACATATAATCTCAGTTGGAGAGGACTCACGTGTTTATGTCTGGAACTATAATGGTTCCTGCATCCCATTGTCAAGAAACACAAAATCTGTGCATTCCTGTGAGCATTTCTTCTCTGAAGGTGCAACTGTTGCAATACCTTGGCCGGGCATGGAAACAGGACGGACGGGCTCATGGAGAGCTAGTACTGAGCATTGCTCACAAGCATGGGACTGTGTAGACGCCGATTCTTGGATCACAGATTCGGAACGTTTTTCTCTCAGTAATTGGTTCTCTATGGATGGCTCATGCAGGGGCTCTGCAACTTGGCCAGAGGAGAAACTTCCTCTGTGGGATGTGCCAGTTTCACAAAATGGATCTCATTATCAGCACCATGAAGACAATCAGCAACAGAGCTGCAATAATGCCCACAAACACACAGCTATATCAGACACGTGGGGGCTCGTGATTGTGACAGCTGGATGGGATGGAACAATCAGAACATTCCACAACTATGGATTGCCCATCAGGCTTTAGGTCTTGCATTACCCAGAAGAATTTTGACTTCTTAATAGTCAGCCTATATTTCCCTAACCTTATCCACATGCTCAAAATTTCCTAGAATTACAAATCTTCTAACATGTTTCATAAGTTTGTAGATTTGCACTTTTGGCCAATGTCAGATAGATTATTTGGTCTAGGAGGGCAGGCCATACAGTTTTTCGTTTTTCAACCTTTTTCTCCCTTTTGTGAATGATACCTGATGTATAGAACAACACAGTAAAGAAATACAATTGAATCTTTTGGCTACTCTAAGCTTGTGCAAGTTCTTCGCTGAGAAAGTTGGTGTCTGATCCAATGCAAATAATAAGTTGTTATGTTTTCTTCTCTTCTAGTTATAGTCTAGGTGTATGCTTGTTTTACTTGCTTCGAGGCAATTTTCCTCAATATTTTGATATAGCAGGGTTCACTGGGATTCTTGCACTGAGCTCTACAAACTTTAGAGACTTAGATATGCAAATTCTACATTTGCAGACCAGGAGGATGGACATTGGTTTCAAATCAATTTGACGTTAGGTCTTATTTTAGGTTTGTCATTGGGTGAAAATTTGCCTTCAATGTAAACAATGCATGTTATACAAAGTGTCTATTGCAAGGGGAAGTGGCCATATCACATGATAGAGAGGATTAGGTGCTAATTTGGTGGCTTGTAGCTAAAGTAAAATCTATAGGTTCTGGATTCAGATTAGGTGCTGCAAAAAACATACAATATATACATATGTCGTATGTTGATACACAGTTTCCCGATTGGTGACGTGGCACGCTTGTTNCTATTCAGATGAGTTGTAGGTAAAATCGTTTAACGGAGAAAGTTTAAGTATGAATTGGGAATGCAGCTTTTTCTTGAATTTATAACTGGTAGCTTCTGGTGCAAGGCATGTTGAAAAGATGATGAGAATGGGCAAAAACAGACGGGGAATAGAGATTTTTGCTGGTTGTTTCAGTTTCAACGCAATAAAGGTAATGCCAAGATGCCTGAAGGTTCTGCAGGGTAATTTTTCTCATGAGTAATAAGTAAAAACTAATAAGGAAACCATGGAGCTTTGCCAAGGCAAGAAATTTCATAATTGGCACGTGAAGGCAATACTTGATATTATCCGGAAGAATGATGAAGGTCACTTACATATATATATATAGACGATAAAATTCATTATTTTAACCTTTTTTTCAACTATCTTTATATGGTGAATGGATGAATCTACTATAGAATTTGTATAGGACCCATATAAATTCACAAATCTAATGGTTGATTTATTGAATTTGTAAAAAGAGATGGTTTTTAGATGGTTGTGTAAACATGTTTCAATTATAACCAACGTTTGGATCAATTATTGTTAAAAAAAAAAAAAAATCGAATTGTTAGGACTATTACATCAGCATTACTAAATAGTTGTAGGATAAAGATATAGTATATATCGTGACTCTCTTTCTTTCTTTATAAATATATGAGCATTCATATCGGGCTCAACAAATTTTCTCTTCATTTTAGCTAAAAAAACTTTTTTTTTATTATATATTTTAGCTACCTATTTTTCCAAAGTATATACATCATGCTTTCTGTTTTAGCTATAAATATTCATTATTTCATTTAAATATTCTTTTTATATTTCTTTGTTCTTCTCCGACCATCATATTTTTGACAATTTGTTTTTCTTAGCAGTTATTTTTCAAAATTATGTCTCTTCCCAATGGTCATATTTGTAAAACTTTATCTTTTCTTAATGGGCATATTTTTAAATATCTGTCTTTTTTTTTTTTTTTTTTAAATGGTCATACTTTCTAACGTTCTACTTTTGGGAGATCAATATGAATTATTATTCATTAGTCAAATCCAACTATTGAAATTCTTGGAGACCAAAAAGATTGCTTATATTGTTTTTAATAGGTAACTTAATCGTATAGAAACAATGCCTTATAAAGTAGAGGTTATTAGTTCAAATTTATCTCCCTCTTTTCTTCTCTAATACGGATATGTCCAAAAAAAAAAAAAAAAAAAGTTTCGTAAACTTTTTCACAAAAATATGCATATCAACTTAGTAAAATCCTAGTAAGAATAACATTATTATGTTAGAACCTAATCTCCTACAAAGATTTATAACATTTGGATCCGTACATAGACCTTGGATATAAGATCTAATTATCTTGATTNCCAATAAGATTGCTTATATTGTAACTTAATCGTATAGGAACAATGCCTTATAAAGTAGAGGTTATTAGTTCAAATTTATCTCCATCTTTTCCTCTCTAATACGGATATGTCCAAAAAAAAAAAACAAAAATGTTTCGTAAACTTTTTCACAAAAATATGCATATCAACTTAGTAAAAACCTAGTAAGAATAACATTATTATGTTAGAACCTAATCTCCTACAAAGATTTATAACATTTGGATCCGTACATAGACCTTGGATATAAGATCTAATTATCTTGATTCCAGCTTGCATGCACATCACCATTTTTTTTTTTTTTTTGGAATAATTACTTGTTTAGTACTTGTAGTTTAACTTGAAAATAAAGAGACATCTCAGTCTCAAAACTATCATAGATAGTACTTGTGAACATCTTATAAACACAGTTGGCACTTCTATGTGTATGTTTCGTCCAATAACACGTCAAGTCTAATCATAATTTGACAAGTTGTTAGTTTTTAGGTTGACTAATTTGGTGCCCAAAACACTTTTCTGTAATTTGCTATAAATTTAGGTAAGTGTTATACTTGGTCTATTCGAGAAAAATCACAAGTTAGTACGTCAAGTTCAAATGAGTGAGCATCTAGTACAAATGAGTTGGTTCAAAAGAACTTTTCAAGACAAATAGCACGGCTCATTAGTAGGAATACTAAGATGCAATATTACTACCGACAAAATTAATCATTATTAGATTTTGATCAAATAGTAATTTTAAAAGTCACTTTATTTTATATGAAAACATTCGAACACCGATATAAAATTACGTTAAATCAAATTTTGATCTCCTTTTTAGAGCTCAATACTTTCAAGTTTATTTAATGAGTTCTTATGCAAGGTTATTATGTGTTGAGGAGGCCTTCTTTTAGTGTGCTAAGAGAGAGTTCTTTGATCCTAGAGCATTCATGCTAATTCTTTCTTAGAGTTTCTTAGATTAAACCACACAAACCATTTATACACAAAAAGCCTCCAACCACCCGAGTTCTAGATTTTTTTTTTTTTTAGACATGTCCGCACAAGAGGGAGATGGAGAAATCGAACTAGTGACCTCCGCTTCATTAGGCGTAGTCCCAATTGAGCTACCTCTTAGAGACCCTGAGTTCTAAAATTGTAAGAGGAAGCTCGGTAAAAGAATTACTAAGAGATTTTGGAGCTACTGCGATAGGAGCAAGCAGGTCATTTACATGATGCAAGAAAATGTCCATTACAAAAGTCTTGTAAGTGTAAACTTCTTATAATTTGATTTTCTATTTAGTAGATAAGTTTCTTGGGTTTGGTTTTCTCAAAATGATTTTACTTTTGAAGAGTTCTTAAAAAAGTTTCTACTTCATTACCAAGTTTGTGTGTTGATTGTGTTTATGGCTTTCCTATTACTTTGCAATTGTTTGTGTGATGAATGATATCCACAATCGGTTCTCTGTAATCTCTACTTCTCATATTGGCGTAACAGTTTCCATCCGAAAATTCCACTTGAGATTTACTGCTCCCATAATTGGCACTCCTTCCATCTTCTCTGGCAAGCCTTTCTCGTCTCTGTACGTACAACACCCTTGCCAAATGCCTTTCATATTGATTAACACTATTGCTCACCCCATTCTTTGGGTATGATCGTGTAACACACCAAACA
>CM017321.1:42590361-42671562 GCA_006937295.1 Carpinus fangiana | reverse complement strand
ATATATATATATATATATATATATATATATATATATACTCTTCTGCTGTGCTTGGCTTTTATTTCGCACGAGATATTTTACTAGGAAATTGTCATTTTCTCGAGAAAAAGACGTTATCTCTGAGAAAAGTGAACCCCGACAAAGGATGAAGGAAGAAAATTTTAAAAATGAAAAAAATAAAACAATTATCTTTTGTGGGAAACACAAAGAAAACCAGATAGCACGCGCATGAACTGAAGGAAGGCTTGCCTTGGCGGCAGAGCTAAAACACCTTCCTCTCTTTTTCTGATACTAAGCAGTTTCAGTTTCTAATGGCAATCTCCACCTCCTTCGTTCCCGTTCTTTCTTCCATTGCCATCTCTTCCTCATCTTCGTCTTCATCGTCTTGGTCATCTACTTGCTCATCTCTGAGCCCTCTCAAGCCCCATTACCATGGTTGGGTAGTGGGTAATCCGAGCTCTAACGGACGGTTGGTGATTCAATGTTCTTCTTCTGGAAGGGCTCCTACACCTGACCCCATGAACGTGAGGTATGGATAGTTGCTGGTTCTCCTTGTTTCTTTGTGTACTTTGAATTAAGGAATTCTGGGTCGTCCTTAAAAGGGAAAGAATTGGGCGTTTTGGGTTTGTGTGGAAATCTCTTTTTGTCTTGATGGGCATCGGGTTTTCCTTTCATGTTGATTTTTGTTTATTTCATGTTTTTTTGCAGTGTGCTTCGTATTCATGTTTCATTTTGGTATTCTTGAACAATACATGCTAAACAAAAAGCAAATATTATTCATTTTTAGCTGATTGTGTGAGTGGTGTACCTGTTTGTGTTTTAGAATTGAATTGTTTTGTTCTGCATTCTGTCATCGATATGTATGCACATGGAAGGATGGTGATTATGATGATAGCTAATTAAGGGCAACCGGTCATCTCTAGACCATACTTCAAGCAAAAAGCAAAGCTTTTTACCATCCCCTACGGTAAACCCAGAAAGCCTCTCCCATCCATTCCTAATGTCTCTTCATAAGCTATAACTTTGTGTGGCCTACTTGCAAAAGCAGAGGTCCTCTAACTACAGAATTCGACAGAGAGAGGGAGGGAGAGAGAGAGACGCCTCTAAAATTAAAATACAGGGGTGATGTGTCTGTGCCATTACTTGCTTACCTCCGTAAATTGTAGTATTGGTTAGCTATATATTATTAGAAGATGTACTTATGAGAAGAATAAGGTCTCATATTAAGTTGATATGCCATACCTGTTTTCTAGAAAGAGGCATTCCAAGAATACTAACTTTACGGTTCACTCATCCTCCTATATGATTTTTATTCTTTTGATTAGTTAAAATTTATCACTTGATATTTACTATCTTCCAACGTATAGTGGTTCTACATGAATGGAAAGATGGTTAGCTTCCTTTCTCTTTTTTTTTTTTTTCTTTTTTTTTTTTTCTGGATATGAATGCATCGAAAAATAGCAGCCTGCTTTGTGGAAAAGAAGATTGAGTTACTATGTTTAGAGCATAATAGTTACTTTACAAGTGTTTACCAGGGGAATAAAATGGAATTTATTCGCAGTTTGAACCCAGCCTTGCATGAACCAGTGGTATATGTATTCATGGATGAACAATGTTTGTCTCTTATCTTATGGCAATCCTCTTTGACCTAAAATGGTAGAATGTAGGTGATGCATGAAGTAAAAAGACCCTGGAAGATAAAACTTCAAAACCAAAATTATTTGAAATTGTGGTCTTATTTGATATGAGACCTAGTTAGAGACTTACAATAGTTTTATTTTCATGTTTGTTTTGCAATAGGAAGTTAGTTTAGGTAGGTGGCTTCTCTTGTATACTTCCGGTGTACATGGGGCACCTTTCGCTTTTAATGATATCTCGACTACTTATAAAAAAATAAAAAATAAAAGTTTTAATTAAGATTTAAAAAAATAAAAAATAAAAGTTTTAATTAAGATTTACTGAAATAGGGTTAAACTAATTTGTAGATTGCTGGAATAGGCTGTTAAAGAAGCCCATGAGTCTCAGGTTATGTTATAAAGTCTTTTTCTTTTTATCAGTCGTTTTCTACTTGGTGGAGCTGCTCCTTTATATATATAGTTATTTTGGAATCATAGTCTTTAAAGGAAATGGATTAGAAATAGTCCATAAAACGGATTTTATTTAATTTTTGTAAAAATTCAAGGGGATTGAGTTTAATAAAAGCGAAAACTAATCACACTTACATTTTGATGTGGGTGTTAGCTTTGTCCCTACACTTTTAAATTGAACAATTTATCCCTTACATGTTGAATTTGTAATAAATCAAACCATCGTTTAAAATTTTCTTTTAAGTGTAACAGAGTTGTTGCTACATTGTCAATAATAATGATATGATGATTCTATCCTTTGTGTGTCTCTTCCTACTTCTCTTCAGCTCCTTCCTCCTCTCTGAACCCACCTCTAATCTCTTGCCTTTGTCATTGTAATCTTCTTCTTATAGTACGCAGTCTCCTCTACCACACTTTCATTCAGACCTTTCTCCGGGCCAAGAGCGACTTTGTATCTGACCTTGCTGCTCTTCATCCTGGCACGACAAAAGTTACTAGGTTAGGTGGGGCTTATCCATCTTGAGTTGGCTAGTGATTCACAAAACAATTGATGCTTTTGAGGCTTAGTTGGCGAAGAGTAAGAGCGAAAAGAGGAGAGGAAGAGAGGGTGTAACAACGAGCTGGGTGAGTTGAAGCAGCTAGAAACATTTTAGGGAAGGAGGATTTGGGCGAGTTGGACCCACTGGGTGGAAAGAGTATCAATAGTGGCGGAGGCTTTGGTTGTCATGATGATGGAGAGAAAAAGTCAGAAAGAATTTGCGGGAGTTTTACTAGGGAAAGGATTTTGGAGTGTTTGTATCTAATAAATTTTAGAGAGAAAATGAAGGCAAGTGAAGAAAAAAAAAGGGTGGGTTAAGTTATTTTTATATATGAAAATATCTGTCTTTTTTTTTCCCCTCTTTTTGTCTATCATTCTCTTACTCCCTAGGTAGTTTCTCTTGTATACTTCCTATGTACATGGGATGCCTTACGCTATTAATGATATTTCAATTATTTATCAAAAAAATTCTCTTACAATTAAAAATGGTTCTATAATTTTGGGTCATCAAGTGTTGGTTTTCTTTGAATTAAGACATCAATATTGATGTTTCTGTATTTTATATCTTAATCTCAGTCTGTACATCACTATTGTAATTGGTTGGAATGAGAAAGTGAAAAAAATAAGTTTATAAATATGTCCAATCAATTTTATAGTTATTTTAGACTAATTCTATAAAGTATTACTTGAATGATCATCAATCACACTGTTGAGTTCAATGTTGGGTTAAATGAACAAGTACGAGAAAGCTCTTATGTCTCAGTAACACTGAGAGGTGTGGCAACAGTAACTCCATTACATTTAACATAATTTTTTTGAGGGTTTGAATTGTTACAGACTCATTGTGCAGGAGGTAAATTGATCAATTCAAAAGTGTAGGGAACAAATTGACACCATCAAAATGCTAGTGTGACACTTGTAATTTTTGTTTAATAAAATTCCAGTGGCTTTTTTTAAGCTTTAAGGGTATGATTACCTAGGAAACCTAGGTATCGTTATTTAATATTTTTTTTTAATAACCTAACCATCATTAAGTCCTTAAACATCCAATTCCACCCAAGATTTAACTTCTCAAGAAACAAGAAACCTAATCTAGTGCTGAATAGATCCTGCATCAGAACCCATTACTTCTTCTGTCTTGCTTTAAAATATCAATGTTAAGGCACGATAGATCCACGATAGTAACTGAATAAACATACATTTGCAAATAAGAAGAGAGCTCAATTATTGCTTAGTTATTTCTTTATGAGTCTTGGGAATATTCCTGTTCGGTTTGAAATAGGTCCCTATTTTAATGTTCTTATAAAAGCTTAGTATAGAGAGATTAATAAATAGTATGGTACATACCATGCCATTTATTGAGAATCACAAATAAAATTTAGGTTTATAATTGGTTTCTGATCTGGATTTTACAATTCTACAATATTGAACTTTGGTCATCTTTTTTCATGTTTGCTGTCCATGTCTTGCCTGTTTCTTAGCTGCATAGTGATAACTGTAAATTGAGTTCATGGGCTCAATAATTACTTATGACCTGATTTGTATCTGTTTGAGTGAGGTGTGTGGAGGATCCTTTCCCAAACAGTTAACGGACTTGAGTAAAAGAAAAAGGGTTTGTTCCAGTATAGAGCTCCTAATTGTTGTAAATACAACATTGCAATAGTATCTGATATTTTCAATAAAGAATTTTTCTTACTATCAAAGGGAACTTTCTGATTTTCTTACTATCAACGATAAAAAAATAAAAGAAAAAAGAAAAAAGAAATGATATCTACTAAACAGTTAAATGCTGTAAGAAAAAAAGAAATAGAAAAGGTTAAATGCTGACTGGTATCAGTCAGATTTTAGTCAAGCAGGCTGGGGGTCCTTTAATGGAGAAAAAAAAGGGATGTTTTCTTTATGTTCAGTTTTGAGTTATGGATGTGGGCAGCAAACATATCCTACATCAATTTTTTCATGAGCAATTTCATCTACAAGACTTCAACTTGTAAGTGCCTGCTGCTGACTGGATAAATAAAGTCAACTTATTTTTTTACATAACAAGTCAACATGAATATTGGTAATGAATACTGCTAAAATATCTCAAAACCAACCTTGAAAAAGGACGCACACTTTTATATTAGGGTTGAATTGCACTCTGTTGGCCAGCTTTTTGGATTATTTTTCCGGTCAAATTAGCACTTAAGTGGAGGTTTTCCCTTTTAACCCTATAATTTAATTTGGGGCAACTTTGGATAACCTGAGGAATTAGAAAGTCTTAAGTCTTAGTGATGGATTGAGGTTCTCAGTCATGAGCTTAGAGATCTATTCCTTTAATGTACATGATATACTCTTTCCCCTTCCAAAATAGATAGAGTTTTTTTTTTTTTTTTGGACTATCCCAAGTTACATGATGTACATGAGGAGTATTAGAATAATGCTATAGTGATCAAATTCACCATTTCTCTTCAACTAAGCATTGAGACAAATGATAATTTACCAATTTAAACGGTTTCTCTTTCTGCTAATGTTATTGTAGTTTCAGCATTGAGCATTTTAATTACTATAAGAAGTGTATCCCTGGGTTTACTCGGTTGTTATAACAGGCAGCATCAGATGTCATCTATGGCACCCTTTGGAGTGACAATGAATGAAGTTGGCATGTCCAAACCATCATATAAATGGCAAAGGGTATTGCTTAAAGTAAGTGGAGAAGCACTTGCAGGAGATCACATGCAAAATATAGACCCAAAGGTTGGAATCTAAAACATGTATTGTTTGTTCTGGTCAAAAAGAAAAAGAATATGTATTACTTGAAATGGATTACTGTATTCTTCTCTTAGGGGTTTCTGAAGTATGACTTTTTGGTTACAATGTAGGTTACAATGTCCATTGCAAGAGAGGTTGCAGTTGTGACACGTCTTGGCATTGAGGTAAAACCTTCTACAATTTCCTTTAGAAATATGTGTTTTACATAGTTTTTCATATCTTTTTACAAGTTTCATGGTATAGTTCTTATGGTAACATTTTTTCTTGTAGTAATTGTGCGTGTGCATGTGTTTTTAAATGTTTTAATAGTCATAAGCACGGCAAAAGCAATGGGGATATTTCTTAATTTCTGCAAAAATTGTGCAAAATTTTGAGACTATTAGGAATCATATAATTTGGAATGAGTTGGAAAAGGAATGAGTGGGAGAAATACTTAATGCTTAAAGTAAAGAAGCATAGGTTTTCATTATTGAATGATTCAGAATAATCTAAGAAGTGCTTGAATAACGTGGGAATAGTTGAAATGTTTGGAGTTTCTACTGTTCTGTGAATTTCTGAATAAGTTGGGAGAAGTTCAAATGGATATTCTCAACATAAATCTTGTGAACCCAATGAATTCAAAACTCTAAAATTGGCTTTTGGTGCATGTTGTCTAAATCATCTTGGGCGAATGTTTCAGGTTGCAATAGTTGTTGGTGGGGGGAATATCTTCCGTGGATCCTCCTGGGCAGGAAGTAGTGGCCTTGACCGCTCATCTGCTGATTACATCGGGTAGTGCCTTTATCTGGATTGATCTAATGCACATAAAACCTTTCAGTTGTAAATGAAAGCTCTATTTTGAGGGTTAACATATCTTTATAACTATATTATTGCTACTGGGCCAACTTATTATTTCCCTAACGGAGATTTTTTTTTTGGAAAAATACACTTTACTCAAAGTTTCACCCAATTTGCAATTTGGCTTCCAATGTTTAAAAATTGGCAATACACCCCAACAAAGTATCAACAATTTGGAAAGTGACCCATCTGTTAATATTTTCTATTCTCTTACGGAAATTATTGAAAAGACCTAATTGTCCCTATATTTTCAAAAAAATAAAAAACCAAAAAACAAAAAATTGGGGGTGGCCGTAGCAACCCCAAATGGCCGGATTGGGGGTGTCAAGTCACCTCTAGAGGGTTTGGAACCACCCCCATGGGCTGTGAGGGTGGCTCGATGCGGCCCCATGGGGTGGCCTACCCCAAATGGCTCACTACAGCCACTCCCAAATTTTTATTTATTTATTTTTAATTTAATTGGGAGCATTTTTGGAATTCCCCAAAAAAATATGGGGCAATTTTGGAGAGTGTAGACCAAAAAGTGCGCATGAGCCATTTTCTGTCAAATTAGACGGAGATGATTAACAGAGAGGCTACATTGCAAATTTTAATACTTTGTTGGAGTACATTGCCAATTTTTAAACATTAGAGGCCAAATAGCAAATCGGATGAAACTTTGGGGGGTAAAGTGTATTTTTCGCTCTTTTTTTTTTCTCTTCTTTTGGTCCAAGAGCTTTAGATTCCATCAATGCATGCTGTAACCTGGAAATATAGAAAAGTTAATATATGCAGCAGAATACTGTTGCTTGAAGTTTTGGGCTAGAGCTCTTTTCATCCATATGTTATGTACAATTGTCTCATTTCTTTCCTCATTATCTGTTTACTGTAGTATGTATATACAATCTGCAACACACATACTGAAATACTTTTTTAATTGCTAATCGAAAAGAACTAACTGTATGCTTTAGTGATCCCTTCCTAGAAATTGGGATATCTTGTCACAAGACATCCAAAGAGTTTTATTCTGTTTATTTTCATAATTTACAAACTTCTTTTATTTTTTTAATAGGATGTTGGCGACCGTTATGAATGCTATATTTCTTCAAGCAACAATGGAGAGTATCGGCATCCCTACTCGGGTACAGACTGCATTTCGCATGTCTGAGGTTGCAGAGCCATATATACGCCGAAGAGCTGTGAGGCATTTAGAAAAAGGCAGGGTTGTGATTTTTGCAGCTGGCACTGGAAATCCGTTCTTCACCACAGACACTGCAGCTGCCCTTCGCTGTGCGGAAAGTATGTCATTTTCTAATACTAAATGCTAGCGTCGTACTAATCTAGTTTGGAGCTAACAAAGCTGTAATCTCTTAATACCATATGCCTTTTGAACCATGTGATAATCTTTTGAACGACTTTCCCGAAGTCTTTCCAAGTTTGTCATTAAAACTTAAGTTACTTGAATCTAACTTCATTGATTTATTGCTAAAAGTTGAAATCCTGTCTAGCATGAATGATGTCTTGAAGTCTAATAACTCCTTTTTTCTGAGCTAATCGTTCTCATTCAATTGTGTATCAGTTAATGCAGAGGTTGTGCTGAAAGCAACCAATGTTGATGGGGTCTACGATGAGGACCCAAGGCGTAACCCAAATGCTCGTCTTCTTGATAGTCTTAGTTACGATGACGTGACTTCGAGAGATCTTTCAGTGATGGACATGACGGCCATCACTTTGTGCGAGGAAAACAACATTCCAGGTATGTTTAGATAGTTTTCAAGATAAGTAAAAACAATTTGCACTTGAAAATTTGTGGAGTGAAATTGAATTTGCTGTGTTTATGTTCCTTTTATCTTAATTAAACAGAAATCACCCCTTATTGATATGTGTTTCTACTTTCTTTTCATTGATGCAGTTGTTGTCTTCAATCTAAGCAAACCGGGTAACATCTCCAGAGCCATAAAGGGAGAGAGTATTGGCACAGTGATCGGAGGGACACGGAATTCGCCGGTGGCGAGGACATGAAATCCCACTCCTAGGGTTTCTAATATAAGCTTTGAGTTCTGAAGTTTTTGTTGAGGATAAAGAATCACTAAACCTGAAGTTTTTGTTGCACCTCCAGAAGCAAATTTGGAGTTTGCATATGAAGGTTGAAGATGCAGTATGAACTCCTTTTTTTTTTTTTTTTTTTTTTTTTTCTTCTTAGTATCTAATGAACTTTGCAGAAGATTAGATTTGTAAATAACTTTGCGGAACATTGGACTTCTGCATAAATTTTCAGTTCTTTTCAAGATTTTGTAGCAATTATAACTTTTCATTACATATTCCCGATTACTTGGAATATTATTCCATGCTTGAATTTGACCCTAGATGTCAAAAATTTCTCAGTTGAATTATTGGTCATAGTTCAAAATTTTTACATTGAAAATCTGGGCTTGAATCCCATCTCGAACTATTTTATTTTGTCTTCAAAGAAACACTAAAAATAGAAACTTTTCACTCCTAAAAGACTGCCTTATTTGTTTTTGTTTTCCAAATTATTATTGTCCTTTTTTTTATAAAAAAAAAAAAACAAAAATCGAGTATATTTACCAACGCCATATCCATCACTCTTACCACCTCAGGGTGTCATGAGTTTGAAAATGAGAGCCGACTTTTCATCCCTACCATCCGCGCACGCGCTTTGACCAATCGACAAGATAATCATCGAACGTCAAGAAGAGCACTCTAGTGGACACAACACAAGTTGATTGGGATTTGGATCCATTGTGGAAGACCCATCCATCACCTTCAAGCATTAGTTTTTGCTAATGCTGAAAGAGTCGCCCCCTAAACTTTTCTTACTAGGGTTCTTCTTTTTTCCGCGTTATAAAATAGAAAATATTTTTCATTCCCCGTTTGCTTCAACCCTGAAAGCGATTTGAAAACATTTTTCAACATTCGGTTCATAAAAAAAAAAAATCCAAATTTTGTTTTTTTTCCTATTTTCTTATAATCGAAAAGTTACGAAGAAAAGCTGCCAATGAAGATGACGCTTGTGAAAGAATACAAGGCATTCGAACTTTCAAATTGAGATATAGTGCAGTTGCTTGCCCATATTTCTTACAATTGAGCAAGTAATTGTGAGATAGCCCTTATAGGCATACGTGTTTGGGCAAGTGTCCATGCAACCCGAAACCTGTTTAAATAAGTAGGTTTTATCACAATTGCCTAATCGGAGGGAGGTATGGCCAAGCGGCAAAAAATGATTTAGGCAGATTAAAGGCTGATGAATCATCTTATTTTCCTTGATCAACCGACAATCGTTGTGTTTTTAACAAGGATATATATAGATAGATAGATATGTTAGTACCTGCAAACTCAATCCTTAGCTAGAATTGGGCAAAGAAACAAAATAAGTCTGTCAATGCCATCCTCCTACAATTCAAACTCCAAAAGATTGTACACGAGTAGCAAATAGAAGAAAGAAAAATGTGGTGGTGCTAGAAACTAGGAAGTACCCCCCACCCCCCAAAAAAAAAAAAAAAAAATCAGGCTAATGAAAAATAAAAGAAAAAACCATTCCAACCAGATGCCCAACCCAGAGTTATTGTGAAAGACAACCTCAACTACCCCTCATAAAGATCAAGATAAGAGAAACAAACCCAACAATCCCCAAAATTACATAAACCGCCAGCTACTTTTAGTAATTGCGGTGCGGGGCGGCCCATAAGCATTGGGTCCTAGCAATATTATCATTTACAGACTTTCAACTACTAAAACTACCCTCAAAAGAATACATAATACAAAAAGAAGGAAGTTACCGTGGAAAATTCTTCCACAACAAGAAGTCAGTCGATGCAAAAACTTTACCAATTTCCTTTGCAAAATTGCAGGCTCTTTTTCTCCGAAATTCCCAAACCACCTTAGAAGTCCAAAAATCTGCGTAACATGTCCATCGAAGAAGGAGATGGAGAGATCAAAGAAGCTGAGAACAACCCCGATGGACTCGCCGAGAACCCATTGTTGTTCCAAACCGGACTCAGATCATGAAACAGAGAAGAAAAGTTCTGCGGGTCATTCAACGGCGAGAAGAACCCATCTGAAATCGGAAGCAAATTCGCCGGCGCCGGAGATAATATCCCCGGATAAGCCTCACCCAAGTCTAGAAACCCCTCTCCTTCCACTATATCCATCACTGTGGTAGTGTTGCTGGTTCTGTCTCTGTCTCTCTCTGACGGGCTGGTCTTCTCGATGGAGGCAAGCCTAGCCGCCGGGGAGAGGTCTCCGGCCCCGGGGGGCGATGTCGACGATGATGGGCCGGTGAGGCGCTGGACGATGTACATGAAGTTGGAGGTGGTGGCGTGGATGACCTTGGGAGAGACGGCGTAGATAATCACAGGCTGTTGTGGTGGTTGTTGGTTTTGGGGTGGCTTTGGCGCCTGTTTTGGATGCGGATGTGGCGGAGGCTTCCTGATCTTGTGGGACTCTTTGCTGACTTTCAGGGGAGGAGGGCGGGGGCCTTGCAGCTGCAGCTCTCTCTTCTGCTGCTGTGGCTGCTTTCCGGGGTCCGGCTGGTTCATTTCTGCCAGCGATTTGTTTGATTGTGGAGTGGGAAAGGAAAAAAGGGAGGCTTTTGGAGATGATGGGAAGGGTCCGAAGGGAAAAGGAGAAGGTTGGAAACTTGGAAGTTGCCGATGAATTTTCAATGTTGCAACTTGTTTGAGCTGGGTCTCAAATTATTGTTTATTGTTTATTGGTTATTGACCATAAACTTGGTTAGTAATTCCGTTGACTTCAAAAAAAAAAAAAAAATAGTGCTTCTTGTTTTTGTTTATTTCTTTTCTTTAATAAGAAAAGGAGAGAAGTGGGAGATTTTTGAAAATTAAATTAACTTAGGTCCAACCACAATACTATATGTTAAATCCTATATATTTTCATTTTTGAGCTATCAATTCTATTGGTTTAGTCGGCCAAATATTACTTATTTTATTTATTATATACGAATGATAATTACTAATACGATAGGTATTTTTATAGATATATTTATACTACTCATTAAAGTAGATATTATCCCTAATGTGTCATGTTAAGGTGATATTCACTTCTTTTTTTTTTTTTTCAAGGGAATTATTAAAGTCTCATTGAAGAAGAATCACGAGCGTAAACACTCTTACATCACAAAGTAAAAAACTCTGAAAAAAATCATAGCCGAAGCTATAAGGTTACAAGTCATAGATGCTTACATAAAAATCGAAAATCAAAACCTATCTATAACAACAATATCCGCTAACTCATGACTAATTTTCAGTTGTAACATTAAATACAGATTTAACTTAATGCATATGTAGCTTATCTTTCTTGGCCTTTGGAGCATAAGACACATGTTAAAACTCATCCTCTTAAGCCCAAGAGTCAGGAAACTGATCACATCCTTAACCCAAAGGTGTTGATTATCCTTATTCAAGCAAAATTACATAAAACAAAAAATAGAGAAAACTTAGCCAACACAGAAAAAAACTACCAAAAAAGCACATATCTATTCCTGAGAAGACTAGATCTAGTCCTTCTAGACCCAAAACGATCTTTATTCAAAACAAACAAAATAAGAAATACAACCATAAAAAACAGCAACGATCGAAGTGGAGGAGATGATGGGTACTGGTTAGCATTGGCACGTGGTGAAACGAACGGAGGAGATGGGTGGTATAGTACCTTGGAGGGCGGACAAAAGTTGCCGAAGTTGTTACATATGGCCCTAAAACACCTAAAAACATTAAAAAAGAAGAAGAAGAAGAAGAAGAAGAAGAAGAAGAGAAAAACATGTAAAAGAGAAGGGAGAGACGGTAAAGGGGGAGAAAAACATGTAAAAGATAAGGGAGAAACGGTAAAGGGAGAGAGGAGGAGGAGAGAGGCTCCCTCCTCTCCGGGGGGTAGGGTTTTTGCTAAACTTCTATGGTGATATTCACTTGATTTAACATATAGTAATGAAAATAGGAATTTTATTATTATTATTATTTTAGCTAATCTTAGTAAGCAACAATATGAGGACAAAATTTTCCTTCAAACTAGGTGGGAGGAATTTCTTCTAACTTAATCTATAAAAATGACATGTGTTCATTTTTTAATGACATATGAAATGCACAAGNAAAGGGGGAGAGGAGGAGAGAGGCTCCCTCCTCTCCTGGGGCTAGGGTTTTTGCTAAACTTCTATGGTGATATTCGCTTGATTTAACATATAGTAATGAAAATAGGAATTTTATTATCATTATTATTATTTTATCTAATCTTAGTAAGCAACAATATGAGGACAAAATTTTCCTTCAAACTAGGTTGGAGGAATTTCTTCTAACTTAATATATAAAAGTGACATGTGTCTATTTTTTAATGACATATGAGATACACAAGAATTTTTAATAAATTTATTTTAATTTTATTTCTATTATTAAAAAAATATGTGTATTTTACATATTTAAAAGACACATATCATTTTTATAAATTAAGTTTGAAGAAATTTTTTTAACCCAATTTAAAGAAAAACTTTATCCACACTATAAATAATTTATTTTTTAAAATTGTGGTTGAGACTGAAATGTCATGGTCTTAAAAGTTTCCTAGAAAAGAAAAGGCAAGTGCATCAGAATCCGTGATTCTTATGAGAAAGACACGTAACGATGCATTTAAGTCTTTAAGAGATGTTTTTCTTATAAAAAAACAAAAAAGAAATTACGACAATGTAGTATTAAACAAAAATAAATAGAAAATTGTGGAGGAAGAATATTGACAATTAAAATGTGATCTAAAGAGACTAATCAGACTATTACACATATAAAGCCCAGTGAGGGGGTTACATCATTACGATTACGTTATTGACTTTTACATAATTTTGTGTAAAACGAATGGTATATAAATAAAAATATACGGTGCTATAGTAGCACAAATGTAGTACAAGTGATTGGTGTGGAATTTTGTAAATTGCAACCATGTTATCGAGGGTGGCTCATATTTGGGATGGAGATTAGAAAAATGTGAGCAGTTATTAATCATTCATTAATTGCTAATGGTTAATTGCTTTTAAAGACGGTTAGAAAAAATTGATAACCGCATATTATAAATATATAAAATGATGTCGTTTTATGTTTTAAATATATATAAAAATCTAGAAATGATGTCGTATGTAGTAGAGTATAATCGTATTATCATAAAAACGACGTTTTTTTTTTCTTTGAACTTTTAAATTAAAAAAAAAATAATTAATAATTATTAGGATTATTAACAACTAACTACCGATTAACCGCCTAAGCAGTTAGTAAATTTCACTCATCGCCTAGGCGGTTAATAGAAGTGGTAAGCAGATTTCATTGACTACCTAGGCAATTACAATTAGCAGTTCTAACCAATGATCATTAACCATAACCGTCTTTTCACCTTCGGTCTTTAATTTGTAGGCTTAATGGGATGAGCACAGGGCGAAGGAAAAGGGTTGAGAGTAGGCAAATGACTTCTATGAAAGTGCTTTAAAATTTGAGTTTAACTTATATCTGGATAAGCCTTAAAGCCTTATTTTTACGGCCTCCAATCAACAATTGATATATAAGCAAAAACATAAAAAAGTGCATAAAAATAGCTTAGACCAAAATACACTAAATTTTAAAGTGATAAAATCTTTTAAATTATTAACCTTCTACCTCTAAATTTTAGTTTTGAATTAAAAAATGAGTTTTAAAACATTAAAAACGGGTTTTGAGGCATTAGAAATTGGTATAGAGCATTAGAAATGGGTTTTGGGGCATTAGAAATGGATTTTAAGGCAGGTTACTACCGGCGGGGTTTGAGGCGTTCACGGCCAACCAAACCGATGGCGTCAATTTGGCTTAGGTTTGGTCGGCTACGATTTTTTTTCTCTGATTTGGTGTGATTGTTCTCACTTTTATTTTTTGTATTTTTCTTAAATTAATGATGTATCACATGATAATTGAATGCTATAAATAGATTAGTTCACACCAAGACCTGATAGTAGTTACACCAAGACTGATAATAGATGCTCTCTTGAAATTTTATATTACTCATGTTAGTTAGGTTGCCCCTAGGCTGTCACGCCCTATGCCTATTTACCCAAAACTCAAAAGGCATTTTCAAATAATAGTCTTTGAATTCCGAAAAAACTGTGTAACTTAACCAAAGTGTCAGGTTGTAGTAAACAACTCAAAAAGCGATCTTGAGTTCCAAAAAGTTTTACTGTTAAGGATAACAACTCTATGATTGAAACTGAAATTCATGCTAGATTACACCAAGAGTGTTTATATAATTGCTTCCCATGTAAAGGTAATGAATAATGTTTTCTTCTTCTTCTTTTTTTTTTAGCTTAAGAAATGATATTAAATTTATTATCCCCTAACTCTTTACAAGACCACAACATTTTTCTCTATTAGGAATGCAAAATATGATAAAATTCTTTTTTTAAAAAAAGAAGAAGAAGAAGAAGAAGAAGAAGATATTTTAATAATTTTTAAATAAATCAAGACACACATAGAACTTCTTTAAAAAAAAATGAATATGTTGCCAAACTTTCACATGGATTTATTTTCTCAATTTACACTTAGGTAATCAAATTATTTCTAAATTTTCATATTTTGAGTGTTCTTTTAAGTTAATGTGTTGATAAGTGTATATAAAACAAATTATAAGAAACTTCACTTTAGACTCCTAAACTACCACTCGATTTAACAAACACCCTCGAACTTTGAAACCTCTCGGCTCTCAATTTGAACCCCTAAAGTTTTAATTGCAGTCCATTTACTCCACTTAGTCAAATTTTGCCATTAAAACCCCTAAAAATTAAAATTACCCTTCAATTTTCTTTTTATTAAAAAAATTGAAAAAATGGTCATAAGGTGGCGCAACCGTAAGTCACCTTGTGAATTTTTTTTATAATATATATTTTTTAATTTTTAATTTGAAATTAATGATAAATTTGAAATTTTATAAAAAAATCATGGGTATAAACATCATTGTTTCACTTTTAACGTTTTAAATTTTTTTTTTTTTTGAAAAGTCAATAGAATATATAAAGAGCCCAGAAGGGGCGCAACCCTTGGTACACAGGAAGTATACAAAGGGGGACTAGGGGGAGGGGAGAAAAGAGAAAGAAAATCAGAAAAACTAATCACTTGTGGGGCCAACCACCCCTCAGTCCAAGTGAAAAGAGTAAAGAAAAACAAATGGAGGAGCTCCTCAATGGATCTCGCTTTGTCCTCAAAGCACCTATCATTGCGCTCCCTCCATATGCACCACATAATGCAATGAGGGACCATTTTCCAAACAACAGCACTCCTTGCACGGCCATAAAAGAAAAGTTCGTTTAAAATTTAATGGAATTGTTCAAATTAACTGCAATTGAAAGTTCAATAGTAAAAATTGAGAGTTTTCAAAGTTTGAAGGAGGTATGTCAAATCGCATGATGGTTCAAAGGTCTAAAGTGAAATTTTTCAAAAAAATTATATATTTTAATTTTATAAAATATATACTTGTAGCTAATGATTTCATATATAAAATTTTCAAAATATAAATAATGGTCGAAAAAAAAATAACAAATGTAAAAAATAAAAAACAAATTAGATTAATATGTTTTAATGATAATTAAATAATATTCTATTGTTCCTTTATTTTGTTACTTATATCATTTAATAGTCTTAGCGATTATTTTGTTTCAACTCCTCCTTTTAAATTACCCCTCTTGGACCAAAATGCTAGCTTCTCTACTGGCTTAATGAGTGGAGTGTAGTGAAATGAGCAGAGCCCATTGCAGCTTATTTTAAGTTTGTAATGCAGGTTGAGTGATCCCTCAATATTGTAAGAGGTATGTTACAGTGTAATATAATACACACATTTAACTCATATTTAGTGACTTATCTAGTGAAAAGAGATGATTGAAATTCAAAATTTAAATTTGAATCCTCCCTTTTATGTGATTATCCATATGTCACGTCACTAAAAATGGGTTAAATGTGGGCATTATACATGAAACATTTTTCACATGATAAGGGTATATTGGGAAATTCAGTGTATTGGGTTGGTCAGGGGCGGAACCAAGATTTCTGATGTGGAGGGATGGATTTTTTTTTTTTTTTTTTTTTTTTTTTTTTTTCAAGTTAGGAACATTGAAGTATATAAATACAAAAGCACATAAATAAATATAATTTATCTATGTGTGTTTGTGCTTGCTTATATAAAATAAAAATATGGAATTTTTAAATTTAATTTCGTAGCATCACAAACACACAATAATATAAACAATTAGCAAAATAATCTAAACACGATCTATAGAATTTAAGAAAAATGATACAAAGGACCGCTAAGAATGACACTTGAAATTAATTATCATAGTTCCCAAGAGGTAGTTCAATCGGTTGGGAGTCTTGGGACCACGCCTAATGAAGCAGCCTCTTCCCCCCTTTTGTGCGGACATGTCAAAAAAAAAAAAAATCATAGTTAATTAATTTTGGGAGCGTTATAATGCACTTTATAAGACTTTCCATCAGCATTTAATTCAAATTAACGTTGGAGACTAACATAAATGAATATCATCTTCAATTCATTTGAATTGAGAATATCAAATTAATTATATTGGAGGGAGATTTTTGTTCCATTAAAAAGTGAAAAGACAAAAATAACTCTAAAATATAACTAATTAGATATTCTCGAGTTTATTTGAATATGAGAGGATATTGTTCTGTGAAAATTGATCTTAAAAAAAAAAAAAAAAAAAAAAAAAACTAAACAAGTGGGACTTTCTAAAAATTAAAGTTGGAGACTAACATGAATGAATATCATCTTCAGTTCATTTGAATTGAGAATATCAAGTTAGTTATATTGGAGGAAAATTTTTGTTTAATCAAAAAGTGAAAAGACAAAAGTAACCCTAAAATATAACTAACTGGATATTCTTGAGTTTATTTGAACAGGAGATGATCCTGTTCCGTGAAAATTGAACTTTACAAAAAAAAAAAAAAAAAAGTAAATAAGTGGGACTTTCTAAAAATTAAAGTTGGAGACTAACATGAATGAATATCATCTTTATTTGAATTGAGAATATCAAGTTAGTTATATACTTATATTGGAGGGGGATTTTTGTTTCATAAAAAAGTGGAAAGACAAAAGTAACCCTAAAATATAACTAACTGGATATTATTGAGTTTATTTGTACAGGAGATGATCCTGCTCCGTGAAAATTGAACTTTACAAAAAAAAGAAAAGTAAACAAGTGGGACTTTCAAAAAATTAAAGTTGGAGACTAATATGAATGAATATCATCTTCAGTTTATTTGAATTGAGAATATCAAGTTAGTTATATTGGAATGAGATTTTTGTTTAATCAAAAAGTGGAAAGACAAAAGTAACCATAAAATATAATTAACTGGATATTCTCAAGTTTATTTGAACAGGAGAGGATCCTGTTTAATGAAAATTGAACTTTACCAGAAAAAAAAAAAAAATTAAACAAGTGGGACTTTCTAAAAATTAAAGTTGGAGACTAACATGAATAAATATCATCTTCAGTTCATTTGAATTGAGAGTATCAAGTTAGTTATATAGGAGAGGGATTTTTGTTTCATCAAAAAGTGGAAAGACAAAAGTAACCCTAAAATATAACTAACTGAATATTATCCAGTTTATTTAAACAGGAGATGATCTTGTTATGTGAAAATTGATTTTTTTTTTTTAATTTTTAAAAAAGTAAACAAGTGGAACTTTTTTAAAATTTATAGCCGTCAAAGAATTTATGGACATTGACACTTCCCATAAATATAAATAATGGAACTTTCCATGGGTATTTAGTACTTTTATCATAATTGGTGGCCTTAATTAGAAACTCTTTACTAATTATTTTTTCATATAAGAATCTTGGAAAGTAGTAATTAATTGAAAGCCTTATTTTATTAAGGGCCTTAAACAACCATCTAAGTCGTCTAATGCTTAAGCCGGCTTTAAAAAAACAAAGGAAAAGAAAGGGCCTAATCATATTTCTAATTCAATCAATTATGGATAATCCCTCAAACTTCAAGGTGTACAAAAGCCATGGATTAGGAGATCAGCCTCTCGTGGGACATGGTGAGTTATTAAGTGTTCGTTTGAAATTATAATTTTGTAAGAATAATTTATATTTTTAAAAGATATTATAAAATGTAAGTGGTTTGACGTTCTTATTTGAAAAAACACCGATTAAAAAAAAAAAAAAAAAAAAAAACGCGGTTGTGCATAAGTTTAGGTTGAATGTGGCCACTCCGCGCTACGTAGGTCCATTACTCGGGCATTGCTTATTCCAAACGGCTAAATTGTTTAAGAAACTTTCGTATAATGATTCACAAGGAAAGCACACTAGCAGTACAACTCCCAATCATCTTTCGCCACGTAGTATCCACGGTCTTCCCGCGAGAGAGAGAGAGAGAGAGAGAAAAAGAAGGAGAAGAGAGAGACAAGAAGAACACACATTTTGACACCAGTTCCGGTTTTCGCAGACAGAGCTGCTCTGCACCACGTTTCCGATTCTGCCCTCGGCCATTTCGGAAACACCGAGCCGGTCCCCGTCCCATGGCTCCAGCCACCTCCTCCTCCTCCTCCACGGCTAAGCGGCTCATCCGCTTCAGTGGCTCTCTCCGCCGCACGGAGGCACCGCGCCGGCCGACTCCGCCGCCGTCTCCGCCACCGAAGAAGCTCAAGCCGATGGCGGAGGTAATGGCGAAGGCTCGGCACGCTGTGGTGGAGCGCGTCGACTACAGCGACGTGAGCTGCCAGCAATGCGGCTCCGGCGACCGGGCCGACGAGCTCCTCCTTTGCGACAAGTGCGACAAAGGCTTCCACATGAAATGCCTACGACCGATCGTCGTTAGAGTCCCCATCGGATCATGGCTTTGCCCCAAGTGCTCCGGTCGCAGAAGAGTAAGAAGTAGGGATTTCTTTGTTTTCGTTTTCGTTGTTTCTCATTCTTTTGTGTTTTTGGAATGTGAAATTTGACAATGTCTTTGCGTTTCTTATTGCTTACTAGGTTTCTCTCAGAAGAAGATTATCGATTTCTTTCGGATTCAGAAGTGCACTGATAAGAAAAGCAAGTTTGCGTCTCCTCAAGGTGAAATTCTATTGATATCATTTGGTTTCGATACCACCATCATCATCGTTGTTGTTGTTGTTGTTATTGAAATTTGTGTCGCTTCTCTGCTTGTTTTTCGTGATTTTGTGTACGGTGTTTGATCAGTTGCATTGCGGTTGATCATTGTTAATTTTATTGATTATTTTTATTGAACTTGTTTCAGGCTTCACGCAAGGAATCCTCTGAAGGATCCGCCTTATTCTAAGATTTTTTTTTCTTATTGTTTAATGCTTAATTTAAAATTAGGATTTCAAACACAAGACAATAGAATGTTTTTCAACGAGATCTACTTTGTATATGTTTTTGAAAATAAATGATCTTTAGGGATGCAGGAACGTCTTACCATATTTGGAAATGCTTCTTGTGCATTTACAAGATATGAACTATGATTAGAATTGTTATTTAGATTTTCTTTCTTGGTTCAATGATTGGGCTACACAGTGAGGGTACCCCCTCCTCACTATGGCTGAGCATCGTTCGGTAAAGTCGGTTTCGGTAGAAAATTTTAATTTCCGCATTCCGAACCGACAAAGTCGGTAAAATCGGTTAATTAGCCGACTTATTCCTCCAAATTTTATTTTATTTCGCATTTCGAACCGAATGGCGGTCGGTAAAGTCGGTGTCGGTAATGTCGGTATGTGGAAAAGTGCAAATTTGTTGGTAAAGTCGGTCGGTAAAGTTGGTTCGGTTAAAAAACCTCTTCCGCCTACCGAACCGAAAAATTCGGAATAAAAAAAATCATGCCGCCTACCATCCACCATCTAGTCGGTAACGGTTGGTGTTGGTTGAAAGTCGGTTAGTCGGTAATTTGCTCAGCCCTACTCCTCACCATGAGCGCATCCCGGGTGATGGCACGTTTCAATCCCAAGTCTCTGGTACTATGCCAAAAGGTGTTACCATATGAGCTAGTTGGCCATTCAAAGTTTTTATTTGCATTATTCCCTACCAAAATTTGAAAATATTTAAGAGTGACTGTACATGGAAATCTTTTAGATTACATATTTGACGAGCAACAATAGATTTTAACACGGTCCAAATTGTAGGATAATATATTCTAGTCAAGCAACCTATTGTATGAGAGAGTGTAAGGAAACTACATAGTGTATTTACGATTGAATAGAATGAACCTCATGAGCTGTGAACTTCATACTCATTGTTACATTCACTGTATTCTTTCCTTTCCATTGATGAGGGGAAGCAAAATTGGATGGAAAGAGAATTTGAGGAGAGTGAAGTGTTGGAGGTGGTGAGTAATTTCAATGGAGACAAGGCCACGGTACTTGACGGGTTTTCTATAGCTTTTTTCTTGAAATGTTGGGAGATATTAGAAGAGGACATTATGGCGGTGTTCAAGGAGTTCCATAGCCGAGGGAAATTTGAGAAGAATTTCATTGCTACTTTTGTATAAGATGGGGTGGTGGAAATTAAATATTTTCTTCCTATCAGTTTAGTGGGAGGTGTGTTATTTCTAAAGTATTGGAAAATAGGTTGAAGTCGGTATTGGGGAAGATTGTCTCAAGTTCTCAAAATGTCTTTATCAGAGGTGGACAAATTATGGACTTTGTATTGGTGGCGAATGAATGTTTGGATGGTCGGATTTAATTTGGAGAGCCGGGAATATTATGTAATTGGAGAGGGCATATCATCATGTCCATTGGGAGTTTCTATTATATTTGTTGAAAATATGTGGTTTTGGGGAGAGATGATGGAGAGTTTGGATAGATTACTGCATTTCTATTGTGCGGTTTTTCATTCTTATTAATGGGCCTCTTTTCAGTAGTTCATGTGGTTTATGAAAGAGGGATCCGTTGTCTCGTTTATTGTTTGTGGTTGTTATGGAGGCATTAAGCAGGATGATGTCTACAATGGTGGATAGGGGGCCTTTATATGGGTTTTTAGAGGGATAGACGAATCATGAGGAAATGATTCTCTCATTTGTTGTTTGCAAATGATACATTGCTCTTTTGTGAGCCTAGTTGTGAACAACTTTGTAACTTGAGATGCCTCTTTTTATGTTTTGAAGGGGTGTTAGGATTGAAGATAAACTTGTCTAAGTCAGAGATTGTTTGTGTAGGCGATGTGGGCGGGTGATGTGGAAGGCTTGGCTAGCATTCTTGGGTGTAGAGTGGCTTCTTTGCCGATGAAGTATTTGGGTATTCCTCATGAGAAGATGTATAAGGCTTTGGGTTTGGAGTACCACTCTATTGCTCCGTATAAGGCTTCTACCATTTGGAATGGCATTAATGAGAAGATGGAACATAAGTTGGTGGTTTGCAAGAGGCTTTAATTATCAAAGGGAGGTAGGTTAACTTTACTGATGTATTATTTTTCCTTGTTCCCTATTCCAGTAGGAGTGATACTCCGATCATTTCAGGGGGTTTGGGGGTGAAAATTTTGATTCAGTTTAATTGAGTCCTTTTGGGTAGGTGGTTGTGGAGGTATACTATAGAGAGGGAGGCCTTGTGGAGATTGGTGGTGGACATTAAATATGATGGTTTGAGGGAAGGTTGGTGTGCTAAGGAGGTTGGGGGGTCCTTTGGTGTGGGAGTGTGGAAATGCATAAGGAGGGAGTGGGAAGGTTTTTCTAAATTTGTGAGGTATGAGGTAGCAGATGGAACTAAGGTGCGGCTTTGGCATGATGTTTGGTGTGGGGAACAACCTTTGAAGTTCTCATTTTCGGAATTATTCAGTATTTCTCTTGATAAGGATGCGTGGGTGGTGGATCATTTGCAGTTCCATAATGGAAATTTTCATTGGATTATTGTTTTTACAAGATCAGTTCATGATTGGGAGGGGGAAGTGGTCTTTGTTTTCTTTGAGTTGTATTCTCAAAGAGTAAGGCAAGGTAGCTAGGATACAATTTGTTGGATTCCTTCTAAAAGGAAATCGTTTGAAGTTAAGTTCTACTATCAGGTGTTATCTATTCTGATAAGTTCCCCTTTTTCGTGAAAGAGTATTTGAAAAGTTAAGATTCTCTTGAGAGTGACGTTCTCTGCATTTTGAATGAATTTGCGTTTCGTATAAAAGAAAAATGTATTCATGTATAACATATGACTACTAAATGAATATGACTGAACTTTAACTGCAATAGCATTTGCGATTTATGGCTTAGATTCATGCGGTATATAGAATGACCAAAAGATGCTAATTTCGATGTCTCTCTACACGGAGATGCATTTGCATGTATCCAAGTGTATACATATACGACAATTGGAAAATATCATGGTATAAATGAATTCCTTGTTTGAGAAACAACTGTGTTGAAAGGGTCGAAAGGGATTATAAGTTTATAGTACTTATCCTTTTCTTGTCCCCTTTTTTCTTAAGCAAATATTGATTATATTGCATATCTAGTTAAATGCTTTTTGGATATGTATATTTAATGCTTTTTAAGTTTTCAGTGTGGCCACTTCATGGAAAAATACTGATGGGTAAGACTGTATCCAAGCCACTCTCCCAAGAGCCATTGAAGTGGGGTCATTACTAGGTGGTCACCCTATCTTTAATACTAGAATTGTGCTTCATATTTGTGAAGCAGTTCTCACGAAATTTAATAAAGTCACTCCATCTCACTCACCTCCTAGATCTATCTATTTTAAGATGAACATAGCATATGCCCCTATGCCTTAATGGGCATAGACCCATATAAAACAAATGCCGATTAGTTATAGTGATTTCTTTATTCTTTTTGCTCATTCTAATTAGGTGCTTTCTTTTATATACTTTATATGTACTTGGGGGCACCTTACGCTTTTAATGCTATATGTCGATTACTTATGAAAAAAAAATGTGCCTATGCCTTAAGAAGGTTAGTGGGTCTAGTATACCTTTTGTTGTAATCTAGCGATTTTCCTTGTTGAGCTCTTGAATCTATCTATTTTAAGATGTACATATTGCACTTGTTGGCCTCCTTTAACTTGTAATATTTTTCAAGATTTGACGTCAAAGTTTTCGAAAAAATGATGCCTAATCTCTCATTCAATGTTTTCTAACTATTTCCGTCTTCGTGTTCATCTCTTTTACCTGATCTTTTCAAAGGCCCTCACTGCTTTTGTGCATGCATGTTTGTGCATGTGTGCATGCTTGTATGTGTGTGTACAACCTCAATACTAAAACATTTGATATTTTTGTGTGGTAATCCATTTTCTTAGATTTGTCAAGAGGAGTTGATGTGTCATCGGAGGCCAAAAAAAGAAAGCATGAGTTAAGAGACCTTTAATTCAGGCTTGTACAACTACTGACTTAACCAACTGCAAATTGTTTCCTCTAGTCCTTCAAGTTTCTATTTTGAAGTAATGTAATTGAAGGTCAAGATGCCACCTTATTTGATTTAAAACCCGTCCTCATGCTTCCATTAAAAAAATATAAAAAATAAAGAATAAAAAAGACAAAAGACTACTCCATCTCAAGCCACATACATCTTACAACCCTTTGGAACTTTTAAAGACCAAAAAGTTAATGTAAATGATTATTGACTTATAAAATATGCTCCATTGAGTTTCAAGGGAATAATACAGTTGGAGTCCCTAGGGTTTTAGCTTTTTTCAAATTACTTGCTAAGGTTCAAAATCGGTCAGATTAATCCTTAAGATTTAATCTGTTATCAAATCACTCCATTCGTCCCACTTTTGTTAAATTTTCTGACAGAATGCCACTTTGTACCCATATTATTGTGACACGTGTATACATGGCACAATTAGCTTCACCACGTCAGCCACATGGCATGATGGATTGCCACATCATTAGAAATGCCATATCATAAATTCCATGTCATTAAAAAGGCCCCGTCGGCAATGATGTTAATAAAGAAAAAGGTGAGGAGGGTCTGTTGTGGGAGACGGGTGGCCGTGTGGCCATGCCCATCTCCTATGGGAGGCAATGACCCCCCGTTTGTGTGGGAGGTGGCTGTGCGCCCACCCCTTTGGTCTAGGATAAGGGTGGCTGCACAACCACCCTCTCCTATAGCAGCTAGGAGTGGGCATGCGGCCACCCCCCCAGAGGAGATGGGGTGGCTGTGTGACCACCCCCTCCTACAACAGAGGGGTGGTCGTGCTGCCACCCCCTCCCAACAGACATCCCCACGGCCTTGCTTCCCCCACAGCAGAGGGGGGGCCTCATGGCCACCCACTCCTACATGAGACCCTCCTCGAACATGATGTACATATTCTATTTGATTTCATTGAAAAAATAGGGTATGAAGATGATTGAATGGTTTCGATCATTTGATATGTAAGAGTGATCATTTTGTTAGATATTGGTGGATGAATCAGAAAGGTGTTTCTAGATAGCCACTTAAGCATAAACTTTTAAAATGTATATAAATTCCAAGTAGACTATAAATTTAGTGCTTGATAATGGTAATTCTTGTTTTGGCCACACTATAATCATGGTTGAAGATATATCCATTTTGTTATAAAATTGAGCTAACTTGCTTGATATGAAATTTCATTTAATTCTTTAGCAAAAGTAGATGAGACTGCTTGGTGATAGGGGAAACTCCGAAGTTGTTAAAGTGGATTTTGTTGAATGAATAGCAGAGTGATTTCATTGTCAAAAGGGAGCGATATAATTCAAGATGAGGGCACAAGAGGAAGGCGAGAAAATACAAGGGTTAGAGTTTATGAAAAATGGTCTATGATATGATATAAGTGGAACATTTCCTAATGTAGCAAAATTGTGAAACGGGATTCTTTTTTGTAGTCAATCAAGAAGTTGGTGGGATTGAACAGAAATAATCTTGTCTTATTGTAGATTGCTCCCAATACATATTTGAAAATATATGACTCATATGCTTGATAAAAAAAAGCTGCTAGTGCTGATCCTCTAATGCATAAATCTTGTGTTATTTGGGCTCTTCTTGGAGCATTCTAACATCTATTCTCTTATTTGTAGGTTTTTCATTTCTTCATTTTTTTTTTTGTGGGGCAATAGTGATGTCATATAAATCCTAAAGCAATTAGTTTTTAATGTCATCATAAAATTTCTAAGAAGGACAATGCATACTTATGAAGCTAACGTCTTCTGTCTTCATATAGTTTTTTTTTTTTGCAGAGATCATGCCATATAAATCCTAAAGCAGTTAGTTTATATTTTTCATATTTATTCTCGTGCATTTGATTATTGATTGTAACTTGATGCTTTTCTTATGTTTATTCTCAATTGACTTCTAGATGCTAGAAAGCGTAGGAGACGTTCAGGATCATTGGTGTTACAAAAGAAAAGAAGGAGACTTTTACCATTTGTTCCTACAGAAGATCCAGCCCAAAGGCTGAAACAAATGGGTTCCCTTGCTTCTGCTTTGACTGCACTGCAGATGGAATTCAGTGATGATCTCTCTTACATGCCTGGCATGGCGCCTAGGTCAGGCAACCAGGCCAAGTTTGAAAACGGTGGAATGCAGGTTTGAACTTGAAATTTCTCTTTCAATTTTGTTTCCCATTTGAACTTTTGGTTCTCTTTATTGGTACTTGATGTTACTTTATTGTACCATCTAGCATGTTGGTTATAGTTTGTGGTTTTTCTTTAGGTTCTTTCCAAAGAAGATACTGACACCTTGGAACAGTGCAGAGCTATGTGCAAAAAAGGCGAATGGGCTCCCCTTATTGTAGTTTTTGATTCATGTGAAGGGTACCTTAACTTGAACTCATTTGTAGAGCTAGTAACTATTTATGATACCTGTATATTGAGTAGGTTTGTTGTGATCTCGTGATGTAGTTATACAGTGGAGGCTGATGGCCAGATTAAGGATATGACGTTTATTGCTGAGTACACGGGCGATGTGGATTATATTGAAAACCGGGAACATGATGATTGTGATAGCATGATGACCCTTCTCTTGGCAAATGACCCATCTAAAAGTTTGGTCATCTGCCCTGATAAACGCGGGAACATTGTGCGGTTTATCAATGGCATTAACAATCACACTCTGTAAGCCCATTTGACCTATCTCTGTTTGTCCACACTGGCTATATCCAAAAAAGAAAACAAAAAAACTTTTCTTAATTCTAATGGTATGACTTCTGATATTGCCTTGTCCTATATTTTTCTTTACCCACAGCACCACTTGTGCACTATAATCTCCTGTGAACTTTACATAATAAAATTGCCATCTTTCCTGGTGTTAAGATTTACCTTTGAGTTGAGAATATTGGCGTCCCCCGTGCTTAAAATGAATCGAATTCTTTGCAGGGAAGGTAGGAAGAAGCAGAATTGTAAATGTGTGAGATACAGTGTTAATGGTGAATGCCGAGTCTTTTTGGTTGCTACTCGTGATATTGCAAAGGGCGAAAGGCTATATTACGATTATAATGGATATGAGCATGAATACCCTACTCACCATTTTGTCTGAGATATCATAGAGATGTTGCTGTCTAACAATCCTACACAAATGGGATGTAATTTTGGATCCCAATAGATCCTTTTCTTTTTCCATTTTTTCAAAGCTTACTCATTGTTTTTGCGGAGCAACAATTCTTCTAAAATTAGCCATAGGCTATTCGTTGTAATTTTTGTTATAGAGCTGGTCAATTGTGTGGCCATGAGAGAACTAGAGTAGCAAGGGAGATTTTCCTTTAAATGGGCATATGAAGAAAATTAGAATTATATTTAAGAAAACAAAAATATTTTTTTATTACACTTTTCTATGGAAGTGGTTACCTTTTTTTTTTTTTTTTGGTTTTCATTTCATTACTTCCAAGATGATTTATGGATAATTTGTTAGACGGCCATTTATTTGCTCATTGTTTTTTCTTTTATCTTCTTCTTCTTCTTGAGATGCCAGCCATTCCCACAAGAGATATGCATAAACATAACTGAGAAAAGGAAAATGTTACTACTGATTCCTTTCCATTTAGGTGCTGGATATTGTTGCAGTCATTCAGCGACTGTGATGCAGTTTGACCCTTCATATTGATTTGAAAACTGATGCCTTGGTCTTTAGAATTGTATTCAGTTTTATATTGCAGAGATCTTTTAAGATGAAGCTTTCATCATGAGGTCATGCTGGACATTCACAAATTCCAGATTCTCATATCTTTTAAGAGGTGACTTTTCCCCTAATTAAACTATACAAAAACTTTATCTAAACTGCTCTTTCTTGTAGTTTTCCTGGATGTTATGTTTACTACTTATGGCATCCATTTCCATTTACTTACTTTAGTAATTGATATGTTTGCCCTTCACTTGCCGTCACACTTGGAAGTATATTATAATTCTTGTGGTTGTTGCTGGTTCAATGCTAGGTGTAACTGGTTCATGCGTTGGTATACTAGAATTTTGAATCTAGGATATAGTTTGATGCCTTGCTTGAAAAAAAGAAAGTTGTTACGGATGCCCTGGCTCATAAGCTGAAGCATACTTCTTGATGGGCTATATGCTGGGTAGTATGCAAATATCTCTCAGATGTTTTTCTCGGTGCTTTCCAAATTCACTTGCTTCATTTATTTTGTTCCAATTTCATCTGAAGTGTGATTTCAAATTTGGGTCCTTTTGTCAGAAATATGTGATAATTATGGCTTTGAAATACATTATACATGCTTTTGTGATTCTTTAGACGACCGTTGGTTAAATTTTCATTGCTTTAGTTGTCATACGCCCATCTGACCCTTTTTGTTTTTTATTTTATTTTCAGTGAAGCGACTTCAACTTAGGGTCTCTGAATCCCCAGAGATAGCATGGGTAACGCCTTAAAATATATTCTCGCTTTCTATTGCGCAGCAGAAATGTTGAAATTAAATTCACATGCCTTCTGCAGGGTGGGCTGAGATTATCTGGAAGAAACAATGTAACATATGATGTAAGAACAGTGTCAGCGTTAAGAAGATCAAGTGAATTCCGTCGGGGCTTATGTGAAGGAATGAGTTACTCAGATATCGATTCTGATCTTGAATTCAGTCACCGTCAGGGAATTAAGTGAGAGTATTTGACTTCCTTTGAGGTGATTAAGATATCTCCATTGGATGTCTATTAATCAGTTTTGTGGCTGAGCCAATTTATTCTTGGATTGCAGGAAAGTAATTGAGAAGTTGTTTTTGTTGCAGGGAGGATACGTGTATTCTTTTGTTTCAGTAAGGATGTCAGAAAATGATAATTCAGATTATCTTATATCAGTTAAGATTAAAGCAAGTCTTGGGAGCCATGCTTTTATAGATATTAATGGTTTTACATGCAGGAGTATGCGTATAGTACCAATAATCGTTGAGGACTTTGTATGTCATGTGAAATTTTGGGAGAGAACTTCGAGTCAAAGCATCTTGATGTAAATTAATGGATATTTCATTCCATTTGATTGAGATTTGATGTTACCATCTGGTTATTATTATGCTCTTCATTGTTAACTCCTTTTCCCCAAGACTAAAGAACAGCTAATTTTTCACAGCCTGAATAACCAAACAAGATTCCAATTCGGCACAGGGTTTACTAATTTGCTCTGGTCTTATACTTTGTTTCAGTAGGATTCCTTATATTGCTCTCTCAGATGAAGTAGAATGAAAAATGTTGACTTTTCTCTCCAAAAAGATATCAAGGATGAAATATCTCTTCCTCCCTTTCAGAGACAAGAAATCCCTTTAGAGGCAAGGTAAACAACTGGATGCTTTACTCTAGTGCAGCTCTTTCTATGTGACATCACAGTGATTTTTTTCTTTCAGCTTCTTGTTTGTCCTTTTAGCTCATTCGGCCTGCTCTGTGAAAGCTCTAATTGTTTCTTCGGCATCGATGAATTCTTCAGATTTACTCATGAATTCTTGGATGGTTGTCGGGGTTCTTTGTGCTAACTTTGGCATGAAGGGATTCCGTAGGCTGAACAACCCATCTGCATGCCCTTTGGTGAGCTCGCCCTTGGTCAGGGTTGAGCCCACTTTAAGGCACATGGACCCTTGGGCTGGGCCCATTAGCCTTGCAATAAATCTAGCCATTCTAGTTGGGAAAGTTGAATATAATGGAGGATTAGGTAAAATTGGTGTGTTCTAAGGTCGGATTTTAAATATGGTTAAAAAAAAAAATTAACTTAGAAACTTAGAAAATATAAAATTAAGTGAGCCCTGTTCCGATGAGTGGAGGACCTCGTCCAAACGAATTCTAGGGTAAACGTGAAGAAAACTTTTTAGTTGAGTCATGTCTAGATCACTTGTATGGACAAAAGTCAAACTTTGAGACCAATTTTTTTTTTGGTTATAAATAGGGACGTCCGTTAATTTTGATATGTTCACACAAAGGAAGGGGAAGGAGAGCCCGTTTCCTTCTAACTACTGAAGTGCTACTAGAATAGTAAGGAATAACTAGTTTCTTAATTAATTTTTAGTTTAAAGGAGGAGATTGTACTTGGAGGAGTTGTCTGCTGCAAGTGTTAAGTAAGCTACACCTTACAATATAGTCAAAATTGTTGTTAGTGTAGTAATTATTGAAATACTAGAATAGTAGTATTGTTTGGTGTGTTGAGAAGCTGAGGATATAGTTATTTTAATTGTTAAAAGAGAAACTGGTGTTTTCTCTAAAGATGTAAAAGTTCCACGTAAAAAAATTTGTCTTTTCATATGCATTTGTAATGTGTAAACACTGCATGGAACTAAAGAGGAATTCTAGGACTAGGTGTGTTAGAAATAAAGTTATGAAGAATTTTGGGAGAAAAATGAAAATTGGCTCATTCTTGTCCGAATGAGCTACGTGATAATAGTTGCTTCAAGTCCAATAAACCTTAGGGTTATTAAATGAAACTGGAAGCTAATACATACGATTTAGGGAATGTACTTTGAGAGTGTTGTCAAGAAAGGATAAGCAAGTAGCAACTGGTAAATATAAATTTACTGATCTAGCACTAAATTGTTTTACACGTGCATGATATATGTATTACTATGAGCATGCTTTTCATTAGTGACAAGGAGCCATAATATTTGAATATGTTTTATGAATATGAAATTATGTTTCCATGTGATTTAGATGCATTAAATAAAAAATGAGTTTCAAAAGGAATGAGGTTTGGAAGGAAAAGTGTGAGTTTGCAAAAGAGTTTGTAAGAGTATGGGTTGAGTAACCCGGCGGTTAATTAAGGGTTGTACACTAAACACTCCGTTCCTAAAAAGGGCGGAAAAAGGATTAACAATCTAGTGGTTAAGTGGAGATCCTAATAAGACCCGACTTTGTTTTAAGGTTATAACTTAATAAAAAATAAAAAAATAAAAAAATCAACAGATGTGGTGCACTTCAATCTGCATTGAACAAAACTTTATAATTTTGTCCAAAATAAATTGATGGTATGGGGCTATAAACCTTTTTATTGTAGGCATCCTACTGTCCATCATGTGGGGGTCAATATACATGACTGATCAGGACCATACAATATTGTTAGGTAAAACCATTCCAAACCACCCCTCCCATTAATTTATATATGAGAGCATCTTTTATCGGGATGTTAGATAAAACTCTCTCTCTTTACGGATTTTAATAAAAATTTAACATATCAAGTAAAAAGACTAAATACAATGAAGATAAAAAATTATATTGTATCTTTAATTCAAATCAATATTATGGATGCTTCCATTCGTTCTAACCCTACACCTACCACTCACCACCAAACCTTCAAACTCTCAATATCGGAATCTCCAAAACTAACTAAGACAGTGACTCCAATGGTTTTATCGATGAGTATTTTTTCCTCTTTGGTGGCCTTTCCACACTCCAATCCCATTGACTAGCTCCTTGTGATCTGAATCACAAATTCAAGTCTACCCCCTTTTACCTTTCACTTGCACACGATCTCACAATCTTTGTAATTTGTAGTCAAACCATAATAATTGAATTTTGAAATAGTCAAATAGCAATAAAACTAATTTCTCACTAAGAATATTCTTGAAACAAATATTTCCTCCCAATCCATGATTATATTTGTACGTGGTGTGGGGGGTGGCCAGCACTGTTGATGTTCCACAGAGGACATATACATGTCTCGTACATCAATCTCACCTATCATATCAAACTTGATTTTAACATGTCTCAATCTCCCATCTGTACCCTCCTGTTGGAATGTTTGCCACTATCCCTCTTCTCTCCCTATTTTGCAGAATCTGACTTGCGGGATTCGCCTGATTCTCCTCTCCCGTACGTCCACCTTCAACTTCAATGCCTTAGCAAATACATAATCATCATCTATTCATCTTGTTGTGTATAAGAATGAGATATTATATTAGTTACATTTTCTTGCAACTATAATGATCTAATTGATATGGGATTTTATATCTTGGTTTGGTTTCTGTTCTGAGAAAAAAGTGCCAAGATTTATGCACTCGCGGTAGCCTCGGGTGCATGGCTTATTCAAGTGTAAAGCACCGGACTTCATCACTAGCATATTGAATTTTTTATTTTATATGTTCACATAAGGGGGGAAAAAGGAACTTGGCTGTCTGTTGTTAGTGCTTTGATACATATGGCATGACAATGTACTAGTACAAACTAAAATAGTAATATTTAGGAAAAATTACACTTTACTCTCTAAGTTGTGCACCTTTTTTAATTCTACCTTAAATGTTTAAAAATTGACAATATATATATTTTCTGGCTGCAATGTGGCCATTCCATTTAAAAATTCCATCTTTTTGGACGGTAGGCCAGCCAAAGATGCTGAAATGACCCTAACTTCACCTTTGATTTTTCCAAAATGTCCCCATAAATTTTTTTTTTTCATTTTTTTTAAAACAAAGAAAAAAGGGAAAAATATACTAATGGGGGTGGTTGCCGGCCACCCCCATGGCATTTGGTATGCTAAAAACTCATGGGAGGTGCACGTGTACAGCAAACCATCCAAAAAGAAGGAATCTATAAACGAAATGGCTATATTGCCAACAAAAAAAAATAAAATTGTGGGGGTACATTGTCAATTTTTAAACATTGGAAGAAGAATAAAAAAAGGTGCACAACTTCAGCAAGGTAAAGTGTAATTTCTCCTAACATTTATAGTGCATATTGATGTGGACAAATAAATAAATAAAAAAAGGCCCAAAACTTAAGGCCTAATTAAAATAAAGGGACAAATGCAAAATTTGTCTATGTGGTTGGCCTAAATTACAAATCACTTCATGTTGTGTAACAAATAATTTATAGGTTTTCAAGATAAGTCAAAATAACAGTTATTCCATAAAATCAATTTTCGTTAACTAACTTAACAAATACTTTGTCACATTATATTGTTATACTAAATTAACCTAATCTCTTCTATCACCAATTTTACTCCGTGTATAACACTCCCTCATCTTCATCTTCTTCGTCACGATTTAGGAGCATTTTGCGAGAATTTGATGGTCACATTTTGTGAAGTGGCTGACGAAGATGAAGATGAGGGAATGTTATACATGGGGTAAAATTTTGGGGTTATAAGAGATTAGGTTAATTTACTGTAACCGTATAACGTGGAGTGAGGGATGATGTGTTCTTAGTCGGCGTCGTAAAATAATGTGAAAAATCCTAATTGTCAATTTTTGAAAGTGAAAAAGTAATAATAACACGTGTCGTAACTGAGTGGGTGATCACGTGTAGAAGACATAACATGCGTTCTACGCTAGTTAAGAGGGTGGACGGTTGTACACGTTAAAAGGGGAGCCAAATTTCTAGCCCATGGACTTGCAAAGTATGCACTACAAGAACCAATTTACAAAGTATGGATGGAAGAGATCCCTAGGAGTATTCATGATACTGTAACCCTATAGCAGTATGCTCTTTCTATTTAGAGTTGTTCACACTCAATCTAGATTTATTCTTCTTTTTTTTTTTTGACATGTTCACATAAGGGTAGGGGGAAAGGGGATTCGAACTAGTGACCTCAGCTTCATAAGGCGTGATTCACATTTGATTGAGCTACCTCTTGGATTTGATTAAATTAAGGATATAAAAAATATTCCCTTGAGATAGGTTTGATGGAATTGATTATTCTTAATCTCAAGCCTATGTATTTTAGGAGAGAATATCTACAATATGGTCATGGCAAAGAACCCTCACATGTTGCCCACCAATGAAAATGTGACACCTCAGCATGGAGCATGATAAGAAAATAAAACCAGAAACACCTGATTATATCAGGTTTAATAACAAAATATTAAGAAAAATGTGCAGCCACCAAAATGGAAGAGAAGCCACCCAGCGTCGCCACTCCGGCGACGCCCACCCACCACGATACCAGATTTGCAAACAGAACCAAATCAAGAAGAGAAATGAGACTTCCGGCGGGTGGGTCAGCTGACCCACGGCAGGTATCAGGGCCGGACCACCCACGGGGTGGCTCGCAAGCCACCCCAGCCAGATCTGCTGGCCACCCCATTGCCACGGGGTGGCTCGCTGGCCACCCCCATGGCCATGGGTTTGGCGGGTCATGGCTCTGAGTCATCTTCTTAGGCGCTTCTTTGGCGCCGGAGACACCTTTTTCCAGCCTTTAGGGTGATAAAATCCCAAAGGGTTAACTTTTCTTCTCTAGGTTTTAGTTTTGAATAAAAAAAATGAGTTTTGAGGCATTAGAAACAGATTTTGATGCATTAAAAACGAATTTTGTGGCTCGGTCCTGTGAGAAAGTGGACGGAGAAGGTGACCATGGCGTGACCCAGTCGTGGGTCACGGCTAGGTCAGGCCTGGCCGGTCATGACCCACGGCAGCTGGTGGGTGGGTCTCCGGCCATGACCCATGCTGCCCAGCCCACTGCCTAAAAACCAGGAAAAGGAAAAGAAGAAGAAGAAGAAGATGATGGGAATTAATCTTGTGTTTCGTTCTTATTTTTTTAAGATGCAATAGGTGAGGTGGCAGCATTTGAATGGAAGATAGAAAACTCATGTTTTCTGCTATGACCGTATAACAGCACCTCTCATTTTAGGAAGAGTTACTTTTTTTTTTCTTTTTCTTTTTTAATTTTTTTTAATTTTAATTTTTTTTTTTTTTAACAATGGAAGAGTTACTAAAACTTTATGTATAAGGTGAAATGAGATTTCACAAGTGCGTCTTTCAAAAAAAAAAGAAAAAAAAAAGAAGAGATTTCACAAGTGCGAAAATAATAAATGGATTAAATTGCGTAATTAATAATAAGATATAGTGAATTAAAGTGACAACCCTTTTAATTCAACTATGGAATATTTTATGGAGTGGATAAATGCAAAATATAAATATAGTCATTNCTAGCCATGGGTCATGGCTAGGTCTAGCCTGGCCGGTCGGGACCCACGGCAGCTGGTGGGTGGGTCTTTGGCCATGACCCATGCTGCCCAGCCCACTGCCTAAAAACTAGGAAAAGGAAAAGAAGAAGAAGAAGATGATGATGGCCATGGGAATTAATCTTGTGTTTCGTTCTTATTTTCTTAAGATACAATAGGTAAGGTGGCAGCATTTGAATGGAGTTTTCTGCTACGACCGTATAGCAGCACCTCTCATTTTAGAAAGAGTTACTTTTTCTTTTTCTTTCTCTTTTTTTTTTTTACAATGGAAGAGTTACTAAAACTGTATGTACAAGGTGAAATGAGATTTCACAAGTGCGAAAATAATAAATGGATTAAATTGCGTAATTAATAATAAGATATAGTGAATTAAAGTGACAACCCTTTTAATTCAACTATGGAATATTTTATGGAGTGGATAAATGCAAAATATAAATATAGTCATTGACATTAATTGAATAATCAAATCTAAATAACTAGAATGCAATTACAATTGTTTAGTGGAATCAATTGTAATTAATAGTAACTTATGACTAGTCATGTGATGACGTGTGTTATAATAAGCTTATTGGAGCTAGTTTTTTTTTTTATATATATTTCCTTTAGGTTCCTATTCAAGCCGATGTAGAACCTTGTATGGCCTTGTTTTACAAGACATAAGGCTAGGGCTTTAATTCCCCAAGTGGCCGTGTTTTACTAAGGTGGAAGCTTGGGTTTTTTTCTCTCTTCTACAAGTAACCTGTACTTGCCTATAAATAAGGTGTTTGTGTAGGCATTGTATGCATGCATAACACACGATATTCTCAAGAGTTGAGAGGCACAATTTAAGAGTCAATCTCTTAGTCATATTCAGTCATTGAAGAAAAGATTTTGAGATTTTAAATCCCCATCTCACCCACGTTCTCGGGGAGAAATGATAATAAAGCAATTAGCCCGGCCCCCCTTACTTTACATGAAGGACAAAAACTCCCTAGTAAGTGTTTCTCCTGTGCAATTTTAATTTATGCATGACCTAGTCATGTTATCTTGAAGTGCTCCTAGGGTTATTCCAATATTGTACATATAATGTACATAATTATAACAAATAGTAAATCAGAGCAAGCTTCAAAGAAAACATGGTTTATATGAAATTTGTAAAACTTTATGCATAAATTTCTAGTTGAACGTTTTTTTATGGTGCTGCCACCGGGAAATGTTTCTGCCATCCTCTTACTCTTGTTTGATCACCCTTGGTCATTTAAAATGTCTATTAACATGTTACAACCTTGATTGGATCACTCGATATGCATTACGGATTACTCGGTGGCGGGTTTTTCGATATAGGTATGGTTACCTTGTAATGTGGTGTCGATCGGTATCCATTACGGTGGCTTGATGATCATGAGTCTCCAATATGGGCTATGAATACCTTGTCATGAGCTATTAGTATGATGACATAATCGGCATGTTTACAATGCCTCGTAGCGAGGGTACCAGTATGGTACAGATTACCTATATAGAAATATGGTATGCTATGCTAAACTTCACTATTCGATGGTTAATGTACAAGTATGATGCCATAATAAGTATGGTATTGTACGTACTTACGGATCACTTGTGATAGGGTTCCTGTATGGTTAGATAACCTCCATCGTATGAGGGTATTAATATGCAGGTACAATGATATCATAGAATGAGAATATGATGTGATGAGATGTTATTGTCGAAATGTAAATATAATGTGAAAAGACGCCATGTTTTATATATTCAAATGTTATGCCCAGCAATCCTCAATTTTATAAGACATTCATGGTCAAGCATTTTTAAAACATTTTGTGAAAAGCTTCTAAAGAGCATGGTATCATGATAAGTCACTTCAATTTGAATATTTTATAAGGGCTTATTTCATGGTTTATTTATATGTGATGTTTACTTACTAATTTGTGGACTTATGCAGTTACTACCATGCATTTTCACCTGTGAAACATTTATTTGGTTTATAGTTTATCAGATACCAGAACTAGTTGGAGCTTAGCTAGAGTCTTTCGTCATGCTTGGAATGTAAAGCGAGAATCGTAGTCAGTTTTATTTTGTTTTAGTATTTATAAATTTCAGTGATGTATCTTTGTGTTAATTTGCTGTTGTTATTTTGAAGGATTTTTGAGTTGTAATTTGTTTAAGTGATGTTTTTGAAGTATTAATTGTGGCTCATATTATATATATATATATATATTTTTTTTTCCATATTCTGCTAGTTCTTTCACTTTGATAGGTGCTTAGGATAGTTTTCTCCAATTAATTTGGAGTTGCAATTAACTCTCTAGGTTANTATATATATATATATATATTTTTTTTTTTTCCATATTCTGCTAGTTCTTTCACTTTGATAGGTGCTTAGGATAGTTTTCTCCAATTAATTTGGAGTTGCAATTAACTCTCTAGGTTAATTATTCTTGTTAATTAAATTTGGGGTGATACAATGTGTTGCGATTTCACAATTCACAAAGTTTGAAAGAAGTTCAAGATTATACCAGTGTCATGGAAATTTGAGTGATCATTAGATTTGCAATTAGTGAGTTCAAGTCGGTCATCCAAATTTCTCTTCAAGCTATTCAACAATTCAAATCAACTGTTTAGTTTTTTTAGAGGTGTAAAAAATTGTCTAAAACTGAGTAAAAAATCAGCCATTTTTTTCAACAATTTCTCTTTCTTGAAAAATTTCAATTATATAATCAAATTTTTACATTGATTTATTTTTAAATGAGAAATGTTAAAATCACAACATAGACCCAACTTCTCTTTTACGTATCACTTAAAAAATTAAAATACTTATTAAATAAGAAAAAAAATTTATGTAAGCTTTTATATTTAGATTGGTCAGTTAAATTATAGATTTAGCAAATCTGCTAGTAGATCCTTGGTAAGGAAATAATGATCACTATCATAATGATAGAGACCAACTCTCAAGAGCATATCTATAAAAATAGATTTCCATATTAGCCTCAAATAAAAGACGCTTCATCTCCAAAACTAAGGTATCTCCTCTCCCTCAAAACAAATTCGATCTCTTCATTATATTTCTCTGTTTTAAACAAAATTATTAACTTAAGCATTGGAAGCTCATCAGTTGGCCCCAAGCTATAGAAACTAATAATATGACAAACAATATAGGGGAAAGTCCACAAACCTCCCTCAAACTACCACCAAATTGACAATATCCCTCCCAAACTTTCAATTGTGACAATGTCTTCCCCCAAACTATCAAAACATTGTCAACGTTCTCTCAATGACGAAACTACCCTCAGTAAAAAAAAAATACTAAAACTTCTAGAAAAAAACATAAAACTAAAAAAAAAATTAAAAAAATCCAAAGGGTGGAAAATTAAAAATTAAAAAAAAACAAAAAACAAATCCTTTGTATAAGAAAAAAATAAAAAAATTTCAACTTTTTTTTTTTTGGTTTTATAACTTTTTTAAATAAAAATTTCTTTTTTTTTAAAAAAAAAATTCTGCTTAAGAAAATAAAAATTTTTGTTTTCTAAAAAAAAATGAAAAAAAAAAATTCTTTTAAATAAAATTTTCTGTTAAAAAAATCATTTTAAAAAAATTTTGTTTAAAAAAATTCGTTTAAAAAATAATTTTTTGTCTAAAAAATAATTTTTTTTTTTTAAAAAAAAATCGTTCTTTTTAAATTAAAATTTTTCATTTTAATTTTTTTTTTTTTGAGTTTATAGGGGTATTTTTGTCTTATTGAGAAATATATAGGGGCATTTTAATCTTTTTGCTAGCCTTATGGGGGACATTGACAATGTTTTGGTAGCTTAGGTGGGACATTGTCACAAATGAAAGTTTGGGGGAACATTGTCATTTGGGTGGTAGTTTGAGGGGGGAATATAGACTTTACCCAACAATATAAATATAAAGTGGAAAGAATAATAGTGACACAAAGATGTCCGTTGTTTGGTTTATGACTTATGTCTACAAGATAAGGTCATAAGGCTACATTAATTATGATCTTCTTTCTCTGAATTATGTTTACAATATAATATACTCCTATTTATAGGAGAATGATTTGTGTTAGATACAAATAGACTTCTATTCTAATTAGATTAACTACGTGATAATCTTTAACTATAGGTAGACTTCAACTATAATTCGGTAATAATTTCTTCTTTTTTTTTTTTTCCTCTGTTTTTTGGAACACAAGAGAAGAGGGAAGGAAATTTGAAATAGTGGCTTTTGCTTCATTAGGCGTGGTTTACAACTGATTAAACTATCATTTGAGATCAGTGATAATCTTTAAGTGTGACTCATAATATTCTTCGAGGGTAAATTAATATTTGATCTCTTTCCTATTTTGCAAGTAGCTGTCCCGGTTCCCACCTTACTCAATCTGGTATCATCACGTATTAAATTAGCCTATCAAAGTAAAAAAATAAAATGATGAAAGTATCAAAAGTAACTCCCAAAGCATTTAAAAGCGAGTAGAGTTATGAATTCCCTTAAATGTCTGGCGATCTTAAATTAATATACATCTGTCCATAATTAATTCCCTAACCAAACAAGGAACAAAATGTGTCCCACACCGTAGAAGTTAAAGAGTCCCAAGGAGAATCTCAGTAATTCCCTACTGGACTAGGGGACTTGGAAAAGCTTAGATGTCACCCAAACATGAAAACTGAATCAATGAAGTGGCTTCTGGAACAGAAACGAGCTTTCGCTGTCATTTTCACAATGTAAAAGATAAGGATATTCTCCATTATTATTCCCTAGCAGCTGCCACCATTTTTACTCCCTCTTTTTTATATATATATATATATATATTTTTACATGTCCACACGAAAGAAGAGAGAAAGATTCAAACTAATGATATCTGTTTCTTTAGAGATGATCCACGATTGAGTTACCCCTAAGAGACCCTCTTTTATATTTACCATTTCTATTTAATTACCGTGCAACATCAGAAGTGGTGGCTCTTTTCATCATGACATCATCTGTCACCATATAGCTGTAATTCCCACCGCCATACCACAGTACGCCATATAAAGGAGACTTCTCAAGAAACCCCAGTAAACTATGTTCTATAACCCCCTAACTTACTCTTTATATAGCCTTTTTCTAGTCCCAAATAAAGAAAACCCTCGAGCTTCATTTAGAGAGAGAGAGAGAGAGATGAGTAGCTTAGAAGAGGAAAGGCTGGTTCAGATGGTAGAGGAATTTATAGAATCAGAATATCCATCACCCATTTTTTCTGCTTCCTCAAAGAGTCTTCCTCGTAAACATCATGCCCAATATCTCACTTTACAGGTACAAGTTTATTTGTTGTTCTTGAATTTAATATGTTTTGGTTTTCTTGTGTAGATAAATGAGAGAGAGAGAGAGAGGTATCATTTTGCTGATTTTGTGCTGCTTCAGGAGATTCTGGGGAGTGGGACAAAAGCTGAGGCTGATGTCCTTGAGAGTGTGTTGAAGCATATGAGAAGCAAAAGGGTTGCTGAGAAAACAACCAGCCTGAAAAAGTGGCTTGTCATGAAGCTAAAGAGGGATGGCTATGATGCTTCTCTTTGCCAAACATCTTGGGTTACTTCCTTGGGATGCCCTGCAGGTGGGTTTCTCCCCCTCTCTTGCTCAATTTATTATTTGGCTGAAATTCCTCATGTCCCTTCTCTCCCAACTCTAATCCATGCATCCACTTTGATTGAAAGAATTTGTTAACTCACTGCTTCATTTGATTTTTTAATTCAAAAACGGAAGGTGAGAGACAGGATTCGAACCGATAGGAAATCACAGAATTTAAAGGCATAAACTTTGGTTCTTGATTGGAAATTGTTTTTATAACAACTACTGTAATATGACTGTCGAAAACTCAGGTCTAAACAAGAGAAGAACCCCATCCAGAAATATGCATATTTCATAGTTCTCTGAGAAAGTGAAAATGGCTACTGTTTCTCAGAAACTCTTATGAAAAGGATAGTCTAGCTTTGAGAATGTCCCATCAGATGCATATGTCTTCCAATTTCCTTGTCCTCTAAGGAAACTAAAAAAAAAAATGGGCCACCAAATGCATCCTCAATGGTTTTTGTTTGGAAGCATTGGGTTGGTCACATGAATTTTCAAGCCCGTGGGATATACGCGCGTGAAAGTGTTGGGTGTTTGGTGTGAGTGTATATATATATATATATGTATATATCTCATCACTTGGCCGGATTTTAATTAACTCCCGCTGCATGCTGTTTCTGGGTTTTTCAGGTGATTATGAATACATTGATATAACATTGCAGAATGATGATGAGAATGGTGGTGATGATGATTCAATGAGGCTGATACTGGACATGGATTTCAAGTCACAGTTTGAGCTTGCAAGGCCTACAGCAACCTACAAGGAGCTCACAGATACACTCCCACAAATATTTGTTGGGACTGAGGAAAAGCTTAACAAGATAATATCTCTGCTGTGCTCTGCTGCCAAACAGTCCCTTAGAGACAGGGGCCTCCACATTCCGCCGTGGAGAACTTCCACTTACATGCAGTCTAAATGGCTTTCTAGCTGTCAAAAAGCCCCTGAAGAGAACAGAGAAGCAAAAGGTGGTGCGCGTGGCTATGGCAAGTGGGCGCCATCGCCTCCCATGGTGAAGCCCAAGAGGAGCCATTTGGGTGGCGGTGGGTCGGGCTTGTCTAGCCAGTTCTCTAAGATGAGCATAAACTGTTGCTGAAATTTTTTTTGTTGGATTATTCTTGATTTCGGCGGAGGCTCCCCAATTTTGTCCCCTTTTTTTTTTTTTTTTTTTTTTTGTACTGAGGCCATGGATGTAATGTCACCGTTGGCAGTTGGCAGTTGGCACCAATTAATGACGAATCAACTTTTCTGCCTTTTTTTTATTTAATTTTTATTTTATTATTGCTGCATTTATTTATCTATTTTTCTAAATACTTGGTTATTATTAGATCCGTTGATATGTGTTAATGTGTATTTTTAGTTTTTTAATGTCAACTGTACAGATAAAATTGCAAGTGTTTTGTCAAATTTAGATAAGTTATAGTTTATGCAGTTTCACCAAGGCATTAATGAAACCAAATACAATTAAGAGTACTAGCTAAGGCTTGTGAGGATCGATTCTCATTATGGGATTTGAATTCATGCTTACTCAATCATTTAAGAATTTTCTTGAAACCACCGACCAACGTACGTACTAAGTTGTTTGAAACTAATTAAACTCAGTTTAAAAATTTGGCAACATGCACAAGCTCCTACATGCATGTGATATGATGATATAAAATTGTATTGTAGTTTCAAAATTTGTTTGACAAGATATATGCATGCAATTGCATGATCAATATTAATTAATGTGTTCTTAATTGAATGCATGCATCTTGGAAAGTCGCATGGCAACTTTCTTTCTGTGGCAGTGATATTCCTAATGAAAAAATGTGGGTGATATCGCAGCAGTTTTCCATTTCGTAGGTAGGTGGTGATATATATTAGTCACGTTTTTTGACATCTAATAATAGGAGATTAATTAGTGAAAGCAATATTGCTGCCTATATTTCCAATTTCTACCAAAAATATAGTCTATATATGCTTCAAAGTCTATAGGGTTGATTAGGATGATAATTAACCTCAATATAATAATAGGTGGTATGCAACTTTTCAAGGGAAAGCTGAGTTGATGAGACTTATTGTACGTCTTCTCTCGTGGGTTTGTCATTGAACCTCTTTAATCCATTTTTCACATTGTCATTGAGCAAGGAATGCGACCGTCCATCTTGCTAGAATCGTGTAATTATGGAGTACTAGGAAAATAAACAACGTACGTAACGTATTCAAACTTTGTACGTATCTCATGGATTGGTCCATATATATGAGATGGTACTTAACAATTAAAAACATTTTTTTTGTAAAAATATAATAAATTCCGTCACTTCTATATATATATAAATTGTACATGTAACACTACTCTGGTTTTATATTGAGAAAATGAGGTCGTTCTAACTCATATAAAGTAGGTAGTTTATAAAAATAATCATGAATGCTAAGTCGTCTAATATTGCTTAGTTACCCGATGAAACTGTGCTTTATAAATAATTATAGAAAAGTTTCAATTTAACTAATTATTTTGAGATGATAGCAAAAATATAGCAAGTATTTTTTCTTTCTTGGGTCGTTACAATATATATATATATATATATATATATAGGAAACTACAATATTAAGGCGAAGAGGGGATGTGGCCATTGATTTTCAAATTTTCTTTTAAGCTTTTTTATTAAGTTAAATATATGTGCATTTTTTTTGTTTAAAAATTAGGTTTGACCTTATAAATCCTAATTCCGTCTATACTATATATATATATATATATATATATAGAAAAGCAAATAAGAAATATGAAATGGAGGAAATATGTGGGTATGAAGATTCCTTGAAGTTATCATCATTTCATTTGCAATCGCGTTAAAAGTAAAACTATGCTTAGGAAAAAAGAAATATCCATTCTGCCAAAAAAGTCGTCCCACTTTAAAAAAATATCATCCATTCACCTTTTTTAACCCTATTACTCTATTTGCAATGTATCTATCATTTTTTTTTTTTTTTTTTTTAATTTCATCAATCTGTTTAGAGTTTTTGTTAAATCTTATCAAAATTATTAAAACACCTTATTAAAAAAAGGGTTAGTAATTTTTTTAGTACATGGGTTTGCAGTTTTTTTTTTTTTTTTTTTTTTTAGGGTTCTAAAGCGGTCAATTTTCCTATAAGTCAGATACCATTTGTAACTATTTTGAAACTTTAAGAGGGAAAAAAAAAAAATCAAAGAAGCATGATTATTTTTGCAATTTCCATTAAATAATTTATTATTTCTCCTACATTTCGTATTCAACTTTGAGCTCGTTTGGGATTGTGTGTGAAAAATAGAGTTTTTAAGTTAAAAAAAGCTTTTAGGCAAAAACTTCATTTTTTTTTTTTTTTTTTTACATGTCTACACAAGAGGGGGGAGGGAGATTCAAATTAGTAACCTCAACTTTATTAAGCGTGATCTTAGTCGATTGAACTACCTCTTGGGGACCAAAAACTTTATTGTTAAGCTTTTGTCAAAAGTATTTTTTGGTCATTTTTAAGCTTTTTGAATCTTTAAAAGCGCTTTTAATATTTTACCAAACGAACATTTTTTTCTTCGGACTGACTTTTTAAATGTTAAAAACACTTTTAAATTCCTCAAACGCAACCCCAAATAGACTCTTCGTATCTTAATTCTTATCCCCCATCAATTTCTTGCTTCTCATTGGCGTTTCTCTTGTGGGTCAGTGCATGGGTCAAATCTCTGGTGGGCATGCCGACATATTGTGAGGCGGCTAATTTTAGAGATTTTTATTTATTTATTTTATTTTGGACGAATTTTAGTGCTTTTAGTTATTAAAATAAAAAAGAAATGGAAAATAAAAGGGACCCTTATTGTGATTTGTTTTGAATAATATTATAATCTGAATTGTACAGAGTGCGTGCATTTGCATCACTAGGATAGTAATTGACGTGCAATTCAAGGTAGATTTTTTGTCCGATCCAAGAAATAATTATATTTGAGAAATAAAGAAATTAAATAAGAAGTTGTTTGGAAGCTAAGAAAATAAGGACACAAGTTGATAGTGTCATGGTCTACAGACTACCATGTTTTCAGCCATATCCGAAACTGACGTCAGTCCAGAACCGACAGATAAGGCAAAGAAGAAGAAGAAGGAAGCATGACAATGAAAGATTATACTGGAGAAAGAAAACCAGTGGCTCTTTCAAACCAGATGGCACAAAACCATGGGGGCCGAGGGAAATGACAGACAGGACATGCCTTTGCCATAGAATCTACATGTAATTAGAATAATGTTTAATTAGGTTCGAGTACTTCAGGTGTTTCTGTTTGTTTTTTTGCTTTAAATAAAACAAGAAAAATCAAATCTAGAACACTTGAGCAATCATTGTAACATAATGGGATTTGGCTACTTTAGGTGCTGTGAAAAAGATTAGAGTACATTTTTTATTTATTTATTTATTTTTTAAGACAAGGAGGGAGTAAAAAAATGAAAACACACTGGTGAGAAAGTTTAGATTTTTAATGTCTTCGATCACGTATTAAATGGAGGGGTGTTTTTGTCCCATTAAAAAGTGAAAAGATAAAAATACTTCACCAATACAACTAATTGGATGTTATTCAGTTCAAATAAAATGAAGAGGATCATGCTCCGATTAAATTGGATCTCACTATTGATGTAGATAGGAGTGCTTAGGATTACTTGAAGAAGACCTTGAGTAGATGTGAGTATAGAGGCACTTTATAGAATCAAGACTAGATCACAAACGCGCAAGGGAGCTACTTCATGTTCGGACAGAGGGATTGCTCATCCAGACGCCCGTGACACAAAGAGCTTCGTTTGCCGCAGGTCCGAACAAGGTGCAACCCAAGAGTCTTTGTCTAGAGCTCATTTGCAACCTCATACGAACGGGGTCCAACTAGGGAGTCCATTTGGGGGTTCGTCTGCCGCAAGTTTGGACACCTATGTTATTTTTCACAAATTTCATGTTTTGTTTCCTCTGCTTGTCCGGACGGCTAGTAGCCTTATTAAACTGACTTTATTTAAGTTTCCTTCTAGGTTTAGAATTCTTGGGGCTATAAATACATACTTATAACCCTAAGAACGTAGCTTTTGATTATTATATGTTTTTTTCAATAAGAATACTAGAATTGAGTTTCTTTGGTGCTTTCCCCTTAAACCTTAGATAGAATCTATCATTTTAAAAAGATTTATTTGATTTGTTGATAAACTCACAATCATAAGAGTATTTATCCCTTCTACTTCTTGTTATTTTTTGTTTATCACAATCCTCCGCTACATCAACTACGTTGCTATAAGCTTCAAATGCGTGTGAGATATAATAAAGAGAAGAGAAATGTTACTTTGTATTCTCTGGTCATTTCTTCATCTTTTTCTATTTACATGACATTATCAATTCACCCTTAAATTAATTTTAATTAGAAAAGAAGAAAAAATCAATATTCTATTGACAATGCCACGTAACAAATAAGGATGGTTGATATATATATATATATATATATTTTCCTTTTCAATACTCATATTTTATAAGCTTTTTCTCTTTGTGTAAGAGTTTTCTGGCTCTGACAAAAAAAAAAGAAAAAAAGAAAAAGAAGTTGGGCTTTGATCGAACGCCCAAGGGCCAAGGCATCTAGCAGGATAAAAAACAAGAGCAATCCAGAGCCCGCAAATAACGAGGGCCGTCGTCTGTGGGCCCAAAATGAAGCCTATGCCTTGGAGCCCAACACAAGGCTTCATTTTCAGCTTCGGCTCCTCCGGCCTAAATCCTAGGGTTTATCATTTACGAGCTCAAACTCTCTCTTTCTCTGCAAAAGAATGACGAAGTTCAGGAAGCTAAATCGACCCACGGGTCACCGAATGTCCATGCTCAGGTTCTCGTTTCATTTCATGATTCCACTCTCTAATTAGCTTCTGATTTGGCTTGTTGAAGTAGCCGTTTGTAGTGTGGTTAGGAAATTCTTGGATGATTTCTTTTTTCTTTTTTTTTTTGAGGTCTGTTGGGTGTAGCTTTTTAATCTGGCATGGATTGATTGGGTTTAAGTTTTGTTGAAACTCTTGGTCGATTGAAATGGTTGGCCTTCTATTTTCAGTGGTTTGCATGGGATTTGTTTGAGGCGAAAAACATGTCCATTACAATCAACACTTGGAGACGCCGTGAAACCAACACCATCAACGTCATGCTGACTACGGCATGACGGTGGTTGTGAGGCGAGATGGGCAAAAGAGACAATGCTTTAAGGTTTCTTACTTTTCTCATGGATTGCTAACATGTCACATTTCAGCCGATTACATGGTAATGGCCTAGATTTGAGGAATTGAAATTCATGCAATACTCTATTCCAGGAATCTCAATCCTATCTAGAAAACAAATTCCACTGCAATAAACTGCTGTTCGAACAGCGCACTGGTCAGTCCTCAGTTCCAAACGAGTCTCACAGCAAAACAATCACCAAGAACATGGAGAGAAAAACTCATTGAGTTTGATTTGGAAACAGCAGAAACAGCAAGAAGCGACTGTAAGTGACTTAATATGTAAGAGATCACTTGGACAAAAGTGGGTTTCTCTTCCTCCATTTATCTTCAAGCAGGGGCACATGGCACTGTTTCTGGCTACCCCTTCCCACTCTTATTAATATAAGCTGGTACTGCGGGCCTTAATATGTCTTGCTGAATTATTTTTCAGATGCATCATACAGTGAAATCATTTGCCTCATCATTCTCTTCAAATCTTCCTTCCATCTTTACACTTGAACCACTCAGCTCAGGCAATGTAGACTGCCGATCTACTGTTTTCAAGGTGGCTAAAAGGAAGTAAAACCTATCTAAATGCCCTTTTTCAGATTTCCTGGGATCCATCCTGGCATGTGATCTCAGTTGAGATCTTCATAACCATACTCACAAGCAAGCTGCTCAAATAGTTCCCAAGAGAGATAGATGTCATGCAAAGTGCACTTCCAAAGCTCTTTTAACCCATCTGGTATTGGTGCATTGAAGAACTCCAATTGAGCTACATACATAAGAACTTCAGAAGCTCCTACAAATGCATACTGAGGAATTTGCCAAAATATGCTTAAGGAGCTTGAACCCTCACAACATGTGCAGTCTTTTTTTTGCACTTTAGTCTATAGCACTCCACTATTCCAGCTGAAACCATTGCTATCACTGCTATAACAAGGCCAATTCCCATTCTCTGAATCTTAGTAAGCCCCTTGGAATCCTGATTTCTTAATTCTACCCACCTTGAATTATTCTCAGTATTGTAATGGCCTAAAATATCTTGAGCAACAGCGTGCCTTTGGTGTAGGACCCATCAATGTAGGACACCTAGTACATAAACTGACCCTTATGCCAACCACCGTTATCGAGGTGGTAACACACTGCGGAGACGCATGAGTGTAATAAAACTAAGCTGCCAATATCGTGCTAACTACCTAATATTTCCTGTATCCCATCTACTGGCTGAAGTGTGAGTGATGATGATAACACTATATGTGTTATGATAACACCCTACGTGTATGATAACACCTATGTACTGGGTGTTCTTTTGTGCAGAATGCAGAAACATTTATCTCTCACACACTTTATTTTGAATGACGTGATAGAGTTGGTAGGTTTAACATCTCATGCGTAGCCAAGTAACTTGGTTGTAACAGTTGTATAGAATTCATATTGACTAACATGAGAATTGATGAGACCTGTCAGTTTCGAAAGACAGAAGACATGTCGTGGGCAAAGATGAAGCCTTGAGCGGGCAAAGACAGAAAATTGCAGGGCCTTTCTACAAAAATGCTTAGTTTTTAAAAATCTTGGGAGTTGTGAACGTCCTCCCACCGTCCAACCTATGATTGTGGTGATTGAGGAGGGAGTTATGGTTGGTGATCTTCAGTAGAATTGATCGACCAAGAATGAGGGGGAATGTTTAGTTTGGTTCTGTGTTTTGACAGGTGTGGAGGGTGAGCTAATTTTTGGGTTGAAAAAGATTTGAGACATCGATTGGCCTTGGCCAATTGGTGGTGATTTTTGGGATTTGAATTTTCTGGATGTTCTGTTTTTGGATTACCAATTGGGAATTTTCCGCGTTGAAGCTCTTGGACCAACATTGAACCCCCAAATCTGATACTTCATTGTTGGCAAAATTGTTTGTGAACAAAATCTGATAACCAAAACAAAATGGTGTTTTTGAACAAGTTTTGGGTTGTTGACAAGAATATAATAATAATAATAATTAAAAGAAATTAGAGAAGAGGATAGAGAATCGGTTGGAGATTGTATTGAAAAAAGGAGTAGGTAAAATAGAGAAAAATGATTGTTTTTATTAGCTATTTTACATCTTGCTGCTGGAGATGCTATAATGGGTTCTCTTTTAGCTCTCATTTTCCATACAAGTCTTGAAATTCTTCGTTTTTATTTATTTATTTTTAATTTTAATTTTTTAATTTTATTAATTCAGGACAATGGTGTCCCAATTGGTGAAGCATGAGCGCATCGAAACCACTGTTGCCAAGGTACAATTTTTTTTTTTTTTTTGGTAGTTTCACCATTTTAGTGATTTTCAGGGGATTAAGAATTTGTTTTGATGAATTCATCTAACTTTGGTTGATTTGTACTTTGAAAATGATATATTAAGCTTGCCTGTTGTCTCTGAGGTGGAAATTCTGATTTAAAGAAAGCTTTTTTGTTTGTTTTCCTTTAACCCATGAATGAAACAGAGGTTAATGGATTTGGAAAATCTGAAACTGGTTTTTTTCTTTTGTTTGTAAAGAAGCTATTATATTGGAAGTTTTCTTAGTTTTTGCCTGTAATGAGCACAATTTTTCATGGTTTCCAGGATCTGTAGGACTGTTCTTGGTTTGTTCTTCTTCTTGATCTAAAAGATATGGAATCTGTGTCTTTTATTTTATTTTTTAAATTCTTCTTTTTTGCTGTTCATGAGGCCTCTGAGATTGTTGGGCACGGGATGAGCTCGTGTTTCTTTACCCTATTGTTTGTTTCTTTGGGTTTAGAGATTATCTGTGGTTTATAAAATACTCTACTTTACCAAAAGAAAGGTGGGACCTATCTAATCTGTCTCTTTCCATGCATTTTACATTGATTTGGTGAGTTTTTTCTTTAGCGTGGAGTTATGGGAAAAGATGCCAAGATTCAAACATTTGGTCAGAGGCGCCAGCTCTGCTGAATGGTGTTTCTGCACATCAGTCTGATCCCAAGCTCCATTTAGTTTTTCTGCAGTAATTCTGCAGAAGCGCGAGTTGCAAGTAAGTTCTGCAGAAGTGGAAGTTTTTGGCAACTGCACATGTCTACTGTGCGGGGGTTTGTTTTTGACTGATCGTAGCGCGGGGGCTTTTGCTTTGCTGGGATGTGAGTGTTGTTGCTGAGGCAACTTTGTTCCAGCAGTTTGTTGGAGTGTATTGTAATGTGTTGATCTTTTATAGATAAGCTTATTCATCCAAAAAAAAAACACAATTTTTCTGATTAACTTTATGCTTATTATGATGATTGGTTGGATCGAATGATTAATGAAGGAAATTGCATTGATAGAAAGTGGGGAAAAACAATTAGGGTAGTTTTGAGGAAAACCTAGCCTCCAAGGGAGAAAAAACAAATCTGATCAAGGTTTTGGACATCCCCTCCATTCAACACGTGGTCCCTTTTTTACTAATATGCTACAATCAGTCTAACTAATATGGGTCAGCCCATTATTCATTTCGGCCCATTTACAACACATACAACTCAATTACGAAATGCACACCTATTAAAATACCCATTACAGCCTTGTTTTTCAATTTGCAGGCAAAAGAAATTCGGCGGCTTGCTGATAATATGGTGCAGCTTGGAAAAGAGGTTTGTGTAGATATTCCTTCTCTTATGTTTATGTATTCCTTTGTTCTTTTTACACTGTGATATATTGTAGTGTGTTGTGATTAGTGCCTCTTATATTACCAGCCGGTATCAAATTATTTTATGAAGTTAATGTGTGAAACAATGTTGGTAGTTTGTTGGGATGGGCTTTGCTCAGTTTGAATTTCTACAATGTGATTATTGAAATCACTTGTAACATTAAATCTTCCTTAATAAGTCAAATGAAGAGAGCCTCTTTGAACATGCTTTTGGGATCACATCCATTTAGAGGAATGGACAAGTTATTTAATCTTTGGCCAGGTGCTCTGTAAGCTCCTAGAAGAGGAGTAGAAAAAAAATAAAAAAGGAGAAAGAAGGAAGCTGCTCTGTGAGAATTATTACTAATATTCAGTATCATATTTTTTTGCCCCCGTTGTCATCTGGGTAATATGTTGGAGAATATGCAGTTTTGTGATTGGATGTTTTTCTTAGGAAAAAGAGTCCAAATTGCTTCTTTATTTTTTTCCCTCCCTATTTTCTTAAATCTTTATCCATCTGTCCGTATTTGGTAAATTATTCTCTTTACCGATTCTATGACGATTTCTACATTTTTGTGGAACTTGGCCTTTTAAGTTGAAGTAATTGAGCTTTTAATTTTGAAGCCACCTGGCCTTCACATTTAAGAATGAAGCAGAAGCAGCATTTACTTGAACGCATAAACAACAAGTAGAAAGATAAGACCAGTAATAAACATATTCTGAAGAAACAGCTTTTTCTTTCATCTCTGTAATCAAAGGTTTACCTTAGAATAGTAAGTTCCTCGGTCATTGTCCAACAGCAAAGTATGGTGCCCAACTTGGTATGTTTGAACATCTTTTGAAAGAGAAATTAGGATCTACCAAGGCTTGGATGTGAGCACTAAAGAACTCTGTATGAAGAGCCATCTGCATCCACACCCATCTCTTAGCCTTAACCTCATGGAAAATTTAAGAGTAAAAAAAGCACTCTTCTTTTGCAAATGTGCCGGAGATGTACAGATGAAGTGGAAGGTCGAAGTGAGAACCCTGAAGTAAGATAAGCAGAGAAGTAGGAAGTGACAAGGATGTGTTAGAAAATCTAATAAGTTATTATGAGGAATCTTAATAAGAAACCAGGAATTTGCCTAAAGCTGATAAACACTTGCACAATTATGTATGGTAATTATGGTCTAAGGGCCTGTTTAAAATTATGTTTGAGGGGTTTAAAAGTACTTTTGACATTTAAAAAGTCCGTTTGAAGTAAAAAGTACTCATTTGGTAAAAAAATTAAAATCGCTTTTAAGGGTCTAAAAAGCATAAAAATGGCTAAAACGCACTTTTGGCAAAAAGCTTAAAAATGAAGCTTTTGCTCAAAAGCTCTTTTTAACTTAAAAGTTATTTCTCAAACACAATCCCAAACAGGCTCTAATACATAATTTCTTATATTGAAAAATAAGCTATTAATTTACTAGTCTATAGTTTCTTTTAAAAATTAGTATTGGTTGATTAATATAAACCCGTCTTTTTGATAAAAGTTCTGGTGGATCTAAAATTTTGAAATGTTTGGACCTGCAAATTATGGAGTGAAGTTTTAAATTTTGCAATGCTTAAATTGCAGTATTACTGACACCCTAATAAATTTTGAAGTGGAGGCGCTTCCAATGGTGCATTTTTCGGATATTAGACTATCACAAACTTGTATAGATGCATTTCACTGTTACTTCAGTCAGGAGGAATAACATGAAATTTTCTTACAATCCCATAACCAACATGAATTTACTGGATGGTTTTCTTAACTAGGAATTGGAGTCCTAGAAAGTGGTAAGCCATTGTTTCAGGTGGAAAGTTCAGATAAATCATCAGTATGGATTTACCTTTATTTTTTTTTTTTTCTTTCTAAAAAAATAATTTTATTTGAACATGTTCTTGCCTATCAAAGTTATTAATTCCCCTTTACAATTATCACAGGGTTCCCTCTGTGCTGCTAGGCGTGCTGCTGCTTTTGTGCGAGGAGATGATGTCATTCACAAGCTATTTACAGAACTGGCGTATCGATACAAGTGAATCTCAAACCTGTTACTTTTTCAGTCCTTTTTTTTTACCCAAGTAGTAAATTGGGCAAATGTTGTGTTTCAGAGATAGAGCAGGTGGATACACAAGAATGCTGCGGACTCGAATAAGAGTTGGTGATGCTGCGCCGATGGCGTATATTGAGTAAGGCTGTTTTTTGTTTGTTGTCTGTAATTTTGTTTGACTCAAGATACTTGTTTTCATCTAAGTGAACTACAGCTATATGTTCTCAAATTCTCAATAGATAGACAATGAATTTTATTCTCTCGTTTCTGGCAATGTTCACTGTCCACTCACTAATTAGTTATTGAAGGGCTTTTAACAAATGAACAATTATAGTTTTAGATTTGTGATTCCATTTAATTAGTTTGTTATGTTAAGAATGCATTTGGCATCCAACCTATCCAAAAAAAAAGAACAAAAAAAAAGAAAGAACGCAGACATCCTAGGATAAGCTTCATTTGAACGTTCACATCATACTGAAAAAGCTAATATTAGTAGCTGATTTTCTTTTCTTTTTTTTTTTACCGTCGGATTCATCCTTTGGCACTGCTCAATTTGGTTACAAATATTTTGTTTTGTCCTAATGTACAATGTTGATGTATTTAGTAAAAATTTTAGACCAATTAACTTATTTGTGTGTTTGATCAATCTTCAATTGGATCGCTTGCATTTATTAATTATATACCGACACGTTGAACAGGTTTATCGACCGAGATAATGAGCTTAGGCAATCGAAGCCCCCGACTCCTCAACCACCTCAAAGAGCTCCCCTTGACCCCTGGACAAGATCAAGGCTCACTAGGCAGTTTGCACCGCCTAAAGAAGATAAGTCAGAGCCTGAGATATGAAGCCTTATACCGTAACAATGAGATTTTGTTTCATACGTTCTTAGCTTTGGAGCCACGGAATATCTCGATTCTTTTTGTGGGCTCATTGTTATCTACTGATTTACATTGTTTAATAAATTGAGTGTAACTGTATACCCGTTGACACTATATTTAATATATCATCTGTTGCTGTTTGGGTTTCCATTCAAATAGTATTTTAGTTTTTGGTGTCTATGTTTCCATTTTACCAAGCATCACGTCCATAAAACCATCATCAGTTAAGCACCGAGTTGCTGGCTCTTATTTCTGCAGAGTTGCCCGTGCTAGCAATTTGTGTTTGCGTATTGAATTCAAATTGTGTCAAGACATAAATATAAGATATTATAAGTTAACTTTAATATAATCTATTTTATTAAACGAGTCAAACTCTTTAACCCAAACTTGTTAATTTCATGTCGGGTTCAACGTGTTGAGTTGACATTGTATCATGTTTTATATATATGTACTTGAATTTGCGTGCAACCGATTTATCCAAATAGTAGTTGACCCACACTCTCGCAACGTTAATGCCATCGTAGGAAGTTGTATCACTTGAAAGGGAATAACTTCAATACGGATGTGGCAAAAAACATGGGTTTACTGCCAACCACTCAACAACTAACACTTCAGCTTATTGCAACAAATCAAAATGAGAACAGAACACCACATTTTTCCTCTTAATATTTTTCCATGCTCCTCTCTCTTAGAGACCCCCACTGAACGCCACCACCATTGGCCACTTCCGCCCACCAACTCCACTGAACGCCATCGGCGGTGAAGCCCACGCCCACCCACTGCACCAGATCGGAGATGAACACCCTTTGCACCATCGACGCCCACCCTCCACGGTGATAGATCTGCGACTTCGGCGACGCCCACCCATCACAGTACCAGATCTGTCATTCCAAAATGGCCATAAAAAATTTTCTTGGTTGCTTGTTGCTAGGTTGATTTGGTTCTATTTGTTGTTGGGTTGATTTGGATGGCTGATTTGGTATAAATTTAATGGGTTGATTGGCAAAATTTATTTATGATGATTTGGTGGGATGAATTTTTTGTTGTTGGCCGAAACTTGTAGGAGATACAAACTTTGGTTTTGGTTTTTTCTTTGGTTTGTCTTTGGTGAGAGAGAGCCAGAAATGGCGACAGAGAGAGGAGGCGTTGGGAGCATGGGGGCGGCCGGATCAGGTGCTAGGCTCTGCAGTCTCGGTGGCTGGAGCTAGATCTCCGGTGGAAGAGAGAGAGAGAGAGAGAGAGAGAGGGGGGGAGTTGTGATCGGTGATCCACCTCCAGCGGCCTGAGGGTGGCCGGATCTCTCTCTCCCTGGCTGTTGGGATGGATCGCGGCCACCCCCAGTGATCGGATCTCTCTCTTCTTTTTTTTTGGTTCTCCGGAAAAGTCACTGGAAGTGGATGGTGGGTGGCGGCGTCTGGGCTTGATCCTTTATTTGGTTGTTTGATTGGGTGTTTTATTCTCATTTTAAGTTTTTATATTTTTGTTCAAATGCTGATATGCCACTTGGTGATTAGTGGCCAGAAAACCCATAGTTTTTGCGATGGCCGTATAGCAGCTCCTCTCCACTTGAAATGTGTCCAAATATACAGTTGAGTCGCTCGACAATCACATTGATGAAACTTGAACTGAAAAGCGAAGGCAACGTTTAGCATGCTTGGCACATAGTGTGATAATAAAAAGTTGAGGTTGCAAGCAACATTAAAAGATGGCCCCATAAATTGATTTGTTCTTCCCCTGACACCCTGTCCAAAATTGACCTTTCTTGTCATCTTGTCACATACAAGACATCCACGAAACTTAGATATGTGTTCAACATAATTAATATTATAAGTTTCTTTTGTATTATTCTTGAGTCCCTCTAAAAATAATATGGTTATTAAAATTATCATTGAGTTTGTGATTGATTATTATTAAATTTTGATCAAATTATGATTTTAATAGTCACATCATTCTTGGAAGAATTTAAAATGGACACGACACAAAAAAAAACTTCTAGAATTACTCGTTCAACATTTTGCTATTGATCAAAACCATCCGGGTAAATTTTAAATACACAATCCTACCAGCAATAAACGTGTATCGGTTGAATAAAGAGTCCACAGTTAATATTAACCAAATGAATTGACCATTTGAAGTGACCCCACAGGTGTAGGTATAATATATTGCACTTAAATACCACAGAAGAGATCCTTAGCTCTACCATTTGAAGTGACCCTACAGGCATAGAAGTGACCCCACATACATGCGTAGGTATAATATATTGTACTTAAATACCACAATTAAAATTATCATTAAACTTATGATTGATAATTATTATATTTTGATCAAATGAAATTTTAATAGCAACATCATTCTTGAAAGGATTTAAAATGGACACGACACAAGAAAAACTTCTAGAATTACTCGTTCAACATTTTGCTATTGATCAAAACCATCTGGGTAAATTTTAGATACACAATCCTACCCGCAATAAATGTGTATCGGTTGAGTAAAGAGTCGACAGTTAATATTAACCAAACGAATTGACCATTTGAAGTGACCCCACAGGTGTAGGTATAATATATTGCACTTAAATACCATAGAAGAGATCCTTAACTCTACCATTTGAAGTGACCCCAAAGGCGTAGGTATAATATATTGCACTTAAACACCATAAAAAAGACCCTTAACTCCGAGACTAGATGATCCCCATCCAAATTCCATTACCTAACTGGTCAGTGTAACAGGCTAACTAAAAAACTTTTGAACTTTGTAATGGGTCTTTTTCTTGTTGAGACTCGGTAATCAAGCAGTCCAAAACCTTCTTGGAAATCAATTTGGTACCTACATCTTATGACAAGAGAAAGTACCTTCTTGGTCAAAAACATTTCATTGGCCTTCCCACAACTGTACAGCACACGGTTCACAACCAATTAAGCCCCTGCCTTTCGGTTGCTTTGCTTCCAATACAATACACAAACTTTCACTATAATAGTACAGAGCAAATATATTTCTATTTCTTTACTTTAACAAAGAACGAAGAAGAAGATGAAAAAGCAGCTATATATATAGATATGGCATCTAGAAAATGTTTTTCAAATAAATATATAGTGACTTTATATGAATACACTGCATGGGGATGGAGATGGAGTAACAAAGAGATACGTAGCGATGGGTGCAAGGCTTCCATCATAAAAAAAATATTGTCCCTCTCACCCTCTTTACAACATCCACGTGTCAAGCTGTAGTGTTGCCGCTTGTATTGCTTTGGCTGGTCCAGGACTTCTTGATACTATTTGTTAGCCTCATGATTAATTCATGCAACAATAATGATTTCTTAGGCCTTTAACAAATTAAACTGCATTTATCCAAAAAAGAAAACAAAAAACAAATTAAACCATATTACCCTTTAATACTAATGATATTTTGTAGACTGCTATATAACTTGATAATATGGTAGTAGATTTTCACTGCCACATCATCAATATGTATTATAATCATATAATAGTATACTAAATAATATTACTTATACACGAGTAATGCTAGAAACCACATTTTTTTCAATGGTTGGTTGGGACTACACATCAGTATTGTGAGATAATTATTAAGTAAAAATGTTATTTTTAGCATTTCTCAATATGCACTGGATTATTCTTCTAAAATTAATTTTCTTTTCTATACCTGTTTTCTTGAGTGCTAAGAATTAGTATCCCGAGAGCAAAATGAGTTGGTCCAAACATGTGTGGTCCATTTGGGCAATGTTAGTCATGATTTGTTTATCGTTATTTCAGTTGCCTTCTTAATGGGGTTTTGACCAAATTAATTATTGTTAATGCTTTCTTTCTGGTAGAATAGTTGTTGGAAAGGACCTCTAAACCATACCACTTATCAAAAATTAATTTTACTTATGCAATAAGTGAGTTGATTGAAGAATGAACTCTGGAAAATGAATTTGAGATTACTATTTGTAATTAATTATCCAATGACTGTGAATTAGGTGTTATATTGTCACTCTAATTTCTTGAATTAGGGTTCAACTTCCTCATTAGCATAAAATATATTTAGAAAAATCAAAAGAAAATTCAGGATAAGACCTGCTACCTTCTTTTTACCACCTACTACTTAGTTAACTTCAAGGCAATAAACACGTTATGCAAAAGGTTAACTTCAAGGCAATAAACATGTTATGCACAAGGTAAATCAAAGAGACATTAACCATCAAGGGTGAAGATTCAATGGCCAATAGAAATTCTCAAATGGCTCTGTAATGGAGAATTCTTATATATGTTTGATTAGTATTAGCTGTCTTGGATTCTCATTGATGCCCAGGTGAGGCTGGGTCAGACTGTGGCTCAGTTGGACTTGAAGGAGTGCTTGCGGTTTCCACCGTATAAGCCCCTCACGTGCGGCTCCCAACAGCTAAGTATTACTATGGTTATGTTCAGGTAGGATAGTTATAATTAGTCTTTCCGGCCTACCCTTTTTTCTTTTTTTTAAAAAAAAATAAAATTCAAGAGACATTATGGTTTTCAAAGGTGAAAAAAGAGAGTTTATTATTGCAGTTTAACTTGGTCAAACAGCATTATTGCAGTAATGTGAGCAACATAGCTGGATGGATAGAACAAAGGAGAAAAGGAGAAGAAATGTGTTGGGGGTGAAAATTAGAGCAGAAAGATGGGTAGGGTCATCCATTCGGTTAACAGTCAGACTCCTCTGTTCTAGAAATTTCTAAATATCACTTAAAAAAAGAATCAGAATATATCTTCCTATTTGGTTAGTAAGATGGAACATATACATCTTCACTCCAAATCCAAATCAATATCAAGTAAAGCAATTGTTTTCATAAACCTAATCTTGCAACTACTCATAAATTAATGACAAATTTTTGCCCCTTAAAAAAAAATAAATAAATAAAAGTGACATTTTATTGTATACGTCTTACCTTATAGCTTGGTGATTGCACCATCAGATAGATTGGTGGCAGCTACTTTTTTTTTGTTTGTTTGTTTGTTTTCCCTTTCTAGTTTATTGCACAAACATTTTGCTGTCTGTCATTTTTTGTTGTTATGTTTTTTTTTTCTTAGTTGGGGCATGCATGTTTCAATGTGTGTGTGTGTGTTTTTTTTTTTAAAAAAAAAAAAAAAAATTCTCTAAAAAAACTGTTTTAATGTGTACTAATTACATTTGTTGGCACTGCAAAATCATTAAAATGGACTAATCAGCCAGAAAAAGAGAAAAAAAAAAAAAAAAATTGCATAGGAAAATAGCATTGCGTAACCAAACCCAATATTATAGGTTTTTTTTTTAATAACTATAATGAGAAACAAGAGGGACAGATCTTTTTGCTTAAAGGATGTTGTCATGGCTTTTACATAAAATTCCAACTCAATTGGTTGGAATCACATATATACCCGTTGTTAAAGTAATGATTAAGTGATTAAATTTATCCCTTCCTATCAACTTAAGCTTTTTGGATAATTGATAATTTAACACCGGTGACTGATGCAAATGGTGGATCTTTTATCTTTACCCTTAATGAACTTGCAAAACAAAGTGAAACCCTTTAATTTCGTCTGTCCAAACAGGACTTTAGTATAATGAAATCCATTAAAAAAAATACTGAACAAAGATTACCAAGCCAAAGAAATAAAAGAAAAACAAAAAAGATATGAGAAGAGTTGGTGAAAAACAAAAAATAAAACGAAAATTGAAATTCTAAAGTGGATAGAAAATTCAAATAGACGTTACTCTGTCTATATTGGCTCTGCTGCCTTCCCATTTAGGCATTTACCATGCTCTCAACCTCCCTCCCTATGTATCATCTTATTCGGCAAAGCTCCCAATATCATTTCTCTCTCTCTTTCTCTCTCTCTCTCTCTCTCTAATTCATTCTGCCTCTTGGCTGCATACATTGATTCATAGCTTTGATCACTGAATTTAAGAATTTGTCTCCTGGGTTTCTTGAGTTAGAATATGTTTTATGTTTAATTAAGACTCAACTTCTTGAATAGCCATTTCTTGAGCTTTATTTTTCTTTAGTTTATTTTATCTTTCAACTGTTGGTAGACAGATGTTGCAATCTTCTGCTTCTGATAGATCAGAATGAGAGGAGCAATTGGAACTTCTCCTGGTGCTGCTGAGGCTAGACATCGTTTATCTTCATCCATGTGAGTTTCTTCTTTGCTTGAATATGCAATATTTGCACTTGAATCCAAAACTTGGCAACTGTAAGCATGGAACTTCCTATTCTATGTCATCTTTTTCCTGTTAGATCATTACATTGGCTTGTCTGTATGAGTTAGATTCAATGATCACAGATGTGTAGTGAATTCAAATATGTCTCACCTTTCTCTTTCAAAAAGGTCTTAGAAGCTTAGGTACTCCACAAGCTCCTCTGGTTTGGTGGTTCTTGTATTAATCAAATTTCAGTCTTGTATAGTTATTCTCTGTTATTTTTTCTTTTTTTGAATTTCCTTTATAGCCTTCAATCTTGTTTAGCTTTACCATCATACACTGTCAGAACAATTATAGTTCTATTGGGAGTCGCTTCCTTTAAATCGAAAGAAGTTTATGCTTCAACATGATAATTGTACTAATTATGCAGTACCAATCTTTACGTGAGATACCCTGTCATTTCATCATTTATAGGATCCAACCATGCTAGAGTCGGATGTATCATGAATTGTGTCACTTGTGAATTCTTGTAAGGATTTTTGGTATATGAAATCCCATTCCCATCTTTCTCCAGATGGATCTCTGGTTAATATAATCTTCTTCAACATCTTGTCCTTGGTTTGAGAGAGCTGATTCAAGATTTGCTTGGTCCACGAATTCTTTCTCCTTGATTTTGATTTTAACAAAATCTGCATTAATTATAATCTTGACAAGATTTTCATTTCTTTGGATCTAAGTCTTCTTTAAAATCCTCACCACCCCCCCCCCCAAATCAAATCTCCTTCCAAGAATCCAAAAAATTAGTTAATTTCTTTCAATCAAAATAATTATGCTATATATTCAATTTAATTTAACAGCAATACATAATAAATTAATGGATTTTGACACTTCCCCAATGATTTCTTCTAGAAAGCACATTTTGCAGAAATCATATCAACAAAAAGTAGTGATAATCCTGCAACTGGCATGCATGAACAGTATCACGTCAATTGTACGGAAACTATTATTTAATATAAAATAATATTAAAAAAATATAATGAACATTAACTTTTCAAAAAAATAATATTTTCCGTACAACTGGCGTGACACTATTCATGCACGCCAATTATAGGATTATCACTACTCATCAACAAATAATGACCACAAAAGTGCTAAATCTAATACTAGCAACGAAATGTAAAAGTGAGAGGTTTCTAGATGTGTTTGTAACTTCAAATGAGCTAAAGCCAAAACAATAGAATTAGCAAAAGGAACCAATAGGGTTCTTGGAAAGCTGAACCATGTCAACTCGTGGGCATTCACATTTGTACCTTTTTTTAATATATATATAATTCAGATGTTGACATTTGACAATATTCTCACTTTTTTGGGGGAAAAATGGGAAGCATAGTATACTACAACAGAAGTTCTCTTTTCTTGAAGGATTCCTTCAAAAAATTTTCCTTCTTTATTTACTCATGATCTGCTCTTGTTGCTTCTCTGTTTCCTAATTTGTCATTGGATTTTCAATTTGGAACAGTGAAGACGTATACAAAAAAAAATTACAAAAAAACAAAGCCAAGCCTTTCAACATATCCATTCAAGATAGAAGTTCAAGGTGCAAGTTTCCTCTGCTGAAATTTGTCCTCCTAATTGTCGTATCTGGCACTTTTGTAACCCTCTTGTACTCTCCAGAGGTTTACAACACCAATCAGCCTGCTCAATCTGGTTCTAGGTATGTTTTATTTCATTTTTGAATGTAGCTCTACTTATATCTCAACTTTTATTACATGTTAAATTATCACTTATCTCGAACCCTTAAGCCGATAGGAAAGAGTAAATTGAATCAATATTTTAACGCTCCCTTCCATGGTGAAGCCAAAAATTCATATTGGGGGTATTGTTAAAAACTTTTTAAGGGTGCTAACTGGTAACTTGCGTAAGTAGGAGAAAAGAAATTTTTTTTTTCTTTTTTTGGGTACCGTGTGAAACTTGGATAGGAAAACAGCAAAAAAAATAAAAAATAAAAAAAATAAAAAAAAAGCTTTTGGGGTGCCAAACCAAAGCCTCATGTGGCTCAGCCATTGGCTCCCTTTCACATGTTAATTGCAAAAGTGAGGTAAACTATGAAGTCAGAGATCACCACTTATTCAAAAAACTTATAAAAAAGAGTGCAGTATGTCGTGAATCTTCCATAGTCACTTACTAAAGCAAAATTTACCTAAATGCAGGTCAAGCTTTGTGAACAGATGGATATGGGGTGGCTCAGATCCTCGTTATATATCAAATCTGGGCATTGAATGGGATGACATTATGAAAGTTATGGAGAAGGTGACTGAAAATAATGAAACACTGGGAATTGGACTTTTAAACTTCCTTGAGAGTGAAATCAATCAGTGGAAGCAGCTTGTTCCTGATGCCAAACACAGTGTTCTGCACCTGGACTATGCTGCAAAAAATGTGACATGGGAATCCTTATACCCAGAATGGATTGACGAGGAAGAAGAATCTGAAGTTCCCATTTGTGCATCTCTACCAAATGTCAAAGCCCCCGGAATAAGATTTGATTTCATAGCTGTCAAACTTCCTTGTCGGAATGAAGGGAATTGGTCCAGAGATGTGGGAAGGCTGCACTTGCAGCTTGCAGCTGCTGGCCTGGCAGCCTCTGTCAAAGGCTTGCATCCTGTGCATTTGCTTTTCATCTCTGAGTGCTTCCCAATACCAAATCTGTTTACTTGCAAGGAACTTGTTGTGCGTGAAGGGAATGCATGGCTATACAAACCAGACTTGAATGCACTGAGACAAAAACTCCAGCTCCCAGTAGGATCTTGTGAACTTGCACTCCCTCTCAGGGGCAATGGTCAGTGCTAACCTTGCATTTATTATTATTATTATTATTATTATTTTAATAAAAACAAAAAGAATTCTCTTATTTCTGAAATATCACGGGTTTTGCAATCATAATCTCGAACTATCAATTTTTCCAACGTTGCTATCTCAAAATTCAGCCTCTTTTAATTTCATTCCTACCGTTAGGGTTTAGGGTTAAGTCAAATGGTAAGCATGTAAAATGCTCTTTATACTCCTGTAAAATTAATAAAAATTAAAAATTTACACTTAATTAAAAAATTAAAACATGATTTAGGGTCGTCATGCGCCACGGATATTTTAGGCATTTTGGCATCTTCCTTTTGGATTTAATAGAAACCATTTTTAATTCCACCCCTATTGGTAGGATGTGGTTAGATTAAACGATAAACACGTTAATGTCCTTTATACTTTTGTAAAATTTATAAAATAAAATTACCACTTTACCCTTAATTAAAATCTTAAACATGGTTAGAGACGTCAATGCGGTTACGGTTAGCGGTTATCGGTTACGATTACCGGTTAGTGGCAATAACCGCTAACCGTAATCGCCTTAGCGGTTAGTAAATTTCACTAACTGCAACCATTAACCGCCTAACAGTTAGTGAAATAGGTAACCGCCCACTAACTGGGCGGTTACCTATTTGGGCGTTTTTGAAATTTTATTACTACTATAGCATTTTTTACACTCATTTATTTTTTGTATTTTTAGTGTCTTTTTTGTCCCAATTACTTATGAAATTATTATCATATTTACTTATAAGCTTTTTTTAATTAAACTTATTATCTAATGGTAATGCTCAAACTCCTAAGTCCTAAATTCTTAATGATCTAATGGTCATACACTCATACTTAAATTATATGATCATATTATCTCACAAATCACAATTCATATTAATATAATAAAATTATCTTAGATCTAAGAATCTAAGATAATGCGATATATGTTTTATAAGTATAAAGTATCTAATAATGCTTTGATTCAATTGTGGTTATAAGTAACACATTGTTTAATGAATCCAATATTAATTACTTAATTTAATATTATACGAATCATATTATCATTGTACATTAATAATATGATTAACTGGAATAAAATATTTGAATTGTTATTGAATCATATGATTAAATATTGATCTTATACATTTATATTATTCAATATGCATAATTGCATATATGTATAATTACTTAATATATACTAAATTACAAAATATTAGAATAAGAATGTATGATATAAGTAATTACAAAGCTAGTTAATATGTAACTACAAACTAATTAATAATTATGTTACTTATGTAGTTTATGTTACTTGTTGGTAACATATCATATATTATTACAAAGTTACAAACATATCATATATAAATATTATATATGTATAATTTGTTATTATATAATCATATAAATTATAATGATAATACATTAATACTTTAATTGTGGTTCTAATTAATACATTGTTTAATCCAATGCCAATTAATTAATTTGATATTATATGAATCACATTATCATTGTACATTAATAATATTATTAACTTTAATAAGTATTTGAATTGTTATTGAATTATATGATTAAGTATTGATTTTTTATATTTATATTATTCAATATGCATAATTGCATATATGTATAATGTATAATTATAATTTATAACATATATAGACTTATAAGTTGATAACATACATTAGAACTAAGTTTCTAGATATTTAATTGTTCATTGTTGTATTAGTATGAACTTGCATACTTATGACTTATGAATATGTATGTATAATTTGTTATTATATAATTAAATAACATATATAGACTTATAAGTTGATAACATACATTAGAACTAAGTTTCTAGATATTTAATTGTTCATTGTTGTATTAGTATGAACTTGCATACTTATAACTTATGAATATGTATGTATAATTTATTATTATATAATTAAATAATTTTATGATTAATTGATCATGTAATATAATCATATAAATTATAGTGATAATATATTAATACTCAAATTGTGATTTAATTATGTAAAACAAAAATGTGATTTAATCATTAATTATCAATTGATTATGTTATATGTATAAATATTATTATAATTATAATTATAAAAATATAGTATATAAAAAGCGGTTAGCGGTTACGGTTACGGTTAGTAAATTCTATAACCGCTAGGCGGTTATAGCGGTTAGCGGTTATAGCGGTTATAACGGTTAAGCGGTTGACGGTTATAACGGTTACCAGTTAGCGGGCGGTTACATTGACACCTCTAAACAGGGTTTAGGGTCACGGTCGTGTGTCGTGGGTATATTGGTCATTTTGACATCCTCCGTTAGGATTTAATAGCAATTCATAATGAATTGGTGAAATTAAAAGGGGTCGAAACATGAGATATTGACATTGCAAAACTTGATAATTTGAGGTTATAATTGCAAATCTCGTAATAATTTTTGGAAACCATTTTTAATTCCACCCCTGTTGGTAGGATGTGGTTAGATTAAATGTAAACAGGTTAATGTCCTTTATACTTTTGTAAAATTTATAAAATAAAATTACCACTTTATCCTTAATTAAAATCTTAAACAGGGTTTAGGGTCACAGTCGTGTGTCATGGGTACTTTAATCATTTTGACATCTTCCGTTAGGATTTAATAGCAATTCATAATGAATTGGTGACATTAAAAGTGGTCGAAACATGAGATACTGACATTGCAAAACTTGATAATTCGAGGTTATAATTGCAAATCTCGTAATAATTTTTGGGCAAGTGAATTTATTAACAGAGATCTATTAAAATTCCTTGCAATACAGAGCTGGTTTACTCGGGAAATATCCGCAGAGAAGCTTATGCAACGATTCTCCATTCAGCTCATGTATATGTTTGTGGAGCCATTGCTGCTGCACAGAGCATCCGCATGTCGGGCTCCACTCGAGACCTTGTCATACTTGTTGACGAGACAATCAGTGGATACCACAGGAGTGGACTCCAAGCCGCAGGGTGGAAGATTAAGACAATCCAAAGGATTAGGAATCCAAAAGCTGAGAAAGACGCCTACAATGAATGGAATTACAGCAAGTTCAGGCTATGGCAGTTGACAGATTATGACAAGATCATTTTCATCGATGCTGATTTGCTTATACTCAGAAACATCGATTTCTTATTTGGGATGCCAGAGATTTCTGCAACGGGGAACAATGGCACACTTTTTAACTCTGGTGTAATGATTATTGAGCCTTCAAACTGCACTTTCAAGCTTTTGATGGATCACATCAATGAGATAGAGTCCTACAATGGGGGAGACCAAGGATACTTAAACGAGATCTTTACATGGTGGCATAGGATTCCAAAACACATGAACTTCCTGAAAAATTTCTGGGTTGGTGATGAGGAAGAGGTTAAGCAAATGAAAACCAGGCTTTTTGGTGCAGAGCCTCCAGTTCTCTATGTTCTTCACTATCTGGGGATGAAGCCGTGGCTGTGCTTCCGCGACTATGACTGCAACTGGAATTCTGACATATTCCAAGAGTTTGCAAGCGACGTTGCTCATAAGAAGTGGTGGAGGGTGCATGATGCAATGCCTGAGCTGCTGCAGCAGTTCTGTCTGCTGCAATCAAGGCAGAAGGCCCAGCTAGAATGGGATCGCAGGCAAGCTGAGAAGGCAAACTACACAGACGGGCATTGGAGGATTAAAGTTAAGGATCAACGTTTGAAGAAATGCATAGACAGTTACTGCTCCTGGAAGAGCATGTTAAAGCACTGGGGAGAGACAAATTGGACAGAGGATGAAGCTTTTACTCCAACTCCACCTGCGCTTGCCACTGCTTCTCTCTCTGGCTTGTGAGTTTACATCATTTCCCAAGTTTTTCCTGTTCATGGATTCATGATATCTGGGCGTGTGAATTTGCAAATTTGAAGCAGAGGTTGTTAGAACACTTTGATCCATTCACCGTTATGAGCTAATTCTATCTTTTGATTCATCCATTACTACAATCTACTCTATGATTACATTGTTAGAATATTCTCGTAATATTATGACAATGTTCTTCATTCTTTTCCACACTTTGTTCACAATAATTGTACTTATTTGTATTACCATTTCTTAGTGGCATCATTCAACTATAAATAAGATTAACCATTGTGGAGTTTTATCCACTCAGAAAAACAGAGTTCTCTGTTTTTTATATGTTCTGTTTCTCTTATCATCAAATGGTATGTAATTTGATTAACAATGCTAATTTATTTGGAGTGTTATTCACAGCGTTCCCAAATTAATTAACGATTAATTAATTTGAACTGCTGCTGAAAATAACATTGATATGAACTACAATACACAAATGATACACATAAATCTGTCTCAACAAGCCTTTGCTCAGCAACTCATAACTCTCAAACAACATTTTATCAGCACCTCGAACTTCTCATGTCGAGATTCCACTTTCGTATGGCTTCAGCCCCCGAGAATTCTTTTCCTCACACCCTCACACATGTCCCTTAGAGTTTCTAGGGAGAAGAGAGATATGGAATAGAAAATATGAAGGCTTAAGGCTTGATTTATAGAGTTTTTTTAAGTTGGTTCCTACCGTGCTTGTTCCTAATTTGACTCATATGCAATTCAAATTAGGTTAAATATGAGTCAAATCGATTTGGCATAGCCACGTCGTGTAGGCTCGGTCGATCGTCCACATGGCTCAATCGACAGGGCCTCCAATTTTCCCGCCAAATTCCAAAGCCTGCCATGTGTCCCACCTCTGTCAATCGAGCACAATGCTTGGTCAACTGAGCTAGTTCCAGGAACTCCCTAACTCTACATTCTCGGCCGATCGGGCGATATTGCGCACTTGGTGGTAATTTAGACGTAACTTGAGCTGGGATCATTATAAACGTGCATAAACTTTGCTGGTGAGTGCATTTTCAAGCTCAAAATCCTTTGTTATTGCCTCCAAAACCATTTTTGTTTTTCAAGTTATTCTTTGCCATTTCTAAGAAACGCTTATTTCTTTTAGGCTCAGTTAGGATTTCTTCTTCTTAGATAATATTAAGGGATTTGATTTCATTATAATTGATTGTAATATCCTATAATCGATAGATTTGATGATAATCAAATTATTTTGATTTAACTACCAAACTTATCTACCACAATTCTCCTCTAAATAAGAGTATCATGTATTGTAAAATATATCTATTGAATAAGAGTATAATATAGTCTTCGGGCTTTATCTTGTAGATGTAGGTCATAAATCGAATCACGTAAAATCTTTTATCTATTTTATTATCCCACATTTAATTTATTTTAAATAGCATTATGAATTTCTTCACTTCTTCCCTCATTTATGATTATTTTTTCTCTTTTCATGTCAGCTTCTAGGTCATAACTTACTGTCTCATGTTCTTTCATCTCACCCTGACCACTTCACTCAAGCCACTTTGCATTAGCTGATATGGCGACATGGGTAACACATATTCTTTCTATCAAAAAAAAAAAAAAACACATATTCTTTCCCCGTGCGGTTATCTTAATTTAAATCTTAGGGATTCTCACTCATTTCTCTTGTTTGCAGCTCTTGTCTTGGACCTCATATGAATGAAGAGAAATAATGTTGTCCATGGAGAGCCCCCTCCTAATGTGATCTAGCTGGTGCATCAATTGACAAGGTCCCACAGTGATGATCTATTAGCTTGGAAATCAATCCCTGGGAAGATAACATTAAACAAGAAGTAGTCGCCTCCTTCAAATAATTTCCTAAAGATTAATTTTGATTTGGTGACCCATGAGACATTTGCTATGGGAGCAGCTACACACCGCGATTCATCTCATTAACTCCTATATGCTTAGGCAGAAAAGTTCCCCTAGGAGATCCCTCCATGGGATAGGCCCAAGTGTCTTGCTCGCCATCAAATGGGTGACAGCGAAAGGTCTCATCGAAGTTTTTTTATTAGGGTTGGATCAAGCCTTTGACCATCTCATCTTAAAATCAATTGGTATTTAGTTAGAAAAACCAAAATCATTTATGACATTCGAAATCGCACCCCACAAGACATGTTATAAGAGCCGTCCACATGAGTTGAACATCACTATCGCACCTCAACACGTCTCATAAGAGTAACCCTCAATGCTCACTTCCTCATAAATATTTGATAACTAAAATTTCAGTAACTTATTATTAACTCATTTGATCAATCTCAAGAGTCATGAAACTTGTTTCTGTCAATACTGCAGCCTGCAGGGATGTGTAAAAGTATGAAAGGTATTTCTAGAGCTGCATAAATCAGAATTGTTAATGTTTTTTCTATCACAATTGTCTGCCACAATTTCCTTGATATGCATAGAAACAAACAAATAGTACTTGTGGGGATAAGAGGATAAGAGCAACATATAAAAAGTGGATGCTTTGTGCTAAATATATAATGGAATTGCCACTATAAGTTTTGAGTGACCACTCTCTTCCCATTACCGAGAGTGTTAGATAATTAGCATTGTTTTTTACCAGGAAATTCAATCAAATCAGCTCGGCACTAAGCCCTCTTGCAGCCAAACAGGCAACAGGGAGCACATGTGAACCATTAATAAATCTTCCATAAAACACCATAGAAGCTATTACCCTTATGCTTCACGACAGAGCAACTGAGACACGGGTCTCTAGTCTTTTCTATTGCGTGGAGCCCGTACCTGTATAGCTCATGTGATCTTTAATTGTTTTTTGTTTTTTTATTGGAAAGTATTCTATCTCACATAATTTTGAGCATTTTATGTATAAAGTTGTTTGGCTAAACTACCCCCAATAGTGTTTTTTTGGTGACTTGGTCATCCCAGCCATTGTTTGGGGCACCCTTAGGGGTGGTTTGACGACCACCTTTTCTTTTTTGTGAGAGATAGTTTGAGGTGTCAAATAATTATCCAATATTGCTTGTGGTCAAGATCTTAGGCATATTTATAAGGAATGGACAATGCTCTCTTATTGAACCGATTTTTAAAAATGAGTTATGCCCACAAAATTTCTTTCATGGTATCAGAGTCTACCACATGACGAATGCGGCTAGCACTATTTACCTTGTGACAATGACTCAAAAAAAAAAAAAAAAGGCATGCACGTGAGGAAGGATGTTGAAGAATTATCTCACATTGCTTGTGGATTTATAAGGAATGAGCAACTCTTTTTTATAGGACCGATTTTATGAGATGAGTTAAGCACACATAATTTCTTAACGAAGGATATGTGATTTTTTTTTTTTTTTTTTCTTTTAAGAAAGCAAAAGATGAAAAATAGAATAGTGGACTTTTTCTTTTGTTTTTGGTAGAAAGCAAAACCAAAAACAAAAGACACAGAATAGAGGTTGGTAGACGAAGTAACCATGCCTCGAGCATTTTTCGTGTCGGTCTAATTTTGAAGGACCCATCACCATACACTAAAATATCATGCGTGCCTTCTAAGTTACGGCCTTGAGGAAAAGAAAGCAAACACCCAATGCTCAAATTACGATCATGGACATCACCCAANTTTTTTATTGGAAAGTATTCTATCTCACATAATTTTGAGCATTTTATGTATAAAGTTGTTTGGCTAAACTACCCCCAATAGTGTTTTTTTGTGACTTGGTCATCCCAGCCATTGTTTGGGGCACCCTTAGGGGTGGTTTGACGACCACCTTTTCTTTTTTTTGAGAGATAGTTTGAGGTGTCAAATAATTATCCAATATTGCTTGTGGTCAAGATCTTAGGCATATTTATAAGGAATGGGCAATGCTTTCTTATTGAACCGATTTTTAAAAATGAGTTATGCCCACAAAATTTCTTTCATGGTATCAGAGTCTACCACATGACGAATGCGGCTAACACTACTTACCTTGTGACAATGACTCAAAAAAAAAAAAAAAGGCCTGCACGTGAGGAAGGGTGTTGAAGAATTATCTCACATTGCTTGTGGATTTATAAGGAATGAGCAACTCTTTTTTATAGAACCGATTTTATGAGATGAGTTAAGCACACATAATTTCTTAACGAAGGATATGTGAATTTTTTTTTTTTTCTTTTAAGAAAGCAAAAGATGAAAAATAGAATAGTGGACTTTTTCTTTTGTTTTTGGTAGAAAGCAAAAGACACTGAATAGAGGTTGGTAGACGAAGCAACCATGCCTCAAGCATTTTTCGTGTCGGTCTAATTTTGAAGGACCCATAACCACACACTAAAATATCAAGCGTGCCTTTCAAGTTACGGCCTTGAGGAAAAGAAAGCAAACACCCAATGCTCAAATTACGATCATGGACATCACCCAATCCTATTGGCAGCATGGACGTATGATCTCATTCTCACCAATTAAAAAACAACGATACATAATCTGAGTCGAAAATGGAGAGAAGTCGGTTAAGCAAAAAAGAAAAAAAAAAAGTTAAAATTGAAATAAAATTGTTCTTATTTTTAAAAAAAAATTGAAACACTTTTTTGCCTAGCTGATTCCACTCTTATTCGTCCTTTAAAGGTTCCGTGAATTGAAAGTCAAATAAAGTGGATTTCAATCCACTCAAACCATCAACATGGTTTCGTTTTCTTTGTGACAATTTCTAACGTCGCCGGCAAGTCAAGAAAGTTGTGGTATGGGAAATGTCCCTGTCCCATTTACTAGCAGTTCAAAAGTTCATTGTATAAGTTAATGCTGTCATTTTTCTCCATCTTTTGTCTTTTCAACGCATGCGACTTTTTGTAGCTACCTCACACATCGAAGATTAAATGAAGTGACACTGACCATTTAGCACCCATCCAATTCTTCTTAGGATTCTAATTGCTTGGCTATGCAATGGACTTGGTCATTCTTAGCTTTATTGGAAGACGTTTAGATTAAAAGGGATACCTTTTTCTCGAATTAGTGGAAAATTTACCAGGGATACATTTTTTTCCGATTATCAGTGGAAAATTTACCAAACTGCTCAATCGTTGACTGGCAAACGGTTGCTCACTTAAGGTCTCTGATCTTCGGTTCTCTCGATACCACCACCACCACCAACACGGCACATCTCTCTCCAACATCTTCTTAACCCCATCACACTTCCAAGTTCGTCTTTCTTTATGAAACTCATTCTAACTCAAGAGAGATGAGCGAGGGAAATGGCTAATTATTATTATTATTATTATTATATATATGCAAGCACTATAGCAAAATGTAAGATTTAGCGTAACCTTTATAAGCTAAACTTGGACGACCAATAGATGTTGGAAATTGTCTATTTATAGATATTAAATTAAGATGATGGAATCCATTCATTTCCCTGAATAAAATTCTCTACAGAATATGTGTAAATGTGCTCCGTTGGGATCTGGCTACTCCATTTTACCCTCTGATTCAAATTAGAACCTTGTCCAGAATTTCCCACTTCCCCGTAATAAAGTGTTTTCAAGGCAAAATCGCCACTCCATGGCATCCAGCCTTCGGGCGTAATAAGAGCTTCTAGGTTGCAGTTTATGAAAACTGTTCTCGAGTACTCCTTCCATGGCCTCCCCAAGTAATTCTTGTGTACTTGGGGTTTGCTTTTGTACAATGCCATGTATTCTTCGGTACCATTGATGATGCAATTTTGGAAAACAAAACCCGTTGCTTGGGCCGGGTCGGTTCTGCCGTGTGCAGTGACGGCATTGTTCTCGCCTTTCTCCGGCTTGAGTTGCCGGGGGCGGACTAAGATTTGGGAATCTTGAAAAACTGAGGCGGAGTTTCCGAAAATGAAATCCACGTTGCCTTGGATGCTGCAAGATTTGTAGAACTGGCGGAGGGAGTGAGCGTAGAGAGTGTCTTGATTGCCTAAGAATTCGCAGTTCTCGATGACGGATAAATCGCTGTCCGATCTGAAGGCAACTGCTTGGTGGGCATCAGGACCGGCGGTGTTCTGGATTGTGAGACCAGTGGCCATGAATCCATCACCGGAAACACCTGCTCCAAGATGATTCAAACATTACCACAATCACAAACAACATTGTATTTAACAAACAAAGCTAAAATCCTTGTTCTAAAACATTTGGCCATGTAATTAGTCAATATAACAGACGCGTAAAATGTGTCAAAAGTTTGGCCGTTGCCAATCTAGGATTACTGGACCCAAAAAAGATGACCTACCTAACTACTACTATTAATTATAATTTATGCATGACAGCTCAACATCAGCAACTACTCTAATTGGAAAAAAAAACACAGGATCAAAGAAAAAATTACTTAAACAAAAGACCCGACTACAAGATTCTTATTTTTTATTTTTTTTATTATTATTTTTAATTTAAAATAATTAAAGATTTCGTTATATTAATAATAAATTTGTCCTCAAGGATAACTCAATCGGTTATATACTACGCTTCATTAAGCAGAGGTCATTACTCGTTCGAAGAGTAATGCTAGAGTCTTTTTAGAGTCATTCTAAATGTAATGTGCCTTTTAAAATCATTAATAGATCAAAAGTCAATAAATCACATCTCAAATTTAATGATAATTTTAAAAGTCACATCACATTTGGGATGACTCTAAGAAAACTTATATCATTATTCGTTTGAAGAGTAATGTTATAAGTTTTCTTAGAGTAGTCCTAATTATAATGTAACTTTTAAAATCACTAATAGATTAAAAGTCAATAAATCACATCTCAAATTCAATGGTAATTTTAAAAGTCATAACACATTTATGATGACTTTAGAAAGACTTTAAAAAGCTTTATATCATTACTTTAATTCGAATCTCCTTCTCTTTTATTGTATAGACATATAAAAAAAAATTATAATAATAAATTTGAGAATAATGAATATTGGACGAGAAACTAACCGACTGTGGCGGTGTTGAAGGTGGAAATCCCAGGTTGACCCACATTCAACGACCCCGTAATGACCGTTTTGCCCATCCCGTCTCCCAAAAACACCACGTTCTTCTTCTCCAATGGAACTTTAACCGTCTCCTCGTACACCCCCTCCTTTATGTGTATCACAAACCTCCGTTCCCCTCCGTTATCCGGCGCCGCGTTCACGGCTTCCTGCACCGTCTTGTAGCAGCCCCCATCAGTGGCGTCCTTACACACCGTCGCGTCCGCCTTCAAATTCGACGGAACCCCGCCCTTGAAACCCGCCCCGGACCCGCTGCCTCTCTCCCAGAACCCGTCGCGCTCTGTCTTGGGCACGGCCCACGACCCGGTATCCTTCCCGTAATTGTCGTACGCGAGCACCATGCTCAGCGCGTTGCTCGTGAGCCCGGTCAGCGAGTCCAGAAACGACATCGTCTCGTTCACCATGCTCGTGTCGTTGGCGTACTTGAGCGCGGACCAGCAATCGTACTGGAAGAGCAAGGCGGCGCTCAGCCAGGCCCTGGCGTCCTTGACCCTGCCATTTGGCAGGGCATCGTTAGTGGTCTGGGAGATCCGGTAGTCAGAGTTGTGGAGGACCTCGAGACAGTTCCTGGCGGCGGTGGTGCGGTTCAGGCTCGAGGCGGAGGAGTCCAGAATGGACTTGACCATGGACTGGGCGGTGTGGAGGTTCTGGGAGGAGACCCAGATGGCCGATTGGATAAGCTCGAGAGATGTGGGATTGGAGGACACGCGCTTGGAAAGTGTCAAAGAGCTCTCGCATGCGACAGGGAAGCGCGTGGCCTTACACGCCTGGCGGATCTCAGGCGGGGCAGAGGAGGACTTTTCGTCGGGAGTGGGTTTATGGGCTGGGGAGTGGTGGCGGGTGGCGGAGGAGAGGGAGAGGAAGAGGACGAGGGAGAGAATGGATAGAAAGAATACGGAGGCCATGGAGATTACAACGAACTTGGATGGTTTTGAACAATGTAAGAAAGAGCATCTGGGTTTAGTGGGTTTTCTGTGATGGGTGGTCGTCATTGCGAATCGATTATCTATATATATATACACACAAAAGCTCGTTGATTGATTGGATTTGGTAAAAGGTGAAAGGAAGTCACGGGGTGGATGGATAATAAGTCACGGGTTGTTCGGGAGTGGGAGTTAAATGGCGGGTCGTCAAAGACTTTACAGAAGACAAGAACAGGGAAGATCCAGTGGAATTTTGGATTTCTTGCCAATTTATTCCATGTGGGAATGCTTATGATTTCTTTGCCAAGATTTGACTGTGTTTCCCTTTTTTGGATTTGGATCTCCCTGAATTTTTCGAATTTCTTTGAAATTCTTACGGTAAGAATCCCGTGAGGAACTTAGGGAGAAAATGTGAGCTCCACGGCTGCCTAATCTCAGGGATGATCGGGGCTCATCCCCTTCTTTTTGAAAGCTAAACGGTTGACCGACAACTGAAACTTTGGGGACCATCGATATTATGAACATGTCTTTATTTCCTCTTATCAATGATTTTTTTCTTTTTCTTTTTTTTTTTCTTTTTTTTTTAAAAAAATAAATAAATTCATTCTCATATCATTCATAAATAATTAAGAATATAAAAACTCTTACAATCAAGCATAAAGTTCTTATATTCTTAGCCGAAGTTAAATGATTACACGTCATAGAAGTAAAAAACATACAAATCTTACATTGAAATCCTATAACGTCTACATTTGCTACCCTTTACCCAATCTTCAGCTTATAGAACACATTTGCCCGATGCAGATTCAATTTGGGACATAGGTAGCCACTCTCCAAGCATGAGTGAAAGCACCGCGCCAAAACCAGTCCTTCTCAATCCGAAAGGCCAGAAAATTATTCACATCTTAAGTCCAACCGTCAGTACAACAAGACAAGCAAGAAAATACAGGGAAAAAACAAAAACAACAAAACCCACAACACAGTAGCAACCATTGGAGCAAGGAGAGGAGGAGGTTGCTGGCACGAACAAAAATAGTAATAAAGAGATGCGGTGGAGATTGGCAGCACAGTGGAGATGGTAAGACAGAGTCACGATGGGCGTTGTGCTTAGTGGTACCAAGAGAGAAAAAAGCTCTAAGCCAAAATGGAACAAAAGCTCTAAGCCAAAATGGAACAAATGGGAAAACCGCACCCCAAGGGTGGGGGGAGGGAGGAAGCAACCAAGGACCTGTGCGGCACTCTTTAGAGAGAGCTAGGGTGCCAAAAAAAATTCCTTTTTTCTTTTATCAATGAATTGAGAGTTATAGAATGAGAATTTTAAATTTTTTTTAATATATATCAATGCTTTTTTTTATTTTTCATTTCATAAAAATGTAATACGTTGTTCTAATAAAATAATATCATAAATACAATGAGAAATTTCTTCCATATAAATTTGATTTATGTTTTGTTTAACTCTTTAAATGTAATTGCTCCTATCAATTTCTAAATTTGCAGCATATTCTAATGAATCATGTCTCTGATTGTTGCTTGTTCTATCACAACTTTTTTAACTAGATAGTGATTTTATGACTTTACATTTCCGCTACAACTAAATTCTCAAACGTAATCGCTTTCGTTGCTTTTACCATTAGTGACAATTCTTCCATATGCTTAATAATTTATTTGTTATCGGTCAATGATTTACTCTTAAAAAATAACCAAAGAGAAAACAAAAGACATGTCAGAGATAAGATCGTTACTCTTAAAGTTTTGTATAAACAAACTTTTTTATTAAATAATTAAATGAAATCAAAATCCCAAAAAAAGAGGGGGAAAAAAAACCTTCGTCTAGTAGATTGCAACTGAAAACAAATTTAGAGAGAAGAGAAACAAAAACTACTACAAAGTTTGGAAAGTTAGCAGGGACATCGGTAATTGGGCTTGGAAAGCTAGCTTCTCACAAGGTCAAGGACTATGAAGCCAATGACCTACAACCGGGACTCAGAGTGACCATAAGACAAATTCAAACACTCATGGTTTGATTAGTACACTAATCAACAAGGGAATCGAGGGATTATATAAAAGGCCTAACTACCGACGCCTCCTTTTAAAAGGAGGCACCCATTAGAAGTCACTTGGAAAGCCAGCGACCCGCTAGGTTAGAGCCTATAAAGGCGACAAGCTACAATTCTATAGCGCCCCCAAATTTAAACTGATAAAATTTGATCAACTTGGAGAGTGCTACTGCCTACTGACAATACCTCTAGACCTAGTTAATCGACTAGTGGCACTACAAAAAAATGGGCATTTTCTGAGGTGTTATAAGCTTGGTCAAAAAATACGTGGCAATAAACAATACCTCAAAAAAGGTGTTTATTAACATTTTTGAAGTGTTAATATTGGCATGTCAAAAAAATTTTGACATGTCAATACTAACACGTCAAAAATTTCTAACGTGGTAGAAATATCACGTCAAAAAATAAAAAATAATTTTTCAAAAAAAAAAGTTTATATTATTTTAATTTTTTGACGTATGAGGGAGTGCCACCTCAAAATTTTTGGAGGTGGCAAATTCCACCACATCAAAATTTACAAATTTTCTAAATTTTATGGTTTTTTTTTTTTTAACAAAATTATTTGGAATAATCACAACAAATCCCAGTTAATTTGTACAAAAAGGCTAATAGATTTTAAAAAAAATTGGCCAATACCGAAAATAATCCCAAAAATTAATTTTCTTAAAAATTAGAGGTTACCGGACCGGGTACAACCGGAACTGGCCGGTAACTGGGAATTTATTTGTTATATTTTAAGGGAATTTAAACCATTTAGATTTTGTTAAAGAAATCTATTAGCTAACCGGTTGCCCAAAACAAATCCCGATTCCCAATTTTTGCCGAAAATCGAGAAACCGGACTGATCGAGTTGACACTCATAAGCCTACAGTATTCCAAGACCAACATTAATAATACCTCTCTCCCTTGTTTGCCACGTCAGTTTGAAACTTTTTTTGAGTTCATTTGTTTGGCTCCCAAGGAAGATATATGGAACGCTTTGATAGTAGGATTAAACTATATGTTATATGATAGTATGTTTATTTTATTATGTCAAACATACTATTTGTTAATTATTATAAATGCTCATTTGTTTACATTTGCAGATATACTTTTACATCTCGCTTGAGATGAATATGATGACCATTAAGAAAGACGCTTTTCGAGACATGAGGTCAAAGTTGAAGGATTTGAAGCACTCATTGAAAAGTAAATTGAAGATTACAAACGATGATATTCCTAAGACGGTTAGGGAGAGAATGGGCCAAATTTTCCTCAACCGCTACGACCTTTTGGACTTGGAAGCATTGTGGATAAATGGTGTTCGAAGAAGAATAAGGTAGGTCACAATCGAGTTAAATTAGGTTATTTTGTGTAGTTTCATTAATTATAATTGTATTATATCTCACACATTATTTATATTAATTATGTAGGAATATGCAAAGTATATGAAGGGATTGCGGGCATTGAACAATACGACACACTGCTTCGGTGGAAAGAGCTATGCAAGGATAACCCATGAAGAAGTATACGTTTTATAAAGTAGTCTATTTGTCGTAGTATTTATTTTTAATAAATATATAGTAACTGTATGTTTATATGCTCATTTTTTTAATGCAGACCTTGGCTACCGGCACTCTTCCTATAGGAGCACAAAATTACGTCAAAACCCACAAGAAACTAGATGGTTCATATCCAAATGATATGGTTGCAGAGAAATGTGTATGCTGCTAACCCAAATCTTTGGTATTGATATATTATTTATGATTAACTACTTATATGACACACTAACTTTTATTGTAACGAACAGGAGAGGATGTTAAAACTAATACCAAATGACCTGGCAGCATCATCGAGTGTGACTGAAGGAACCGTACGGTAGGCACCGAATGATGCATTTTTCCAGACACTCAGAAATAAGCCAGAGTATGCTGGCAGGGTCAGACAAGTGGGACTAAACATTCTACCGGTACGGGGCAGCATACACACATACTATACACCGTCCCAATCCTGGTCACAGAACACCAGCGACTCAATGGTCTCACATATGGCGGAAAGGATAAGAGAGCTTGAAGTGGAGAGGGACCAACAACGATCACAGATTGAAGAACTAACAACTCAGATGGCAATAGAGAAATCTGGGAATGAAGCTCGCTTTCAGAGGCTTGAGGCCTTGCTATTTCATGGGAGTTCCTCCTCATCTGTCCCCAATGTGGCTCAACATAGACCTCACCCAGAATGAGGTAATGCTAAATTTGTGTTGTTTTTTTTTTTTCTTCTGTTAACATGACTATAATCTGATTCGATCACTTTGATGATTATGCTTAACGGTTCATTACAGATACTGTAGATTAGACGTTCATGATGATGTTGTTCAGTTGGATTGAGCAAGTGGTCGGGTAGCCTAGCTTGTGTATTTATTTATTTCCCTGTATTCTGTATGTATACATTCCTAGCTTGTATATAGATACNGGACCAACAACGATCACAGATTGAAGAACTAACAACTCAGATGGCAATAGAGAAATTTGGGAATGAAGCTCGCTTTCAGAGGCTTGAGGCCTTGCTATTTCATGGGAGTTCTTCCTCATCTATCCCCAATGTGGCTCAACATAGACCTCACCCAGAATGAGGTAATGCTAAATTTGTGTTGTTTTTTTTTTTCTTCTGTTAACATGACTATAATCTGATTCGATCACTTTGATGATTATGCTTAACGGTTCATTACAGATACTGTAGATTAGACGTTCATGATGATGTTGTTCAGTTGGATTGAGCAAGTGGTCGGGTAGCCTAGCTTGTGTATTTATTTATTTCCCTGTATTCTGTATGTATACATTCCTAGCTTGTATATAGATACATGATAGTATGTATATTTGTCATTACAGAGGTGGTTTGTTGAAACTAGTTTGTTAATGTTGGACATAGGTGATGACAAATGTTAATGTTGGGTATATTTGATGAAAATATATAGTTTGTTTTTTATTATGTTGATGGAACATCTGTAGCTTGTTTTTGATTATGTTGATGGAACTATGCCGCTTGTTTTTTTGTTATGTTAATGGAACTATAGCTTATTTTTGGTTATGTTGATGGAACTATAGATTATTTTTTTATTATATTGATGGATATAGTTTGTATAGTTTGTTGTTGGTGATGAAAAATGTTTGTGTTGGATATAGTTGATGGAACTATATAGTTTGGTTTGGGTTATGTAGATTGATATATATTAAGTTTGTTATTGATTATGTTGCTGGTATTATGTTGAATGATATATAGTTTGTTATTTATTATGTTGGTTTGAATGATATATAGCTTTGTTATTGATTATATTAATGGATATAGTATATTTTTGGTTATATTAATGGAACTATGCCGCTTCTTGTTGGTTATGTTGATGGAAGTATATCTTGTTTTTTGATTATATTGATGGATATAGTTTGTGTAGTTTGTTGTTGGTGATAAAAAAATGTTTGTGTTGGATATAGTTGAAAGAATTATATAGTTTTTTTTTTTTTGTTATGTAGATGGATATATATATATAGTTTTTTTTTTTCCGATTATGTTGACGGATATATAGTTTATTTTTTGTTATGTAAATGGATCTGTAGTTTGTTATTGATTATTTTGATGATAGTATGTTGAAGGATATATAGTTTGATTTTGGTTATATAGATGGATTTGTAGTTTGTAAATGATTATGTTGCTAGTATTAAGTTGAAGGATATATAGTTAGTATTAAGTTGAAGGATATATAGTTTATTATTTATTATGTTGATGGCGTTAGTTTGAATGATATATAGTTTGTTATGGATTATGTTGATGGATATAGTATGTTTTTGGTTATGTAGATGAATATATAGTTAGTTTTTTATTATGTTGAATGGTATATTGTTTATTTTTTATTATGTTGAAGGATATATAGTTTGTTTTTGAATATGTAAATAGATATGTAGGTTGTTTTTGATGATGTTGATGAATATGTAGTTCGTTTTTTATTATGTTGATAGTATTATGTTGAAGGATATATAACATTTGTTATTAATTATGGTATTGTATATAGTTTGTTTTGTGTTATGAAAATGGATATATATAATTTATTGTTGATTATGTTGAATGATATATAGTTTGTTTTTGATTATGTAGATGGATTCGTAGTTTATTATTGATTATATATGTTGATGGTAGTTTATGGTTAAGTTGATGACTGTTTTTGGTAATTAAGTTGATTATTATTTTTTGGTGATAAGTTGATAAATTTTTTTTGGTTTTACGTTGATGATTGTTTTTTGTTATAATTTGATGATTGTTTTTGGTTTTAAGTTGATGATTATTTTTGGTTTTAAGTTGATGATTGTTTTTTATCAAAAGAACAATAGTTCTTTTATGTTATGTTTGCGACGTTGAACGTTTATATAGTTTGTATGATGAAATTGTTTATTTGGGTAGGTGGCCGAAGAGGAGCACAAATAAAATAAAATAAAATAAATCAAAATAAATTAAAATACAATAAAATAAAACAAAACAAAATAAAACAAAATAAAAGTAATTAAAAACCTCAAATAATTCAATTCAAAAATCCCCAAATAATTCAAAAAAACAGGAAAAAAATTGGATATATTTTATTTATTTTTTCTGACGTGGCACTGTTTGCCACGTCAGAAATTTTTTTCAAGTGTGAAAAATTGGCACGTCAAAAAACTATTTTAACATGCCATTTTTGCCACGTTAGAAATTCGACTTTTCTGACACCTGGATTTTTGACCTTGGAAACACGTCAAAAATGGCACGTCAAAAACGTTTTTGACGTGCCAAATGACCTAACACCTCAGAAAAGTCCCCTAAAAAAAGTATGTTTTTTTGTAGTGTGGTGTCACTTATAAACTCATCAAAGTAAAAACTTGTGGAAAGTAGAAATACATGATCTAATGTTACCAATAATATGATTATTCATTAATGACATTATGAATCATCAATTACAAACTCAAAGCTTCTAACAACACACTACAAAAAACTGGGTATTTTCTAACGTGTCTACTGTTCATCATTTTTTGCCACGTCAGTATTTACTAACGTGTTATACATTCACACGTTAGTAATTACTAACGTGTGAATAGTCACACGTCACTAATTGACAATACCTAAAAATAATTAAAAAATTAAAATGCCATTTACTAACGTGTTACTATTCACACGTTAGTAATTACTAATGTGTGAATAGTCACACGTCACTAATTGACAATACCTAAACATAATTAAAAAATTAAAATGTCATTTACTGACGTGTGACTATTCACACGTTAGTAAATTACTAACGTGTGAATAGTAACACATCACTAATTGACAATATCTAAAAAATAATTAAAAAATTAAAATGTAATTTACTAACGTGTTACTATCCACACGTTAGTAATTACTAACGTGTGAATAGTCACACGTCACTAATTGACAAATATCTAAAAAATAATTAAAAAATTAAAATGTCATTTACTAACGTGTCACTATTCACACGTTAGTAATTACTAACGTGTGAATAGTCACACGT
>CM017321.1:42494711-42582300 GCA_006937295.1 Carpinus fangiana | reverse complement strand
ATTTATTTATTTTTGTACAAAATAATTTAGTGGATAAGAGAAGCTTTGGGGATCTAAGAGCACCTTATGAAATCGATTTCTAATCAATGAACATTACTCATGACTATTTTGTTCTTACCAAGTGGTTGTATTCTGTATTCTAGATTTGAACTTTTCCCTTTCCAAGAAAACAAGCTTCCCAATTACCCAACACATTTTTGTTCACAAGACAATATTGAAGTCTGGAATTTAGTTATGGGAACATCTTTGCTATCTGGTCCCGAAACCATTCTTGTAGTATTTTACATAAAGCTTGTGTGAATACTTTTCTACATGTTCAGTACTTTTCCACATAAGTCTAATGAAGTTCCACTGTTTCAGATATGCTACATCTGTTGTGCCAATTGGTTCAATGTTCGCAATGACTCTTTGGCTGGGAAACACAGCATACCTGTATATTTCTGTTGCATTTGCACAAATGTTGAAGGCAATTAGTAAGTTCTTAGTGATGTTATGAATTATCCGATTTTAGCTAAATATCTAGGGCCTGTAGAGAAATTTTTTTGGTCTCTATGGCTGTAAATTCTACTTCAATCTGTATGTTCTGTTATTCAGACCAATTTCCAGATGTGTCATATGATTATTGGCCCCAAGTAATATGTCTATCTGTGTGCTGACTAGTAACAAGTCCTAAGTCTTATATGTATTACTATTTATCATGATTACAAATTGTAATGTTACTCTAATTTATTAAATGACTTTTGTAGTGCCGGTAGCTGTTTTTGTTCTTGGAGTAGCAGCAGGGCTAGAGATAATGAACTGCAGAATGCTATTAGTTATGTCAGTGATAAGTTTTGGTGTTCTGGTGGCCTCTTATGGAGAAATAGATATCAATTGGGTTGGAGTTGTTTATCAAATGGGTGGCGTTGTTGGAGAAGCTTTAAGACTTATTTTCATGGAGATCCTTGTTAAGATAAAGGGTCTCAAACTGAACCCTATATCTGTTATGTACTATGTTAGTCCCTGCAGGTACACTGATTCTGTTGTCAAATAATATATCATCTGTTTGAAACAATTTTTTTCTACTTCCATATAGAAAAGATTAAGCCTGTGTGAACAAAATGTTGAATTATTTGCAGTGCTCTTTGCCCATTCTTTCCGTGGATCTTTTTGGAGAGAACGAAGATGGTAGAACATGGATCTTGGAACTTTCCCCCCCATGTGCTACTACTCAACTGTCTCTGTACTTTTGCTCTCAACTTATCTGTTTTCCTAGTAATTACACATACAAGTGCTTTAACCATTCGTGTGGCTGGAGTTGTTAAGGACTGGGTGGTTGTCTTATTGTCTGCCCTTCTGTTTGCGGATACCAAGCTGACAATAATAAATCTGTTTGGTTATGGCATTGGTGAGTATCTTATCATTTTTTAATCTTGACACCCTTATATTTTAAGATAGCTTGTAATTGAATTCAGTGACATGTCTTGCATTTGGAAAACCTGTTCATCTATAAGCTAATTTGCTTGAACATTAGGCCATCTCCAAGGAGACTTGAAAATTAGTTCCCCCCCCCATTTTGATTAGTTTGGCTAACTAGTGGGCTATGCTATCGTTAAATTCTACCCTAAATATGCAATTTTCATTCTTTAATGGATTTATCTTTCAGACGCTTTATCTGGATGTAATTAGAAATGTTTTGTCAATAGCATCTAGTGATGTTTTCTGTAGAGGTTGTTATAGAAGTTGAACTTTCATTTCGTATTGAATAGCGTGATAAATCATCAGTTGTCCCAAAAGCTCAAGTTTATAAGAAATGATGAAATTAATATTTGAACACCCTTCCTCACCAGTAGGTTCAAACCTTCCCTCAATAAGTGAGACCTAACATGTGGAATATTTAATTGAAATAGATATAAACTATAGAGTTAGGCTTCAAATTTATTTGTTTTGGTACCATGTTAAATTACCGGTTTACTCAAGAGCTTAAGTTGATAGGAAATAATATATTTAATTGTTTAACTAATTTTCAACACAGTTTTACAAATTTAGTCTTTAATATCTCACTCTACGCTTTTCAATAAATCACTTATTTATCAAATATATGTATATATATATACACACATCTCAAAATCTTCTTAATGTTTCAGAATCAATACTCACCTTAATATTGATTGCTTCACTTGCATTCATAACCCTGATTGTTAACTTCTGTTAAAATGTCTTCATATAACAGTGATTAGTGCATCCTTTTAAGTTATACATATCCTGAAGTGCAAGTCTTCTTGAACTTGGAATGTCAAAAGGCAAATAGGGTTAAAATACGTTAAGCTCTTTGAGTATAATCTATAATAACTGGGTTTTTGCAACTTACAAAATATTAACTTCTTCAACTTTGTAAATTCAGATCAATAAACTTCAACAGTAGTAGCTAGGGGCACTTAGATAGGTTTTCTCAAGGTCATACGTGCACTTGCATCACTTGTTGGATGTTATCATGCAAATTTTATAAGTGCTACTCCTTTTGAATTTAAAGTTGAAGAGTTTCATGCTGCCTGCAAAAGTGAATAGTGATTATACTTAAAATATGATTCTGCATTCCCTCCAAACAATTACTCAGTCACTAAAGTATGATTTGTCAATTCAGGCCGAACTTGAAGATGCAAAATCTGAGATTTAAATGTGGCACTCTTCATTTCAGAATGAATCATTCATACCTGCTGGGACTTCTCCTGGTTAGATTTCCTTAAATAGTTCATCTATTATTTATTTATTTTACTTATCAAGAAAAAAATTATTATTTATTTATTATACAGTGTGTGTAAATGTGCGGTTCTATAATTAAATATTATTTTTTGATTTGATTAAATTAATAATAATTAAATTATTATTATTATTTTTTTGAATTTTTGGTTTTGCATCTAAAATTATAATTATTTTTTGATTTGATTAAATAATAATAATTAAATTATTATTATTTTTGAAATTTTGGTTTTTTTTTAATTATTATTTTTTTCTATTATTTTTTTTTTAATAAAATTTTGTCATTTACTAACGTGTCAAAATCTGACACGTTAGTAAATTACTAACGTGTCAGATTTTGACACGTTAGTAAATGACAAAATTTTATTTTTTTATTTTTTGTCATTTACTAACGTGTCAAAATCTGACACGTTAGTAATTTACTAACGTGTCAGATTTTGACACGTTAGAAATGACAAAACAAAAATAAAAAAAATAAGAAATCATTTACTAACGTGGCATATGTAACACGTTAGTAAATTACTAACGTGTCAAAAGTTGACACGTTAGAAAACTGCAATTTCTCACGGGCGGTTTAATAACGTGTGAAAAACGTTAGAAACGACACGTTAGTAACATTTCCTAACGTTTTAATGGCCCTAACACGTTAGTAAATGACAGTTACTAAAAATCTGGTTTTTTGTAGTGACATTCTATAAACAATACATCAAACAACTATCTAATCAAACCTGATAATGCGAGTAATTCACTTGGTGTCTTCATTTTAGCAAATACTGAAAACCTCAAAATACTGAAGTGTTTGGCAAGTAGAAGGAAAGTAACTATGTAAGCTCACGACTTAGTAAATAAATTTTACATAACCAATTTATGTAATGAGTTTTTTTTTTTTTTAAAATCGGAATACTTTTTCATTAATAAAATCTTACATGGATAGAGCGGAATACTTTATCCTAACAATATCAGTGATACAATCAGGAGTGGTAAATAACCACTGATGGTTTACATTATTATTTATAGCCATCTTTAAGAAAGCATGAGACGCTTTATTGTTGTCCCTACGTATGAAAGTCATCTGCCAATGAGGAGTCGATTGAAGCTCAAGCTTAATATCCTTCAACATCATCCCCTTTCGACTCCAGTCTCCCTCCGATGAGTTAACTCCATCTACCACTATCTTCGTGTCACCTTTAAAATGGACCCGTTGGAAGCCCAATGTTCTGCACAATTGAATCACCATTAAAGCTGCACCAACCTCAACCAGTGTTGGATCAAGACTGCCCAAGAGTGTTTGACACTATGCTGCAACCACCAAACCCCTATCATCCAGCACCAATGCACCATAGCCCAGCCTCTCATTCTCCTTCTCTATGGAAGCATCCCAATTCAATTTCACCCAACTAGGAGATGGGGCACTCCACTTTTGACAATCATCTGTCCTTCTCAACTTCCAATTGGTGGTACTGGCTTGTGATAGTCTAGCAAAATCCTTTGTGGCTACATATGGTATCAGAGCCATAGCCTAGCCTGAGATGAGGGAGCGTGCACAAGCCCATAGGGGTCGCCAGCGAGGACACTAGGTCCTAAAATGGGGTGATTATGACGTCCTACATTGCCTGGGTATGGATTATATGATGTGTTTATATGGAATATGCTTTCTCTAAATGGTATGAGGCCTTTTGGGGGTAGACCCAATACTAAAACCATGCGGGCTTGGCCCAAAGCGGAGAATATCATATCATTTAGGGCGGAATGTTACATATGATATCAGAGCCATTACCCAGCATGAGATGGGAGGAGCGTGTACAAGTCCATGAGGGGGTTCCTAGCAAGCATTCACTGGGACGCCAAGAATGGGCTAATCCTATGAGGGTTGCCAGCGGGGATGTTGGATCCTAAGAGAGGGCACATTGCACCAACAAGTTAGGATTCAAGAAATACCCCCTCATGCATAACCTCATTTCTCCTCGGCCACAAGCATATAGCAATTCCAGCAAATAGGAGTATTTCCTCTGTCTTACATTTTCTAAAAACTTCTTTAACAACTTCTAAAAAACTCATACCAGTGCTTGAGCTTTTTTGTAATTTGATGCTTCCCACACACCACACATCCCTCGCTGAAGAGCACTCCCAAAGAATGTGCAATGATGTTTCCTCCTCTAATCCACAAATAGGACATAATGGGTCATCAGTGATTGTTCTTCGTTGCAAATTTTTTCGAGTAAGGAGCATTTCGTGACAAGCCCACCATAAAAAGTTCTTTTCCACATTTGGTGCCCGCAATCCCCATATGTTTCTCCAAATCGTGAAGTGGTCCTTTGCAGAAGAACTCTTGGCCAGCCCTCTAGTTTCCAACTCCCTCTAAATGTAATAAGCAGATCATACAGAAAAATCTCCATTAGTAGTGCCCCACCAAACACACACATGTTCTCTACTCGTATAGCTAACTAGTAAGGAGAGAATTAATTGAACTTCCTCCTTTGAAAATACATTTTCTAGCAGCTAGGTCTTCCACCATCTTGTGTCTACATCAATAATTTCGTTTACCGTGGTGTCTAGATTTAGCAAAAGGGGTGGAGAATGAATCTTGAATGTTGAAGGACAGGGAACCCATCGATCCTTCTAAATACGAGCTTTCAACCCATTCCTTATCCGCCAAACCAAACCCTCCTTGAGTAATTCTTAAGAACTTTGAATACTCCGCCACATAAAGGATGGTCGGTTGCCGAGTGAAGAATCTAAAAAATTTCTGCCCCTATAGTATTTAGCTTCCATTATTTGGGCAGTGAAGCTATTGGGCATTTTACAAAAATGCCATGTTTGTTTCGCCAACAAAGCTTTGTTAAAGCTTCTTAGATCTCGATAACCCCTTCCACCATCGCTCTTGGAATGACCTAAACGACTCCAACTCATCCAATGTACTTATGACTTGTCTTGATGCCCCCACCAAAAATTTTGCATTAGAAAGTTCATCTCCGAACACAATGATTTGTGTAAGAGGAAGACATTCATGCTATAAGTTGGAATAGCTTGAATTACTGCCTTAAGCAATATTTCCTTCCCTGCTTGAGATAGAAATTTGATTTTCCAATCATGTAGCCTTTTTCAAACCCTATATTTGAGTTTCTTGAAAGCAACCATTCAAGACTTTCCCACCAACTCCGATAAGCCCAAATAGGTGTCATAACGTTGCATGATTGGAATTCCTGCCTCCTCTACAATCTCCTTTCGGGTCACTAGGGGAGTATTTTTGCTGAAAAATGGTCGTTTTATTACAATTCAGCCGTTGTCCCAATGCTTCTTCATACTTCCTTAAAAAAGAAGTCAAATGATTCCATTATGTAAGAGAGCTCCTGCAAAAAAGCAAATTGTCATCCGCAATGAAGATATGACTAATCTGCGGCCTATATTTTGAAGTAGGAACCCTCATAAGAGCACCCTTCGTGTTTGCTTTAACCACCAAAGCACTCAGAGCCTCTGCACAAATAAGAAATAGATATGGTGAAATGGGATCCCCCTATCGCAATCCCCTAGTTGGAATAATATGCCCACACAGATTCCCATTCACCAAAACTGAATATTATACAGATTTCACGCATATCATTATTAACCTAATCCACCTAGGAGCAAATTCCATCCGCCTCATCGCTGCCTCCAAAAATCTCCACTTCACCCGGTCATAAGCCTTACTCATGACCAGTTTTACCGTCATAAAACCCTTCTTTCCTGACGACCTTGTATGCATAGTGTGTAATGTAACACCCCAGCCCGTTAAGGCTGTGTTTGCTACCTTTCTTCTTAATAATGCAAAGATCTACAAGGTCTATCAAAGTACTTAATTTTCAAAGAGTACGATAAATGTATAGAACATTTATCAAGAGATTTTCTTACAAGCAAAATTAGAAAAACATAATTTCAATTGCGGAATATCATATTATTACAATAACTGACTTGAAAAGACTATGAAAATTTAATAATTATTCCCGCCTCCGTTCCAGCTTCCTATTCCAACAAGCTCTCTACCTGAAAACAAGAAATAAAACTGAATGAGCCCAAAAGAGGCCCAGCAAGTAAAATCCACCACCAGAAGTAGTTTTACCCCTTGTTCTCAGTTTTGAAAACTGTTTTCGCAAATAAATATACAACCAGCCATAATAATATGTGTATGTACGGTTGCATCTCCCGTAGCATATACATACTATTACATCTAGTAATAACAATCGTCATAAATCATTATTGTAAATCATTATAGTAAATTATTGATGCAATTATCTTGTCATTTTCTTATTTTTAGGCCCAATGACACTATTACCCCGGTGTACAAGGGTTGCGGGTCCTTGTGACCATGGCACTGAACTGTGGCCTCAACCATATCTGACCATCAATTAACTCTTACTTGGTGCACTCAACAGTCATGTTAATGGAATACCACCTTCTAGCATAGCCTCCTTCATTGGTTTCGCCTGTATCTGAGTATTGGTACCGAACTCACATTCTTTCTTTCTTGGGGCCAAAATACTCCTTTATACATGTACCCTCATTTCATAAACATTCATAACATTTTTTGTACTTTTTTTTGTACATCTCATTCATAACATTTCTTGTACTTTTCATTGTACTTCTTTTGATGCATCTTAGGGCAACATGTATGATGGTTTTATTGTCATTTTGTAATCATCTTTTTCACAAAAATTCATTTTCTCAAGTTTTCATGCATGCCTCATAATTTCATAATATGTAAATAATAATACATAAATATTTACAAATGCACATAAATTGCATGACATAATAACTTTAAAAGGGATAGTGAATGTACTTACCTCTAGACTGCAATATGATGAATCCCTTAACTGCTAATTTATCACCTTGAAAATCTAGTTATCCCATTCTGTTTAACAACTTCTAAATTAAAACTACTTATAATCAAATTCTGTGAAATTTAGCATATAGCCAAGAATACAAGGGAGTAACTTTACATCATATGAAACCAATAATTAGATCCATTAAACACCCACTTAATAAACCCCTTTTTTCTTTTCTTTTTCTTTCTCCTTTCTTCTTCCTCCAGACCACTTCCCGACTCCCCCTCACTCTCTCTCTGGACTGCCATGGTCGGATGACTAGCCAGATTTGGCCGACGAAGAGAACGACTGGCGTGGGCGAGTGATGCAGATCAAAAGGCAATTCGGAGCTTCTCTGTTCTGCGATCGATCATGCGATCGATCGCACGATCGAGCGCATTCCAACGAACGATCGCACCCACGCCAGCGAACGATCGCAGAACTGGCGTCTAAAGGCCCAACACTACTGAGTAAGCGACAGATGGCAGTGTTCGTGCGCCCTGATCGATCGCCCATCTGCGAACGATCACACTCGTCCCTGCGATCGATCGCACACGGGAATCTATGTTATATTTCTGCGTTTTTACTTATTAAACCGATGTTATTTAATTGTTTTAGTAGTCTTATGGCTTTAGGAGTCTTTATTTCGTATTTTATCAGATTTAGGGTTATGAGGGTTATTTATGTAATCTTTTTAATAGGTTTAGGGTTTGTGGCTATAAATATATGCTTATAGCCTCCAAACAATTCAGTTGTTGTTTATTATTAGTTTTCATTGAATAAGAATCTCATAGTTGAGTTTTCTTCCCCTTTTTCCCTTAAAATCGTAGATAGACTCTAGATTTTGAGAAGAGTTCTTAGATCGTCGATAGACTCCGATCTAGAATTATCTATCCGCTGCTTGTTTGTTGATCTACGCTGCAGCCCACTAAGTCGCGCTGCATCAGTTGGTATCAGAGCTCAGTCACTTTCCATGAATGGGGAGGAGCAACCGCTTTGCAGACATGTACGAGGTGTACGCACACACGGAGACAGCACGTAAGGAGCAATCGGCAATTCGTTTGCGGCACATGGGTCATGGGCCGAACGATTGTCGTCGCCAACCAAGACCGCAATTCGCGGTGGCGGAAGGCAAAATTAAAGCTGAAACCCGGCAATACAAGGAGGATCAATTTCGGGCATTGGAGGATCGACGTGAAGCCTCGCCTACCCAAATATCCAACTTGTATCGTCACAACAGGAATGGATCCAGAAACCCTTCTGCGGAGCGCCGAACGCACGGAAGTCAGCACCATGCGCAAGCTCATGCCACTCGGTGGGTGGACGGGTTCAAACTCAAGATTCCAGAATTCCCAGGGGTGTTACAACCTTCAGAATTTTGGTATTGGCTGTTGGCTGTTGAAGAGTTCTTTGAAGTCAACGGAGTGGCCGACGCACAACGAGTCCCTTTGGTAGCACTCACATTCCGGGGAGTAGTTGCTTCGTGGTGGCAACATTTGAAGCAACGTAGGAGGCGACAAGGCAAATTGAAGATCAATAGTTGGGAGCAACTATTAAAAAAGATGATAGACGCTTTCGTGTCCCAAGATGATACCATGGACCAACAAACCCAAAATTGGAGACAAGGGTCTATGGCTGTGACGATAAAATATGAAAAGTTCGACAAAAAGAGGGTATTTCGGAAAACACGGAGTGATGCCAAGAGTCCACAACAGGCCAATTGGGCTCATATCTGCCAACCACAAATCCCTACACCGAATCCATATTATATGGAGGAGGAAAAAGAATCTGTGGACGGAGAGTTTCAGGAATCCGAAATCATTGATGAGGAATTTGAACATGAATGCGTTGAAGATGAAGATCTGTCACAAGAACCGGTAGATTGGGATACCTCACCAGTCTATGATGATGACGTCAATGAAGAAGAGCCAAGTGAAGAACCTTTGGCATCCGACCTAGAGGAAGAGTTCGAAGAATATGGGTTGCATCCTATATTTAGCGGCCTCTACCCCGATGAAGATGGCCAATTGGAAGATGAAGAGCCCACGAATGGCATCGTCGATGAAGAGTACCCATTGGAAGGTGGAGAGCCCACGGATGACATCACCGATTGTGAAGAAGATGACATCGCCGATTGTAAAGAGGTTGAGTATGTTGATTTCCTTGGTGTTGAAGATATTTTAAATTCTCCTAATAATGATGTTGATGAATTTTATACGGATGAGGAGAATTATATGTTCATAAGGGAAGTAACAACTGATCCGTTCATGAACATTTTCATGGCACGTGGGAGAGAAAAGGAACAAGAAAAATATGGCAAAGCCGAAGAATTAACAATTGTGTGGGGGCGTTCACGACAGACATCAAGGTATTCCAATGATGAGAAGCGTCACACTTATTTTGGGGTGTTGCCTTGTTTTAACCTTGAGGGAGGGCGATTGGAATGAGTTGACCGGACATCCGAAGGACCGTGGAAAAGACCGGCCAGATTCTAGGACGAATTCTCTTCAACCTGGGGAGGATGATGCAGATCAGAAGGCTATTCGAAGCTTCTCTGTTTCTGCAATCGATCATGCGATCGATCGCACGATCGAGCGCACTCCAACGAACAATCGCACCCACGCCAGCGAACGATCGCAGAACTGGCGTCTAAAGGCCCAACACTACTGAGTAAACGACCGATGGCAGCGTTCGTGCTCCCTGATCGATCGCCCATCTGCGAACGATCGCACTCGTCCCTGCGATCGATCGCACACGAGAATCTATGTTATATTTCTGCGTTTTTACTTATTAAACCGATGTTATTTAATTGTTTTAGTAGTCTTATGGCTTTAGGAGTCTTTATTTCGTATTTTATCAGATTTAGGGTTATGAGGGTTATTTATGTAATCTTTTTAATAGGTTTAGGGTTTGTGGCTATAAATATATGCTTATAGCCTCCAAACAATTCAATTGTTGTTTATTATTAGTTTTCATTGAATAAGAATCTCATAGTTGAGTTTTCTTTCCTTTTTTCCCTTAAAATTGTAGATAGACTCTAGATTTTGAGAAGAGTTCTTAGATCGTCGATAGACTCCGATCTAGAATTATCTATCCACTGCTTGTTTGTTGATCTACGCTGCAGCCCACTAAGTCGTGCTGCATCAGTGAGCTCCGGCGAACAACGTCGTGGCTCCTCCGTCTCTCTCTCTAACCCAGCCGACGCTGTCGATCCTACCTACGGCGACTAGATCCAGCCGCCAACCTCATCACCTCCGATCTCTTCCTCTCTTCCACTCTCGATCTCCTCATTTCTCCCACTCCACGATTCTCACTTGATCTCTTCATGTGGCAGCCTCACCATTTCCCTCTCACGCCTACTATGTCCCTCTATCATCAAGCTCTATCGCCTCAACACTCCCTTCTGTCATTCTGGTTTCTCTACTCACAATTGAGAGAGAGAAGATGGATCTAAATAAAAGAAATGGTAGGGACGACGTGAGGGAGTAGAAGTCAAGAAATGACAATGAATTAAAAAAGTAAGGAGAGGCGTGCAGATGAGCATGGAACTGAAGAGAAAAATGTGATTAAAAGAAATAGGAAGGGAAGCATGTTGGCGTGAATGGGGGAAGGAAAAGAGAAATAAGGTTGTCGGTAAGGAATAAAGAAATGGAAGAAAGAAAGAAAAGAAGAAAATGAGGATGTGGGAGACATGTGGTGGGTTAGGTGGCTAGAGAAAAATCCATCATCATCATCACTTACTAAAATCCATCATCATCCACTTTTGGCAGCACATGAATATGAACTTTCTCATTTGTTCTCTCAAATTAACCGGTAATTTTCTCAATAATTATTATTACACCAAAATGAATATTGAAATAGTCCTATTATCTTATTATTACATCATAAATCATATTAATAAAATCTAGGGTGCTACATGTAAGGTCTCATAGGCAGCTAAAACATTATCAGTAATTAACCTGCCTGGAATAAAAGCACTCTGTGTGTGTGATATAATAATAGGCAATATCTTCTTTAATCTATTTGCTAAAACCTTAGAAATTAGTTTGTACAAAACATTATACAAACTAATAGACTTGAATTTAGTAACACATGATGGGTTCTTCACCTTTGGAATAAGAGCTATATTTTTCATATTCAAAGAGGGGGGCATAACTCCCAAGTTAAGAGCATTAACAATAGCCTAACAAACCTCATCACCCATTAGCTCCCAATGGTTCTGAAAAAATCCAGCAGTTAAGCCGTTGGGTCTTGGAGCCTTCAAAGGCGCCATTTGTTTGAGTGCAAACCCAACCTCATCTTTTGTAAAAACTTTCAACAAAGCTTTATTCATCTCCTCCGTTACTCTTGGGTTTAGAGGCTGTATACACGACTCCATGTCTCCTATAGGTCTAGCAATAAATAAATTAGAAAAATAATTCACAAAGGCTATCTGAATATCCTTCTAAGAGTCCTAAGTGACACCCAACTCATCTCTAATTTTGGAAATCAAATTTGATTTGCACCTTTGATTTGCACACGCGTGGTAAAATTTTGTATTTCGATCTCCCTTCATAAGTCAATTTGCCTTTGCTCACTATTTCCACATCACATCCTCTTGATCCAATAGGAATTCAAGGTCATGTTGGATTTTTTTTTTAACTCCCCTTCCGCCCGTGGGATATCACTACCCTGGGCCTCAGTTAATTGTTGCTTTAGACATTTTATGGCAGCTGGGATAGAACCATGCTCTCTCCTTCTCCATCTTGAAATACTTTCTTTGCAACTAGATAACTTCTGCCCAATCCGTGTCCAATTGTCTCCCACCCTTGAATTTGTTCCAGGCTTCTAAGAAAGCCTCCTAGTAACCCCGTTATTTGGTCCAACAGGCTTCAAAACAGAATCTCCACCCCTTTGGTTTTTCAATTCGTTGCCCAAATAAATGTAGCACCAAAACTGCATGATCTGAAATAGTCATAACCTCAACTACAATTTCAGCATTTGGAAAAATATTGCTCCACTCCGAACTAACCATTCCTCTATCCAATCTCTCATTGATAAATTATTGGCCTTCTTGACAATTGGTCCATGTATATCTGGGACCTCTATACCTCAAATCAGTAAGTTCGCAAAATTTCAAAGCGGTTTGGAAACTACGCAATTGAGTATTTGACTTGACCCTTCCTCCCCATTTTTCCGACATAGTTACCACTTCGTTAAAATCTCATAGGCATAACCATGGGTCCGGAGATAGGTTTGCCAAATAACGTAATAACTCCCAAGCCTCAAAACGTTTGTTGACATTTGGGTGGCTGTAGAAGCCAGTGAACTTCCACTGCAAGTTTGAATTTGGGTCAATCAATATACCATTGATATGTCGGTGGCTGTAATTTTGTATATCAACCATAATCTCCTCACCCCATAACAAAGCCAAGCCACCACTTTTTCGGACATAATCCACCGCAAATAAATTTTTAAAACCCAATTTGTACCGAATGAGCTCCATTTTTTCCTTTCGTAATTTGGTTTCCATAAGGAAAACCAAAATGGGACACTTCTCCTTTACCAAAAGGCATAGGTCTCGTACTGTCCGAAGGTTCCCAAGCCCACGGCAGTTCCAACTTAAGATCCTTATTGCGATCGGCGGGGCTATTCAACAGCCTCCTCCATCCCCAAACCAAAGCTCGCATCACTACCCACTATCTTTATCCCTCCGCCAATCTCCCGTTTTTTCCTGTTTCCTTGCATGGCCGAAGACACTGTCTCTTCCTTCACATTCTCATAGGCATAACCATGGGTCCGGAGATAGGTTGGCCAAATAACGTAATAACTCCCAAGCCTCAAAACGTTTGTTGACATTTGGGTGGCTGTAGAAGCCAGTGAACTTCCACTGCAAGTTTGAATTTGGGTCAATCAATATACCATTGATATGTCGGTGACTATAATTTTGTATATCAACCATAATCTCCTCACCCTATAACAAAGCCAAGCCACCACTTTTTCGACATAATCCACCTCAAATAAATTTTTAAAACCCAATTTGTACCGAATGAGCTCCATTTTTTCCTTCCGTAATTTGGTTTCCATAAGGAAAACCAAAATGGGACACTCTCCTTTACCATAAGGCATAGGTCTCGTACTGTTTGAAGGTTCCCAAGCCCACTGCAGTTCCAACTTAAGATCCTTATTGCGGCCGGCGGGGCTGTTCAACAGCCTCCGCCATCCCCAAACCAAAGCTTGCATCACTACCCACTATCTTTATCCCTCCGCCAATCTCCCGTTTTTTCCTGTTTCCCTGCATGGCCGAAGACATTGTCTCTTCCTCCACATTCTCTCCTTGTTGCTTTCTTTTCTATTTGGTTACCACCTCTCCCCCGACACTTTGAGTTATTTTTCCTTTTGAAGCAGCCTTCGCCACCTGTATTGTTTTTTCCACATCAACTAAAACCGGTACACCAAACCCAGTAGCATCATTCCGTGGTGTAGGGTTGGTAAATAATCCCCCATTCCCTCATTTTTTCCTCCACGTGCTGTCACCCACTGCTTCATTAGGATCCTCTTGGAAAAAACGCCTCCCACTCTTAATAGGTGAAAATCTTGCCTTCTTTGACACACATAAAGGTGGTGATTCTCTTTTCCGATTAAGATCTCTTCTATCACATTGACTTCTAAAATCATACCTTCCATTTTGAGCTTCAGTTTGAAAACTGTCTGTTACCTTCTGCACCTTAGCAAGATAATTCTCGACAACTCGTCCATGATTTGCGCTCATATCCTCGCTTCTTTCCTTTTGAGCTTTAGGTCATTTAGGGTTTGGGAAAAATCATCGGCGCCTGCACCCTCCGCTTGGAAATGTCCACCACTAGCTGCCACACTAGATTGTGCTCCCTCCCTTGCATCCTGGTATTTGTATATTGTTTCCCTCTTTGGACCATTTCCACCAGATCTCCTTTCATGCTGCCTTGTTGGAGATGAAGCTCTCAGCCAATGTCCATACTTTGTGATTTATTTTTGACGCATCATGGTTTTTTTTTTTTTTTTGCAACCTGTTTTTCCATGGATAATTAATCCACAATTAAAGCAAAACTTTAGCGAGCGTTCATACTGGAATTCGATCCACTTTTTTGTCCCCTACAGTTTGAGTTTCCTTCCATGGGCCAGAGGTTTCGTTAGATCGATCAAAACTCTCACTTGTAAGCACTCACCCCAACCCACTTCGTTCGCATTAGTATCAGTAGCCTCCACTTTCCCAACCGATGACCCAATCATCCTTTTCGTCTCTCTTCCCATACAAGCCAAGGGTAGACCAACCATCCTGATTCAGAAAGCAGCACTTTCAAATGTCAGATCCAATGGTGAGGTGCGACCATCAAAATCTTTGATAAGAAAAAGGGTACCCTCAAACACCCATGGCCTGCCTTCAAGAACTCTCCTCTTATCTTCCTCATTGGAAAATTTCACCAAGAACAAATTCTCCCCCAAGATTTTGAAGGAAAGCATGCCCAATAGTTTCCACCACTTCAAGAGAGTCATCTTGATTGTTTTTTTGCTCACTAGTTGATCCACAATTAGTTTCCCTACCACATAATTTTTACCTCGTGACGTCATTTCCTGCCACTCTCCAAGCGGTGCCTCCCATTCCACACATTCATCTTCCAATAGAGAGAGATTCCTCCACATTTGCGTTAGATCATCCACCATAATAAAATCTTTGTAATACATCCACCGAACTCAAAGAGACATAGAAAACTTTTCCTTCTCAACTAGGTTTTTAGTCTAGGGAGAAAACGAGTATCTAATGAGTTTTAGGTGACAAGTCATAACTCTAGAATATTAAACGTGAGTTTTCACAAGTATAACTTGGATTGCCTCCGTTATCATACCGTAAAAAGAAATTATGGTTTATTTTAAAGAAGTAGTGTGGCTTAATTTTGGTAACAATCATTGATATTTTTAATGTAAAGAAATATGCTTTATACATATATATTTAGGGGTGAAAACCCAAATCATGAAATATACTCACTAACCCATCATTAAAACCCTAATAATCCATTATGGTTGTTGTCGAACGTTCAGTTTAGTAAAGTCCAACATTTGACCAAATATAGTGGAACGTTCGATGAGCATCAGAAGGCATGCATCAAGAACTCCAAACTTTCTTTCTTCGCAAAAGAACCCCCATCACACTTCAACTTCGTCTTTCTCTGTGAAGCTCATTCTTTTTTCTTTTTCTTTTTTTTCTTCTTCTTTTTTTTTGACATATCCACATAAGGGTAGGGGGAAGGGGGATTCGAACTAGTGACCTCCGCTTCATAAGGTGTGATTCACAGCCGATTGAGCTACTTCTATGAAGCTCATTCTAACTTGTGAGAGATGAACGAATGAGATGGCAAGTTATTATTATTTTTATAAAAAATAAAAGAGAGAGAGAGAGATTTAAGTTACAATTGAAATAGGCATACACTAAAGCAAAATGTGGGATTTACAGAGAATGTGAAGGCATAAAACTATTGGAGCTCTTGTTTAGCCTTTATTTGCCAAATATATATGGACTTATGCCATTGTTTAAAGATGCTAAAATCTCTCCGGCATCTTCCTCTGCAATAAAACACATCACACTTCCGGTTCGTCTCTCTCATGCTAACCCAAGAGAGATGAGCGAAAGAAATTATTAAAAAGAAAAAGATTAAAAAAAAAAAAAAAAAAGCTATAGTATTAAGATGACAGAATCCACTCATTTCCCTGAATAAAATTCTGTGCCGAATATGCGTAAATGTGCTCTGTGAGGATCCGGCTACTCCACGTTACCCTTTTGGACAAATCAGAACCTCGTCCAGAATTGCCAGCTTCTCCATAATAAAGCGTTTTCAATCCAACATCGCCGAACCCATCACACTTCCGGTTCGTCTCTCTCATGCTAACCAAGAGAGATGAGCTAAAGAAATTATTAAAAAGAAAAGGAAGGAAAAAAAAAAAAAAGCTACAGTATTAAGATGACGGAATCCACTCATTTCCCTGAATAAAATTCTGTGCCGAATATACGTAAATGTGCTTTGCGGGGATCCGGCTACTCCATGTTACCCTTTTGGACAAATCAGAACCTCGTCCAGAATTGCCGGCTTCTCCATAATAAAGCGTTTTCAATCCAACATCACCGGTCCAAGGCATCCAACCTTCTGGTGTAATAAGAGATTCTATGTTGCAGTTTAAGAAAATGGTTCTCGAGTACTCCTTCCATGGCCTCCCTAAGTAACTCTTGTGCACTTGGGGGTTTTTATAGTACAATGCCATGTACTCATTGGTGCCATTGATGACGCAATTTTGGAAAACAAAACCCGTTGCTTGGGATGGGTCAATTCTGCCATGTGCAGTGACAGCATTGTTCTCGCCTTTCTCTGGATCGACTTGCCGGGGACGGACTAAGATTTGGGAATCTTGAAAAATTGTGGCGGAGTTTCCAAAAATGAAATCGACATTGCCTTGGATGCTGCATGATTTGTAAAACTGGCGGAGCGAGTGAGCGTAAAGGGTATCCTGATTGCCTAAGAACTCGCAGTTCTCGATGACAGATAAATCACTATCCGATTTGAAGGCAACTGCTTGGTGGGCATTAGGTCCGGCGGTGTTCTGGAATGTGACACCGCTGGCCATGAATCCATCACCCAAAACACCTGCTCGAGGATGATTCAAATTAACATTAATTACCACATTCATTTTTAAAGTAATTATTACTATTAAATTCTAAGCAATGGTCATAATATTATTTTCATTCATATTAATGATATAATTTTAAAATAATAAATCTAGGACGAGAAAATGCATTTAGAAACTAACCGACAGTGGCGGAGCTGGAGGTGGTAATCCCAGGCTGGCCCACATTCAACGACCCTGTGATGACCGTTTTGCCCATCCCGTCTCCCAAAAACACCACGTTCCTCTTCTCCAACGGAACTCTAACCGTCTCCTCGTACACCCCCTCCTTTATGTGTATCACGAACCTCCGTTTCCCATCATTATCTGGCGCCGCGTTCACGGCTTCCTGCACCGTCTTGTAGCACCCACCCTTAGTGGCATCCTTACACACCGTCACGTCAGCCTTTAAATTCTTCGGAACCCCACCGCTGAATCTTTCTGTGGAGCCGCCACCTGCTTCGTTTCTCTCCCAGAGCCCGTCGCGCTCCGTCTTGGGCACGGCCCACGATCCGATCTCCTTCCCGTAAACGTCGTACGCGAACAACATGCTCAGCGCGTTGCTAGTGAGCCCAGTCAGCGAGTTCAGAAACGACATCGTCTTGTTCACCATGTTGGTGTCGTTGGCGTACTTTAAAGCGGACCAGCAATCGTACTGGAAGACCAACGCGGCGCTCAGCCAGGCCCTGGCGTTCTTGACCCTGCCATTTGGCAGGGCGTCGTTGGCGGTCTGGATGATCCGGTAGTCGGAGTTGTGGAGGGCCTCGAGACAGTTATTGGCGGCGGCGGTGCGGTTCTGGCTAGAGGCGGAGGAGTCCAGAATGGACTTGACCATGGACTGGGCGGTGTGGAGGTTCTGGGAGGAGACCCAGATGGCCGACTGGATGAGCTGGAGAGAGGTGGGGTTGGAGGGCACGTGGTTGGAAATTGTTAAAGAACTCTCGCAGTCTACAGGGAAGCGCGTGGCCTTGCAGGCTTGGCGAATCTCAGGCGGGGCAGAGGAGGAGGGGTCGTAGGGAGTGGGTTGTTGGGCTGGGGAGTCTTCAGTGGCGGAGGCGAGGGAGAGGAAGAGGACGAGGGAGAGAATGGAGAGAAAGAATACGGTGGCCATATATGAAGATTATAACGAACTTGGATGGTTTTGAAAAAGGTACGAAAGCGCAGCAGCAACTGTTGTGTACTGTGGGTATTCTGCCATGGGTGGTACGTACGTGGTGTATGTATACACACAGGTAAGGAAGCTAAAAATGGATGGTAGGGATTGTTGTGGTGGTGCGGCTGAGGAGGGCTCGGTGATTGGATTTCTTCCAGTTATTCCATCTCGGAATGCCTAGGAATTCTTTGCCAAGAATTGTTCAAAATTTCTCTGAAATTCTTCCGGTAAGAATGGGGAGTGATCGAGCAACTTGTGGACGTACGGCTGGCTGCCTAATTTCAGGGATGCCCAATGGCTCATCCCCTTCTTTTAATTTATGAGCTCAACTGTTGACCCACGACAGAAACCTGGGACCATTGAAGCAGCCTAACATGTTATATATATATATGCTAAACATACTCTAATATAGTCTAATCTATGCATGCACGTGAACATTCAAGATTCAAATCATGAAATAAACTTACTAACTCATCATTAAAACCTTAATCATTCATTCTATTCACGGTTAGGCGTTCGGTGTCGATATCGAGTCAGAAAGATTTGACAGGTATCAGAATGCATGAAAGACTCCAAACTTCTACCAATCACATAACAAATCTCAACCAAAGCTTCTAATAGCTTAATAAAAACTTGATAACCCATATTAACATGATAAATCATGAAAAACAAGAGTACGCGTACGTGTATAAATTTTTAGAAGACTATTTTCTTTTAAGAGAAATAAATTATAAACTCATCCTCGTATGCTTAGAACTCGTAAAAATCATGATAAATCCCATGAACAAAATATCAACAACATAAAAAATGAGTTAAGTTTCAAGTCTTATGTTAACAATGATGGAACTATACCAAAATTACTTTATTTTCTCTCTATGATCTTTCTCTCTCAAGGATTTGGTTGCTGGGGTGGAGTGAGATCTCCTATAATTCCTTTTAAATTTGAGATTTTTAAATTCATAAATCTCAAACATACCAAAACAAAACTTTTAGAATTTTTTTTTTTAATTTTTTATTTTGTGTGTGTTCCTGCGCTGCTAAGAAGAAAAGAGAAGCCGTCAATTTTTTTGTGCCTTGATCTAGTGCTTGGTAATTGTGAGTGTTGACTTTGCCATGATTTTTTTTTTTAATTTTTTTTTTACACACGTGTAAATCTTTAGGGCTTTTCAATTAAATGGTTGGTTTTAAATTATTATTATTATTTTTTTTTTTTATGATTTTTTCATTGACTAGTTAAAGGGTGAAATAGTTAGATTTTAGTTTGGTCTTATTCAATGCAAATGTGTTGTATATTTTTTATTTTTAAAATCATGTGATAAGATTGTAAGACTGTTGTTACCGTGCACAACAATGATGAATAATATGGAATCAAAAAAAGAGAAAGAGATCAAGAGAAAGTTAAGACACAGATTTAACGTGGTTCGGCAATTTGCTTACGTCCACAGGAGAGTGCGGTTATATATTTCTATTCAATGATTTAGGGTTACAACATAACATATTTATAGGCAAATCCTAATTATAAGTATTTTGGAAAACCCCAAAATACTCCCCATAACTTATTTGTTCCCCAAGCCCACATAAACTAATTACACCCAATGGGCCTTTAATAGAATATGAGCCACTTGTTTCAACAATCTCCACCTTGGCGAGTATTCACCTCTTTGAAGATAATCAAGTATTGGGCCTCCACCTGAAACTGATAAGTTTGGGGCTGCCGCCTCCTCTCCTCTCCTTTCTAGCACCTGGATACATTTATCAAGTCCAAGCAATGCTTGAACTTGTCTGCGGTAATAGGCTTCGTCAACATATCCGCTGCATTCTCAGAAGTGTGAATCTTCTCAAGTAACAATTCACCTGTAGCAACCAATTCCCTGATCTTGTGAAACCTCACATCAATGTGCTTGGTTCTCGCATGATACACCTGGTTCTTTGCCAAGTAAATGGCACTCTGACTGTCACAATACAACGGAACTCCAACTTGCTGAATACCCAGCTCTTTGACTAACCCTGTAAGCCACAAAGCTTCCTTTGCAGCTTCAGCCGCTGCCATGTACTCTGCCTCAGTCGTGGACATTGCAACTGTAGACTGGATCATAGACTTCCAACATATGGGTCCTCCTGTAAGAGTGAACACATAACCCGTGGTTGATCTCCTGTCATCCAAGTCCCCTGCATAATCTGCATCCGCATATCCCACAACTAACAAATCACTCTTTTGTCTGACAAAAGTGATGCCGTAATCTGTAGTACATTTCAAATATCTGAAAATCCATTTAACTGCATCCCAGTGCTGTTTCCCCAGATTTGCCATGTATTTGCTCACCACACTCACTGCATGAGCCAAATCTGGCCTGGTACATACCATAGCATACATCAGACACCCCACTGCACTGGCATATGGGACCTTTGACATGTCTTCAATTTCTTCAACTGTCTTTGGACACTGTGAGGTAGACAAGCGGAAGTGATTCGCCAAAGGTGTACTTACCGGCTTTGCATTCTCCATGCTAAACCTCTCCAACACCTTCTTTACATAACCGGCTTGAGATAGCCACAATCTCTTGGCATCTCTGTCCCTGCGAATCTCCATCCCAAGAATCTTCTTGGCTGCGCCCAAATCTTTCATGTCAAATTCTCTACTCAACAAAACCTTCAGTTTGTTGACCTCCACTATACTCTTTGCTGCAATAAGCATATCATCCACATACAGTAACAGAAAAATAAATGAGCCATCATCAAGGCTCCTCACATACACACAACAGTCATACTCACATCTCCTGTAGCCAATCTTGATCATGTAGGAGTCAAATCGCTTATACCACTGCCTTGGAGACTGCTTCAGCCCATAAAGTGACTTCTTCAATTTACAGACCAAGTGCTCCTGTCCAGGTTGACTGAACCCTTCTGGCTGCTCCATGTAAATCTGCTCCTCCAAATCACCATGAAGAAAAGCTGTCTTCACATCCATTTGCTCCAAAGCCATGTCATAATGGGCTACCAACGCCAATACTGCTCTGATGGAAGTATGTCTGACCACTGGGGAAAATATTTCTTCATAATCAACCCCTTTCTGCTGTGAATAACCCTTTGCTACTAGGCGAGCCTTGAACTTTTCTCCCCCTTTTTCTGATACTGCTTCCTTTTTCTTGAACACCCATTTGCACCCTATCTTCCTCTTCCTCTCTGGGAGCTCCACCAAATCCCATGTCTGGTTTTTATGCAAAGACTCCATTTCTTCTGCCATAGCACCCATCCATTTACTCTTCTCTTGGCTATTGACAGCCTCTTGAAAAGTGGTAGGATCTCCGCTACTAATAACAAGTGCATAAGAAACCATGTCTTCAAAACCGTACCTGATTGGTGGTCTGATAGTGCGTCTAGGTCTGTCTGTGGCTATACTGTGATGCTGCTCAACTCCTGAAGTAGAAGTCTCTGTACCCTGAGAAGTGTTCTCCTGCACAGGAGTCTCTAACTCCACCTGCACCACCTGCTTATCACTGCTTCTGCTTTCTGGCACCTGCTGCTCTTTACCCTGAGTACTTTTCAACATGGAATTTTCGTCAAATACCACGTCTCTACTGATCACCGCCTTGTTTGCCGTCGGATCCCAAAACTTGTAACCTTTAACCCCTTTCCCATATCCGAGAAAGATACACTGTCTAGACTTTGGATCAAGTTTTGACCGTTCTTCACTAGGTATGTGCACATAGGCTGGACAACCAAATACTCTCAAACCAGAGTAATCTACCTCATTACCTGTCCACACCTCCTCTGCAACTTTCCCATCTAGTGCTGCCCTTGGTGACCTGTTTATCAAGTAGCATGCCATACTAACTGCGTCTGCCCAAAAAATCTTTGCAAGTCCAGCATTCAACCTGAGACATCTTGCTCTCTCTGCAATCGACCTATTCATCCTTTCCGCCACACCATTTTGTTGAGGTGTCTTGCGAACTGTGAAGTGTCTCTTTATACCATGCTGCTCACAAAAATCTCTGAACTCATCGTTTGTGTACTCAGTGCCATTATCTGTCCTGAGGCACTTAACCTTCTTCCCAGTCTGGTTCTCCACTTCAGCTTTCCACAACTTGAACTTGGCAAACGTTTCTGATTTGTGCCGCATGAAGTACACCCAAACCTTTCTGGAAAAATCATCAATAAAGATGACAAAATACATATGTCCTCCCCGTGACGCTGTTCTCACTGGTCCCCATACATCAGAATGAACATAGTCCATAATACCCTCTGTCTTGTGTGTGGCTGTCTTGAATTGTACCCTATTCTGCTTCCCCAGAACACAGAACTTACAAAAATCAAGTTTACATGTTTTGACACCCTTCAATAGATTTTTCTTATGAAGCTCTAACATGCCCCGTTCACTCATATGACCTAACCGCATATGCCACAAAACAGTACAATCAGATTCAGACTCTACAGAGGCAATTCCACCTACAACTGTACTTCCTAACAGTTTATAGATATTCTTTGAATTTATCTGTCCCTTCATCACTACCATCGCACCCTTAGTTACCTTCATTACTCCACCTATAGACTTATAACCATAACCGTTTGAGTCTAAGGTGCCTAATGAAATTAAATTCTTTTCCACTTCTGGTACATGTCTAACATCACATAACGTTCTAACCACACCATCAAACATTTTAATTCTAATATTACCTATGCCAGTAATTTTGCAATGTGCACCATTACCCATAGTAACTATACCAGAATTAACTGACCTGTAGGTGTCAAACCAATCTCTGTTGGGCGTCACGTGAAAAGAACATGCTGAGTCCAGAATCCAAGAATCCACAGGCTGCTCTGAATTAGATGCAACAGAAAGCATATCACCATCAGCATCGTCTGAATTGACTTCCACTACGTTCGCAGATTTTGAGGAACCTTCATTCTCGTCGTCCTTTTTCTTCTTCCAGTCTGGACAGTCCCGCTTCATGTGCCCTTTCTTTCCGCACTTAAAACAATTGATGTCCTTCCTCCTCCTGGACTTTGACCGAGAATTCTTGCCTTTCGACTCACCCCTGTTATTGCTTCTTCCACGGTCATGGTTACCCTTTACAACTAGCCCTTCTCCTTGGGAATTTTCATCAATATTTTTCTTCCTTTGATGAAAAGCCAATAGGGCTCCTGTAACATCCTCTAACTCCAAGGACTCTTTCCCCCATGTCAGAGTTGTAACCAAATTCTCATATGTAGAAGAACTTGGGAGTGAATTCAACAGCATCAACGCCTTGTCTTCGTCTTCGAACTTCACATCAACCCTCTTCAAATCACCGATTATCTGATTGAATACGTTGATGTGTTGGCTCAGATCTGAGCCCTCTGCCATCTTCAAGCCGTACAACCGCTGCTTTAGATAGAGCTTGTTCGTCAACGACTTTGACATATACCGACTTTCCAGTTTCAACCAAACTGCCGCCGGAGATTCTTCGTCCATGACATGATACATCACGTCATCTCCCAGACAAAGCCGAATAGTAGCCACCGCCTTGGCCTCAAGTTCCTTCCAATCTATGTCCGCCATCCCTTCTGGTTTCGACCCATATAACGCCTTCACCATCCCTTGTTGCACCAACAAATCCTTGACACGTCTCTGCCATAACCCGAAATTCCCGGATCCATCGAACTTCATCACGTCGAACTTTGCAGAAGATGTGCCAATCCCAGCCATCGTATAATTAGGCTCTGATACCAATTGTTGTTACCGTGCACAACAATGATGAATAATATGGAATCAAAAAAGAGAAAGAGATCAAGAGAAAGTTAAGACACAGATTTAACGTGGTTCGGCAATTTGCCTACGTCCACAGGAGAGTGCGGCTATATATTTCTATTCAATGATTTAGGGTTACAACATAACATATTTATAGGCAAACCCTAATTATAAGTATTTTGGAAAACCCCAAAATACCCCCCACAACTTATTTGTTCCCCAGGCCCACATAAACTAATTACACCCAATGGGCCTTTAATAGAATATGAGCCACTTGTTTCAACAAAGACGTTGGTACGAAAATGAAGCTTTTTACTTTTCCGTTAGATGGCATCGCTGCATTGGGACGGGCTCATGACGACACTTAAAGGAAAGCTCTATGGCTGTGTTTGTGAATGGAATGAGATTTGGAAGTGGAACGGTACTATAACAGATTTAATTGATATGAGAGAAAAAAAATAGGAATGTTTTATATAAAAAAGTAAACAATTTTATTTTATAGTAATTTTTTTGTTTGAAAAGTGATAAAAAGTGATTAATTTGATATAAAAAATAAGAATATTAAGGTTGATTTAAAAAAAAAAAATTGGGAATAAAAAGAATTCAGCTGTCATTTGGATCCAACCTCTTCACAGACAGACCTATAGATTTCTCATTAGAGCATTCCCAGCAGACTCCCTATAAGAGAGTCTGTTCCCTATGTATAGGGAATAGGTCCAAAAAATCACAAAAAATGTCCCACAGCAGATTCCCTATATGGTTCCCTATACTATCAGACGCTACAGTAGAGCCTTATATATAAGGCTCTACTGTAGCGATCTTTGTGATTATTATAATCATAAAAAAACACTCTCTCTCCTCTTACATTGTTCACGCATGTCTCTCTCTCTCGGACCTCACCAAACGGACGACACCCATCGGAGAATCAAAACCAAGGATCAAACCCAAAGATTGTGGGTGTAGTAGCAGAATTCCGAGTTGCAGGAAAAAAATCCAGAATCAAACAAATTCCCAAGGTAGTGAACAAATTCCGAGCAGAAGAAAAAACCCGATCGAGCAGCAGGAACTCAGGAACTTGCCGGACCTACCCATCTCCAATCGGACCTGCCCATCACCGAAGATCGGAGTTTGCGGAGCCAGGCGAGCTTGCGGACGACGATTTCGTCCTCTCCAATGGGGGCTTCGAAATCTGAGAAGGATCAACGATTCCGATCTTTTGATAGTGTCTAACCAAGAAGCTTCAAAATCTGGGAAGGATCGGAGCTTGCGGGCGACGATTCAGCTCTGCGATTCAGCTTGAGACGGATTGGCTCTGCGTTTCCGTCCTCTCTAATGGGAGCTNTCGGAGAATCAAAACCAAGGATCAAACCCAAAGATTGTGGGTGTAGCAGCAGAATTCCGAGTTGCAGGAAAAAAATCCAGAATCAAACAAATTCCCAAGGTAGTGAACAAATTCCGAGCAGAAGAAAAAACCCGATCGAGCAGCAGGAACTCAGGAACTTGTTGGACCTACCCATCTCCAATCGGACCTGCCCATCACCGAAGATCGGAGTTTGCGGAGCCAGGCGAGCTTGCGGACGACGATTTCGTCCTTTCCAATGGGGGCTTCGAAATCTGAGAAGGATCAACGATTCCGATCTTTTGATAGTGTCTAACCAAGAAGCTTCAAAATCTGGGAAGGATCGGAGCTTGCGGGCGACGATTCAGCTTGAGATGGATTGGCTCTGCGTTTCCGTCCTCTCTAATGGGAGCTTGCGGATGATGATTCAGCAAAATTCCTCTATTTGACCGAAATCTTCGAAAAAGAGAGGGAGCTTGCGGACGACGATTCAGCAAAAATCCTCTGTTTAACCGAAATCTTCGAAAAAACCCAGCAAGAGGGAAGAAGAAGAAGAGGGAAGAAAAAGCTACTGGAAGAAAAAAGAAAGAAATTATGAGGGAGAGAGAGAAATTTGTTTGATAAATTAAAAGAATAAAATAAAAAAATAATAATATTTTAATGATATAAGGAAGCATGTAAGGAAGCTATTGTGGTGTATTTTGATATAGGGAAGCAAAAAGTAGTTTGAATCTTTAAATGTAGGGAACAACACAAGGAAACTGCTGGGAATGCTCTTAGCTGGGCACTATGATGGGCTCATGACAGCACATACAAGAAAGCTTTCTGCTTTTTGGTCAGCTAGTACGTGAGGACGAGCTCATGATAGCACATAAAGTGAAGCACTTTGCTTTCTTGTCAGATGGCATGTTTGGATGGGCTCATAACAAACATAAAATAATTTTTGTCGAAAAATATTTTTAAAGAAGTCATTTTTTTTGAAAATGCGAAAACATTTTATAGTGTTTACTGCGCACATAGAAAATTAATTTTTTTTGAATATTTTCATTTAATTATATTAACCTATAAAATATAAAAATATAAAAAGATTACTTCATTCACGCCAATTCCCTTGGAATTCTTGTGCGTTGCAAACATCCATAATTTTTTTTTTATTTAAATCATCACTTATTTTTGGTAAAAAAAAATTATTAAATTTAATCAATAATCAATATTTTAACTTAACAACTTCAAGATTTGGTCTCCTTATATATTCCTATTATTTGTGCATTGTTTTAAAAATAAATGACGTAATCTCAAAACCAAAACTTTCATTCTATCAACACCAAAACAAAGACAACCCAAAAGATTAAAAAAAAAAAAACCCAAAATAATATAATTAAAAAAAGATAAAAAGGAAAAGACTTCACCTCTAGAAGTCTTTCAGCGTAGATGTAACCGGCGGTCAATATTATAAACTTCAATACATCAATATTATAAATATTCCACATTTAGTAAGATTGATATATATATATATATATGAAAGGACAAGTAAGTTACTTTCATCTTTTTTTTCCTAATTGAAGTTACTTTCATCTTGCTTGAAAAAAAAAAATACCATGAATTCTAAAATTCAACCACAAATATTACAATATTTTGGCCAATGAACTACCATCCAAGTTAATTAGTATTTTATTATATATCGATAATACGCAAATTCTAATTTTCATAATTTTTGAAGAAGTTGTCCAACCAAAACTTTCTAAGCTAAGCATTATTCACTAGAAATTCTCTTGCAGGCTTCACATCTCCATTCATTTAAGATTACAAGTCCAACAGCAAACATAGATGCAACTGTGGTCATAGCTATCGAAAGAATTATTTTATCCATCTACAAACAACATAAAAATGAAATAATAAATTTCAATTCATTTGACAACACAAACAGCAAAGATTATGATATTACAACATTCTCTCATAACATAACACAGAAGGAGACAAAATATTACAAGCAAAATCAGCATAACAGCTGGACTCAAACACAGAGACTACAGACCAGTCTCTTTACATCCCCAGACAAAACCAAATTACACACAAAACCATCAAGAAAGCAACTCAACTGTAGGACGTGACAACACATGGGCTAATTTATTAATTTCCAAAAGATAAGAAAAAGCTAGCTAGGCATCAAGAGAATTGAATTGTCATGATAAAACAATTGTGGCACAAATTCTATACGAGTCTTGGAACTTGAAAGAAAGCAGAATTAGCAGCTCCTTTTCTTCAGCAGCCTTGAACATGCACTTCCAATCGGAGATCACTCTTGTTCTTGATCTGAATCATTAGTTGTCCAAGGACGCCTCATTGAATGGTTCAAATATGTACGAACACCTTTCTTATTTTCTGCTGAAGCAATTTGGGGGCCAGGGGGAGTAGTGATGCACATCTATTCTTCTACAACTTTATTGAAGCAACTTCAATAAGATGCCCATTACTGTGAGCCCATTATAGCGAAAAATCTCAACTAACTTTAACATGGAAGTATCTGTTTCCAATCCTTTTGAGTTGAGACCAACGAACTCCCATGACCATTTTCTTTTATTTTGCAGAAGCCCCCATCACCGGTCCTTCAGTTGAAAAATCAGCTCAAACATGACAGGTTTGTGACATCATCTACTGAAAAGCCCAACAAAGGGACAAATCATCAAGTTGTTGGACTTAACTGGACTCGCGCCTTCAATTCCCAAGCCGGCCATTAATTTCGACATGCATGTCCCTACACACCCACCTAACCAGTAACCCCAACGCACGACTTTTCTCTTTTCCTCTCCATATATCCTTTTACTTTAATTTCTCCCCATTTTCTAACTTTTGTTTGCAAACCCTTTTGGCCTTTTTGTTTCCTCACAGAACACCCCTCACCCTCTCAATAGCTTCCCTACTCTCTCATTTGACGAACTATCACCACCTGCTCATGCTGCGTATTTAATTTCACTAGCCATCAATAGCCTATATAAAAAAAAAACACCCCCTTCTTAAAGCACATGACCCCGCATTTACTTCCCCATGTCTCCACATCTATCTCCTCATTGTTTGCACTCATAAACACTTGCTATACCCAATTGGAAGGCCACGATTAATAATTGGAGAATCTCTAGTTTATCCCCAATTGGAGGGGAACTCAATTCCTTTTACTTTCCCTTTGTTTATCTATCTCTTGCTTTCTTTCTTCTTTAAGGTTGACTTACATAGTTTGGTGAGATGGGTAAAAGAAACCTAGTCCTAGTACTGCTATGGTTTCTTTTGGTCTGGACACTCCTAGTGGGGTTTACCCAGGCTGATCATGACGCAGGGGGCAACAATCAAGTTTTCAAGGTGAAGCCCAAGTCTCAGAATTCCCCACAACAGTTTTTGGGGTTCTTGCCAAAAGGGAAGCCAATCCCACCTTCTGGCCTTTCGAAGAAGCACAACAACAAACAAAGACGCATCGATTTTTCACCCATTCAATCCAACGATTATTCCATCCCAATATCAAATCACTCCCAAATGTTCGCATGCACATAGATACACAAAAACTATTAGTTGAACCCAAACTCAATCGAACTCTTTTACTTAACTTAGCCAAAATCCATCATCTTTGAAATATCCAAAACAAACCCAAGAATTCATTTTGATATTTGTTCACTTCCTCAGAACCCAAACAGAGCTTAACAAAATAAGCCCGAAGGGAAAAAACACACAAACAAAAACATAAAAAAATTTAAAAAACAAACGAACAAAATCAAAACATCATCGAATAACAAACAAATTTCATCAGTAATCGCAAACCTGCCTAACATTCATTGAAAAACCCCCAATTTTTCTAGTAAAAAATCAACTAATTTACACTCAAAACCCATCCAAGAAAGAAAACAATTATCCAACCAAACAACCCTTCAATCGCAACCCAAAACACCCCCCACAAAGAGAAATATTCGATCACTTTGACACAAACACAGAAAGAGAGATTAGGGTTTAGAGAGAGAAAGAGAGAGATGAGAGTACCTGCTTCGGGATTGAAGAGTGAAGCTCGGCCGAGAGAGAGAGACGAGCTGTGCGGGTGAAGGAGATCAGCCAAGAGAGAGACATGCAGCTATGTGCGTGAAGGAGGTCGAGGGTTTTTTTTTTTTTCTAATCAGGAGAGTCGGGTTTTTTTGGGGTGGAGTAGGGAAAACGGTTTACCAAATAAGAAAGGAGAAACCATTTTCCAAAAAGTTTTGGTCAAATGGAAATCATTTTCGGTTTAACCATTATTTTATGTCGAAGTAAACACCGTAAAATGTGAAAATTAATTTCTAGAAATCATTTTACGTCGAAGTAAACGGAGCCTTAATGGAAAACTTTCTATTTTCTCGTTAGATGGCACGTAAGGACGGGCTCGTGACATTATTAGAGAAAAAGCTCTCTGTTTTGAGTTTTCTCGTTGGATGGCATATCAGGATGGGCTTGTGACGGGACTGTGATGAGTTTACTCTTCATGTCATGACGTGATTCTTTTTTCGTTAAGACATGAAAAATTCGAGATCTCATATCTTCATCCTTTGTTCATAAAGTCTTAAGGCAAAATGAATTCCGTTAAGACGTGATGAGCAAAATTTCTCACCTATAAGCTTCATTTCTTGTTACTGTTCACAACAGACTTTTTGGGTGATTTTCTCAAGAGTCTCAAAGTTTTCCTTCAAGCAAATAGTTCTCGTGAATTGCTTTCCAAGAGAGGACGGTGAAAGCCTTGTGATATCCTTCTCAGCTTCGTTTGTTAAACGTTTTGCACTAAAACATGTTTGTTCACTGTTTGGGGGGCTCACATCTTATTATTTTATTTTTTCAACATTCTCTTACTTTTAACATCACATCACTCACTTTTTATTACTCTTCAAATAAAAAAATCACTACAAAACAAAATTTTTCATTTTTCTATACAAAACATTCTTACTTTTTTACCTTTTTTTTTAAAAAAAAAAACATTCTTACTAAATTTCACATCTGCTACAGTGCGAAACCAAAACTAAACCGAAATTGTTTACCAAACGAACCCCTCATGATGTGTTGATTGTTGTTCGACTATCTACAATCTTTCCATTCTACATCCATGAAAAAGCCTACAGGAGGGTCATGAGGAAATGAGCTCCACACTACAAAAATTTCCCCATTTAATGACTTTATAATAATCACATTTTTTTTTCCCAATAAAGGTCATTATTAGACTAGTGACGTTCAAATACTGGCCTTTTCAAAATGACTTCAACTGCATAGATTGTAATCCGAATTAATGTCTTTTGAAAGTAAAAATGTAGGGAATATGTGACATTTTAGCAAAAACTACACTTTTTAGAAGGTGACATATGAACAATGCACGTCACCTTCTAGAAGGTGACGTTTTTACTATTCACATGTTGCTACCCTTTAAAAATTTTATTTGTTTTTTTTAAAATGAAAATTAATTTGATTATATATATATATATATTTATTATAAATATTTTTGACCAAAAAAATATTTATAATAAATATATATAATCAAATTAATTTTCATTTTTAAAAAAACAAATAAAATTTAAATAAAAAAAAATAGAGGGGTGAGTGCCGGTCAGCCTTAAGGGTGGCTCGTGGTGCACTTCAGGCTAGGCCTGTAAACGAGTCGAGCCGAGCTTTGGCAAACTCGGCTCGGCTCATTTAAGAATACAAATAAACGAGCCGAGCTCGAGCCCGAGCCGAGCTTCAAACCCCTGGCTCAAGCTCGGCTCGATGAGTATTTTGACAAGCTCAGGATCGAGCTCGGGATCGTGAAAGGGAACTTTTCGAGCCGAGTCGAGCCCTCGATTGGCTCGACTCGGCTCGAGCTCGAACAAGGGGAAGAGAATGAACTAAAACAGTCTAAACAGAGCAAATTTTGAGCATGAATATGAAATAAAAGTTCTTGAATATTTGCAAAAAAAAAAAAAAAAATTGACGAACTAAAACAGAGTAGATTTTTCTTGCACAAAACATAGCAAATTAATAATCAAAGCTGCAAAATAAGATCTGGCCTTCGTAAGTCTGAATCACATCCAAAGCTCCTTCCTTGGCCTTCTGAATAAGATCTGGCCACATCTGCAAAAACCCAAAAACATAGAAAGAAAAGAAATCGTCCAAGAACAAGAAAATATTAAGCATATAAATGAATCTCGTCAATGACAAAAGAAAGAAAAGAGATACATTAGGGGATTTCAACCAGAGAGATGGGGATGAAGGGAGAGAGAGACAGAGAGAGAGAGAGAGAGAGAGAGAGAGTGAAGACAAGAGGATTTGTACTGGGGTGAAGACGACGGCGAGGACTTGGAGATGGTAGATTTGGACCGACAGACGGCGAGGCGAGAATGGCAGCGAAACTGAGAGACAACGAGGCGAGGACGACAGGGAAAACGAGAGCCGGCGAGGGGAGGACGACAGAGAAACGGGAGTCCACACTGTCACGGACGACGACAGCGAGATAAATGAGAGATTTTGAGAGAATGAGCGATGGCCGATGAGCGTGAGTGAGAGGCTGAGTGATTTTTGGAGCGATGAGAGTAAGGAGTCTGAGTGAGTTTTGGTTCTTTAGGTTTAGGGTGAGGAACGTAGGAAGAGATGAATATATACCGTGTTCAAAACTACGTAGTTTTGCTAATTTTTTTATTAAAAAAAAAAAAAATGCTTTAAGTGTTAAACTTTAGTTTTTAAATTTTTTTCAAAAAATGAAAAAAAAAAATGGTTATAAAAATTGTTCAAAAAATGGTTAAATAAGCCTCTAGATTCTTAATTATTGTATATTGTGTATTAGTATTAATTTGTATACTTATGTCATATTATATATGTATAATTTGTTATTTATAATCATGTAAATTATAATGATAATACATTAATACTTTAATTGTTGTTATAAGTAATATATTGTTGAATCAAATGTCAATTACTTAATTTAATATTATATGAATTACATTCTCATTGTACATGAATATTTGATTAAGTATTTGAATTGTTGTCCCAAAGAGATAGCTCAATCGACTGGGACAATGCCTAATGAAGCAGAGGTCACTAGTTCAAATCTCCTTCCCCCCTCTCTTGTATGGACATGTCAAAAAAAATATTTGAATTGTCATTGGATTATATGATTAAGTATTGATCTTATACATTTGTATTATTCAATATGCATATATCATATATGTATAATTATAACTTATAACGTATATGAACTTATAACATACATTGAGGTACTTAATTTTTATTTTTTATAATCAAATAAGCCTCTAGGTTCTTAACTATTGTATAATATGTATTATTATTAATCTGTAATACTTATGTCATATTATAAATGGATAATTTGTTATTATATAATCGTATGATTTAATGATCAATTGATTATATGATATAATCATGTAAATTATAATGATAGTACATTAATACTTCAATTGTGGTTATAAGTAACACATTGTTTAATCCAATGTCAATTATTTAATTTGATATTATATGAATCACATTGTCATATTAATTAAAAATTTCGGCTAATACAAATTAATACTAATACATTGTCATATAATGTTAATGCTAATGCCACATTGTCATATAATGTTACATCACTTACATGTTTGTAAAATTGTAATAATTTCAAATCATATTGAATTATTGATTCATATATGATATATCATAAGACTTATATATCATATATGTAACTTATGTAACTTGTTGCTAATTAACGGTGTGTAACATTATATACAAGTTAATTGTAAGATTTAACATATTTAACATACTAATTAGTACATCTATGACATATCATATATGAATCAATATGAATTAATATATTATACACTATTGAAATTTGTAATTAATATATCATACACCAACACATCATATATGTAATAATTTATAATCAATTTTGCATAAAATGTTACATGTTTGTAAAATTGTAATAATTTCAAATTATTGGGTCGAGCTCGCGAGCTCTAAACAAGCCGGGCGAGCTATAAACGAGCTCGAGTTAAACGAGTCGAACTCACGAGCCCTCGTCGAGCTTAATCGAGCGAGCCGGATATGTGTCGCTAGCTAATCGAGCGAGTTTCAACAGTAACGAGTGAACTTTTATAATGTCAAGCTCGAGCTCGAGTCGAGTTTAGTCGAGCGGGTATCGAGCGAGCTGTCGAGTGTGTCGGCTCATTTACAGGCCTACTTCAGGCCACCACTGATCTACCTTACAGGCCACCCCTGGCCTCATGGGTGGCTCACAAGACACCATTGAGGCTAAGGCTGGGGGTTGCCTACAGGCCATGTAGCGTTCCACATCACCTGGGTATGGAGATGGGGATGTGCTTATATGTATACTTACACCCTCAATGACAACAACGCGTTTTAAAGTCGTGATGGTCATGATCCCATCAAAACTCCCCAGTTAAGCGTGTTTCTGCGAGAGTAGTACCAGGATGGGTGATCCCCTAGGAAGTTTGATTCGGGAGAGCCAAAAGCGGACAATATTGTGTGTTATTGGGGTGGGGTGTTACAAATGGTATCAGAGCCATTGCCCAGCCTGAAATGGGGGGAGCGTGCACAAGCCCATGAAGGTCGCTAGCTAACGCTCACTAGGACGGATGCCAAGAATGGGTTAATCCCATGAGGTTGCCAGCGGGGACGTTGGGTCCTAAGAGGGGGTGATTGTGGCGTCCCACNGCTGTCGAGTGTGTCGGCTCATTTACAGGCCTACTTCAGGCCACCATTGATCTACCTTACAGGCCACCCCTGGCCTCATGGGTGGCTCACAAGACACCATTGAGGCTAAGGCTAGGGGTTGCCTACGGGCCATGTAGCGTTCCACATCACCTGGGTATGGAGATAGGGATGTGCTTATATGTATACTTACACCCTCAATGACAACAACGCGTTTTAAAGCCGTGATGGTCATGATCCCATCAAAACTCCCCAGTTAAGCGTGTTTCTGCGAGAGTAGTACCAGGATGGGTGATCCCCTAGGAAGTTTGATTCGGGAGAGCCAAAAGCGGACAATATTGTGTGTCATTGGGGTGGGGTGTTACAAATGGTATCAGAGCCATTGCCCAGCCTGAAATGGGGGGAGCGTGCACAAGCCCATGAAGGTCGCTAGCTAACGCTCACTAGGACGGATGCCAAGAATGGGCTAATCCCATGAGGTTGCCAGCGGGGACGTTGGGTCCTAAGAGGGGGTGATTGTGGCGTCCCACTTCACCTGGGTATGGAGATGGGGATGTGCTTATATGTATACTTATACCTTTAATGACAACAACGCGTTTTAAAGCCGTGATTATCATGATCCCATCAGAACTTTGCAGCTAAGCGTGCTTCTGCGAGAGTAGTACTAGGATGGGTGACTCCCTGGAAAGTCTGATTCGGGGGAGCTAAAAGCGGACAATATTGTGTGTCATTGGAGTGGGGTGTTACAGGTCACCCCTGATCTGCTCTAGGGTGGCCCAAAAGCCACCCCCTGGCCTCACGAGTGGCCCGCAAGCCACCCGCGGCCACCTCTAGGGTGGCTCGCAAGCCACCCCTTCCCCAGGGGTGGCTGTTGGTTTGCTGCCAAACCAGTAACCACCCTGTGTTTTTTTAATTTTTTTTTTAAATAAAAATAAAAATTTATGTGTGTGGGTGAAATAGGAAATTTTTTGAAGTTTTTGCGTGTGGTTATTTTTAAATGCAAACTTTGGGCGTCAATATTTTCAAATTTTGAGATGTCTTACTATTTACATGTCGCTATTCACGTGCAAAAGGTGACGTGTGAATAATATTACTATTCATGCATCATTATTTTATGAATAATAACGTTTGAGCAGTGAAATGCAATGTTTTAGTGATGTTTTCTAAGAACTTCATTATTAAAGAGTCATTAAATGTAGAAATTTTTGTAGTGTCATGAAGATGTTTAGCTAGGAGGCAAGCAAGAGAGCTTGTTGTTATTACACTACAAAAAAATTGCTTATTTGTGACGTTTCAATAGTAGGATTTTTTTAAAACGTCACCCTAGTTATGACGTGCCAAAAAAAGAAACGTCACATTTTTTAAGGATGACGTTCAACAAATGACACGTCACCCTAAAGGTGACGTGTATCATTAATTAACGTCACTCCAGAGTGGTGACATGCAAAAAATAGGTCACACGTCACCCTTAGGGGTGACGTGCAATAATATTTCCACGTCACTCCTCTTGGGGGTGACGTGCTTAATAAATGAAACGTCACAATAGGGTGACGTGCAGCCCAATTTTTGCACGTCACCACTATGTGGTGACGTGTGACATCAATGAAACGTCACAATGGGGGTGACGTGCAGCAAGGCTGCATGTCACCCTGCGTTCATGGGAACTCCCGCCCATTAATTCAAGACTTGCGCGCATTTCTCCCCTACAATTCTTTCTTGAGCTCCTTTTGAATTTTCTCTATTAAAGGCCATTTCAAAACAAAGAAATTAAAACACATTTTCTCTGTTATTTTCGTTTTGGCTTACCAGCAAAATTCCCACCGACAGAATGGGTATGCGAATTTTCTCTGTTCTTTTCGTTTTTTGATTTTGATTCCAACTGTGAGAAGATTTATGTTTTTCGACTTTCTGTTTGGCTATTGTTTGCTCTGTTGGGCTTTTGGATTTGTGATAGTTTTACATGTGNTCAAAAGATTTTTCATGTCGTAAACAAGTTTACATGTTGTGGTTGTGATGGTTTAATTTCCATTGTGCATATTTTAAAGAGTTTTTGACTAATTATTTGATGTTGTACGTTGAAAGAAAAATTGTTGGAAAATTTAGTACATATTCAATAAAAATAATTTTCAAGATCTAAAAGAATCTTTGAGTTGAAAATATATTAAAAATTATTATTATTATTATATTAAAAATTATTAAAATATATTAAAAATTATTATTATTAATTTAATTTTTAATCTTAATATATTTATATTTCATGCTTTGTGGTTTGTCCTTCCAATTAAAATATTTAGCTCACACCACCAACGCACATGAATCTTCCTCCGCAGAAGAATGGGAAGACGTACATCTAATGGCTTTTGGAGATACTCTTTATGCATGCCTAGATTTACGGATACTAAACTAAGATGACGGAATCCAATCATTTCCCTGGATAAAATTCTGTGCCGAATATACACGTAAATGTGCTCTGCGGGGATCCGGCTACTCCATGTTACTCTTTTGGACAAATTAGAACCTCGTCCAGAATTGCCGGCTTCTCCATAATAAAGCGTTTTCAATCCAACATCGCCGGTCCAAGGCAACCAACCTTCTAGCGTAATAAGAGATTCTATGTTGTAATTTAAGAAAATGCTTCTCGAGTACTCCTTCCATGGCCTTCCTAATAAGTAACTCTTGTGCACTTGGGGGTTTTTATAGTACAATGCCATATATTCGTTGGTGCCATTGATGACGCAATTTTGGAAAACAAAACCCGTTGCTTGGGCGGGGTCATTTCTGCCATGTGCAGTGACAGCATTGTTCTCGCCTTTCTCTAGATCGACTTGCCGGGGACGAACTAAGATTTGGGAATCTAGAAAAACTACGGTGGAGTTTCCAAAAATGAAATCTACATTGCCTTGGATGCTGCATGATTTGTAGAATTGACGAAGGCTGTGAGGGTAGAGGGTATCTTGATTGCCCAAGAATTCGTACTTCTCAATGACGGATAAATCACTGTCTGATCTAAACGCCACTGCTTGGTGGGTATCAGGTCCGGCGGTGTTTTGGATTGTGAGCCAAGCGGCCATGAATCCATCACCAATAACACCTGTGAGCGTACAACAACATGGTATTAACAAACCAGAGTGCATGTTCCTTATCCTTGTACTAGAAAAGAAAAAGAAAAAAATGGAAACTTAAGCACTCATGAACTAAGCGCGTTTTGAAAAGACTCACTATAAATTTTAAACTCTAAATTTTATCAATGAATTTTTAATTTGATGCAATTTATACACATTTGTCAATTTTTGCCGTTAAGACCCTTATATATAAAGACAAAATTAAATTACCCATCGATTTTTTTAAAAAAAATAAAAATAAAAATAAAAAAAAACTATTTGAAATAAAATGTCACAAGGTGGTCCAAGTGTCCAACCGTGGGTCACCTTGTGATTTTTTTTTAATAAATTTTCTTTTTTAATTTGTAATTTGTAAATAAAAGTAAATTTAGAATTTTATAAAAAAAAAGTTTGGGGTATAATAGTCATTGTATTACTTTAACGTTTAAAAACTAACTAAAAGGTTTAAATTGACTGTAATTAAAAGTTGAGGAGTTCAAATTAAAAGCTTTTGAACTTTGAGAGCCTTCTCAAAACTTGGTAGTTCAAGAATTTAAGCGAAGTTTTAAAATATATATATAATTTTAAAAATAAATGAATCCAAGACGAGAAAATGGATTTATTTAGAAACTAACCAACTGTGGCGGAGCCGTATGTGGAAATCCCAGGCTGGCCCACATTCAACGATCCCGTGATGACCGTTTTGCCCATCCCGTCTCCCAAAAACACCACGTTCTTCTTCTCCAACGGAACTCTAACCGTCTCCTCGTACACCCCCTCCTTTATGTGTGTCACGAACCTCCGTTTCCCACCGTTATCTGGAGCCGCGTTCACGGCTTCCTGCACCGTCTTGTAGCACCCACCCTTAGTGGCATCCTTACACACCGTCACGTCCGCCTTTAAATTCTTCGGAACCCCACCGTTGAAACTTGCTGTGGAGCCACCACCTGCCTCATTTCTCTCCCAGAGCCCGCCGCGCTCCGTCTTAGGCGGGGCCCACGACTTGGTATCCTTCCCGTAAACATCGTAAGCAAACACCATGCTTATCGCGTTGCTTGTGAGCTTAGTAATCAGCTCAAAAAGTGCTATCGTCTCGTTCACCATCTTTGTGTCGGCTGTCCTATTGAGCGTGGCCCAACAATCATACTGGAATATCAACGCAGCGCTCGTCCAGGCCCTGGCGTCCTTGACCCTGCCATGTGGCAGGGCCTCGCTAGCTGTCTGGACCCGGTAGTCGCAGTTGTGGAGGAAGTCGACGCAGCTCTTGGCGGCAATGGTGCGGTTTTGGCTCCCAGCGGAGGACTCGAGGATGGAGTTGACCATGGACTGGATGATGTGGAGCTTGTCAGAGGAGACCGAGATGGCTGCCTGGATGAGCTGGAGAGTGGTGGGGTTGGAGGGCACGCGCTTCGATTGCGTCAAAGCGTTCTCGCATCGGATAGGGAAGCGCGTCGCCTTGCACGCTTGGTGGATCTCAGGGGGAACAGAGGAGGTAGTGGGTTGGTCTGGGGACTGGGGGCGGGTGGCGGAGGGGAGGGAGAGAAAGAGGATGAGGGAGAGAAACAATACGGAGGCCATGGTTGTTGGGTTTTCAGTACTTTTCTCAGTTTCTGTGATGGGTACATATTTAGCAGGAGCAGGGAGCAGGGAGCAGGGTGATTGGATATGAGCTCATGCCCTTGTTTTTTTGAGCTTAACTTTTGACCATCAAGCACTGAAATTATGAACCATATTCTTTGATTTTATATATTACCGAGTCATGATGCTGTTATTAATCCAAACCACCAATTAAGCTGCATGCCTTCATTCCCACCAAGCTCTTACCTCAAGAGCTAATGCAAAATAGATTTACCCATGCGCGCATGGATGACATCTTCTGAGTACCCATTTTTCAAGTTTATTCATGGATCTATCTGTATTCATTTTTGGCTTTCTATTTTTTGAGGCAAATATTTTCTACAACTACCATACTAAATAAATAAATAATTCAACAAAATTTAATTATTGTTATATATATATTACTAATAATTTATTGGAATAAATTTTTAGTTTTTTATTTTAGTTTTTAAAAGGACAAGGGTATTATTGGAATCTAAAAAATATGTGACATTTTTGAAACACTTTGGTAGTTTGATGGGCTACTTTGTCACATTTTGAACATCGTGGAACTCTTTTAAAAACGACTGTTAATTTGGAGGACATTTTTATATTTTTTCCACATATATATATTGATAATTTATTTTGAAACGTCTTGCTTTAATTTGTTTTAGTAAAACTGAGCTAATAATAATGCCTAGAAAAAATGAGTTAGTAAATTACTAGATGCCAATGTAGCAAAATTTCAAGGGGAAACTTCACAAAGTACCCTTAAACCACAATGTGTATTGAGAAGACCCTTTAAATTTTAAAAACTTTTAATTTCACTTATCGAATTGTCAATCTAATGCAATTTACCCCTTCATCAATTTTTACAGTTAAAACCCCTAAAAAGACAAAATTAACATTCAATTTTCTTTTTTAAAAAAGAATTGAAAAAAAAAATGAAAAAATAGGGTCACAAGGTGGCATGGCCCAATCGGAGGTCTCCTTGTGATTTTTTTATTTTAAAAAAATTAATTTCAAATTAAGTGTAAATTTAGAATTTTATAAAATTTTCAAGGGTATAATGGTCATTGTATCACTTTTAACTTTTAAAAACTAAGAGCATTCACAATGGAGGAGCTAAATGACACTTTTATTTAAAATAACTCCTTAAATTGATAAAATACAATCTACATTGGATAAGCTAAAAAAAATGTAGAATAGATATTTTATTAAATGAGCTTAAAAAAAGCTACATGTAGCGGCACTATTCGAAGAGCTATTTTCCTAAATTTTCTTCCCACGTCTTTTTTTCTCCCACTATCTCTCCCAAAATTTTCTTCCCATATTTTTTTTATTGTTTCTCTCACTTGTTTTCTCTTTTTTCAAAATTTTCTCCTACTATTTCTCTTTCACATATCATTTTTTTCAAAATTTTCTCCTATTATTTCTCTCCATATCACTTTTTTTCTCAAAAGTTGAAAAATAAGATATTTAAGAAAAATACAATCATTATAAAAAATAATAAATAATAAAAATTAGATGATATAGATAAAAATATAACTAATCCGATGTATGAGGCCCTTAAAAAGTCATTAGCTAAACTAGATAAATTGAGTTTTGAGGAGTTATTTTACATAAAAAAATTAACTCTTCCATTGTGAATGCCCTAACAGATGGGTTTAAAAGGATTGCAATTAAAAGTTGAGAGGTTCAAATTGAGAGTTTTTGAAATTGGAGGGGTATTTTCAAAACGCGCGGTAGTTTTCCCCAAATTTCAACTATTTAATTTGAAATTTATTTATTTTTATAATATCTTGAACATACTCTATACAATAACATATTCTAAAAATTTATTGTTAGGATTATATCCTACACATGTTTAAAAATTCTATACATAGCACATTTATTCTCAAACCATTAGAAAATCTGGATCTCTAATTTTGTATTCTCTCGCATGCCTAAATTGAATGCAACATAAAAATCAGCCCAAAAAATTTCTACAAGAGCAAAACTTCGGATGACTAGTGTTTTGAGTTGAAGATTTTAGTCATTTTATTATTTTTATATATCTAAGGCAAAATTTCATTTATTTTTTGGTAGACCATTTTATCATCATCTTCAAAAAGGATCTAGTTGGAGTTTATATATATTTTTTTCAATTTGGGTTTTGAATATGTTAAGTGATAAATAAAAGCTCTTAACGTAAATTAAACAATTACATTAAAAAAAGAAAAAAAAAAAGAAGGGAAGTGTGTGTGTTTGTGGCCCAAGAAAAAGAGAGGCAAAAAGGACAGAAAAGGGGTGGCCCGCAAAAAAAAAAAAAAAAAAAATTCAGCAGGAGGAAAAATCTAAGTACGATTATTTGGTAACCTAGGTTTGTCTCTCGGAATATCTCACCCATAGTGCTCTCAAGCTCTCTCTCTCTCCCCAAGGGGCTCGAGCATGCCACACTCGGATACTCCCTTTGTTCGCTCGCGCGGGCTCCATTCACTTGCACTCCAGATTCTCGGACCTCTCTCTCTCTGATTCTTTGTGAGTCCTCTGTTCTCACTCTCACTTGTTCGATTTTCCAATGTAATTGTGCAAATTTTCTTTTGTTTCTAGGGTTTAATTCGTTGCTTTTTTCTCTCTGATTGTTGATTTTGATCTGAATTCACATAGCTATAAGGTTCTTGGACTTCAAACTTTGGGCTTTTAGGGTTTAGCTTTTGGTATTTGTGCCGGGGATTTGTGAGTGTGGTTTGAACTATGTCTTTGTGCAATTTGGATTCATTAGAAACCCTTTTTTGGGCTTAGGATTTTACCTGGAACTGTCTCAAATATAAATAAAGAATTGAATAATCTGTCAAAAATATGATTTTTTTTTTTCCCGATATTGCGAGTGAATCGATAATAACGTGTGCTACAAGATGCATTTTTTTTTTCTTCTTCTGATACCCAGATATGTTTGTTTAGTAACGGTGCTGCTTTACAGTTCTGTTAGCTTTGTTATGTAATTTTTTTTTAAGGGTTGTGAATGGGATTGGGAACAATGTTAGATAAAGAACTCTTGAAGATTGCTGCAAAACTTGTCTGTTAGTTTGGAAGTGTTTCTCTACGCATCTATTTGCTTTTTTTTTTATTGCTTTATATGCAATTAACTCGTAGAATTATAATGTTATGGCGATGCTCCATGGGTTAGATGGCATCTCTGCCCTGATAAACAAAGGGGTGGATGGTGAGGTTATGGGTTCAATCCTGTATGGATTTGTGAGTAGAATTAGATGGTTTTCAAATATTGATAAAATAATTGCGGTTGTTAGAATATGGAAAATTCTAATGACAGTAAGTATACTAGTGAAATCTTTGCTTGAGTCTTAAATCTCACCTTTGTGCTCAGGTGGATTGCTTAAATGCCAAAAGACTGGGTACCAGGATAGGCAGTCTCATCTGTGCTTTAGTTCTGTGCCTCTAAATAAGAGTCCATCTAGCTGAGTGCTAATATCACATATAATTTTTATGCAGTATTTTCACGGGTTCAGTGCATGGAGGGATTACCAAGTGCATTCGAAAGAATTGATGCAATGATATTTATCCTTCCAGAAGTGCAACATGGGATATTTGCACATATTAATGGATCTTTGTCATGTTGTTTTAGTGGAGATTGCTCCAAAAGCTTTTGAGATAGCTTCATAAAACCTTGGTTCAAAAACTGGGAAAAGAATACATCGACCTTCAGAGTAACTCTTATGGAAGTTTTTGATGCTCAAAGTACATCAATGCTGTGACAGAGATAAAAAGCTTGGAACAAAATACATACTAAATTCTAGCAGACTTTTATCCTTTAAGAGTGATTATTTGTTGATTGAAAGCAAGATTTGTGCCTATATGTACGTTAATTATCAAGAGGACAGGGTATATATGAGAATTTTGGGACGTCTAATAATATCTGTGTAGAACATGCTACAACTTTTCGGAGATGAAAGTTTTTCATGATTGGGAGTCGAGCTTCTTTCTACTAGGAGAAATGTATTTGAGCTTGTGAAGTAATGCACTGTTGAGTGTGCTGAATGCTAAAAGATATTATATTCATTGCTTTTCTGTGGAAGTAATCTGGCATGAGAAATGAGACTCTCCAATGCTATTTAAATGTGAAAGACAAGTAAGTGTAAAACCAAATACTATATCTAGAATTCAGATGTTGCTGCTTGGTAGCATTGCTGAGAAATTGGATCATTGAGAGTTTTAGGAGATATTGTGATACATCAGCAAGATATTGAAGATTTTCTATTGCACTGGTTTTGTGAGGAAAAAGTGACGTTTGACACTTGATATGTGGCACTTAAGTTATTTTCTCTGCTTTAATAATGAAGTACAACCCATGTACCAATAGTTGTTATTATCATTGATACTTATGATTTCTCTCTGTATTTGAGTGTATTTTGTTGGATTTTAAAATTAAAGTAATGGTACTTTGTGGAGTTGTCATTTCTAAAATTCATAGGAATGGGATATGTGAATATCAATTTATTTAGTTGCCCCCTATCCCCGGAAAGAAAAATTCAATTTAATCAAGTCTTGTATGTGCTTGCCTATGGTTGCTAAGAGGAGGTGTGTTGATTGGCCTTGAAGGTTTTGAGTTGATCTTCTGAAAGATTTCTTTTTATGTATAAACAAAGCTTCTAGGTTTAAAGGGGTTTCATGTGCTGCTTTCAAAGTTTATACCATTCCTGTGGTGTTTCCAAACCTTTTTTTTGTTTGGGCTGACTACAATCACATGCTGAAAAAATATTCTCTTCCTTGCATTTGAAAGTACTAACTAATTATCGAGTGGGTAGATAGTGGGGTTGACTAACTCATTGCAAAAAGAGGGTACTTTAGAAGAATCCTCTAGTTTGTCAACCTTAAGTTGTTTGCTTGTATTAACAAGTGATGATTTACTAAAATAGAATGTTTGATCAAATAATGCATGCATGATTGCATGATTAGGCAAGATGTGTTTCAAAATGTTTGATCAAATATTGTGTGCATGATTGCATGCCTAGGCAAGACTTGTTTTCTGAAATTGGGTCAAGTAAATCATTTGTGCCTTTTCCAGCTTTTGGAGGAAAAAATAAAAAAATATTGCAAGAATTCCTTTGTCAGTAAGTTGGAGACAAAAGTCAAGGGTTCTATGGCTAAAAGAAGGTGATAAATGTACGGAATTTTTTCATTGGATGGCCAACTTGATTAGGAGGAACAACTCAATCGAATCGTTGTCAGTAAAGAGCTCAATTTCTTCCAACCAACTTGTTATCAAGGAACATATTGTTCAGTTCTATGAGAGTGTATTTTTTTTCAGCTAGCGGCCTAAGTTGAATGGCCTTGCTTTCGTCTCGACTCTATAGATGAGGAGGCCTCTTGGTTAGAGCATCCATTTGAAAAGAGTGAGTTCCTAGGTGGTGAAAGATATGAACGGTGATAAGGCAGCATGATGGTTTTTCTATGGATTTTTTCCAAGTTTGCTGGGATGTGATCAAGGTAGACATTATAGGGGTGTTCCATGACTTTCATCCTAGTAGTGTGTTTGTAAAAAGCCTTAGTGCCAAGTTTGTTGCTCCCATTCCATTGGGGGGCTTCTACAAGGTCAAGTTTATTTGGGACGATGTTGTTGAAAAGATAGAGCGTCAATTGACTAGTTGAAAAATGATGTATTTATTTATGGGTGACATGGTTATTATTAAGAGCACCATTTTCAATTTACCTACGTACTTCATGTCTCTTTTTTCCCTTTCCTGCTAGTATTGCAAACTGCATAGAGAAGATCCATTGGGACTTCTTATGGGGTGGGATAGGCAAAGAGTTGAAATTTCACCTGATTAACTAGTCCAAGTCTTGATCTCTGGGGGAGGGTGGGGTTTCAGAACTTGAGAATGTTTAGTTGCGCTCTTTTAGGGAAATTGTTTTGGTGTACATGAGAAAGGGGCATGGTGAAGAATTGTTGTGGATGCTAAATATAGTAGTTCATGGGGTTGGTCGTGTTCTATTGAACCTTTTGGACCGTTTGTGGTAGGAGGAGATGGATGATGTTTTCTTGTCATACTAGATTTGAGATGGGAGATGAGTCCAATATTAGATTTTAGCATGATGTGTGGTGTGGGGAGAAGGCCCTTAAGAAAGTTTTTCCGTACTTATTTAGTATCGCTTGTGTGAAGGATGCTTTAGTAGCAGTTCATTTGGAGTTTTCTAGTGGTTCCCCTCAGTGGAACGTAAGTTTCATTAGAGCGGTTCACGAGTGGGAGGTGGATGTCTTTGCATCACTCTTTAATTTGTTATATTCCTGCAGAGTGAGACGGAAAGACGAAGACAAGCTTTGGTGGGTCTCATAAAAAAGGGGTGTTCATTGTTAGATCCTTCTACAGTGTTTTTGTTTGTAATGATGTCTTTCATTTTCCTTGGAAGAGTATTTGACGGACCAAGGTTCCTTTGAGAGTGACTTTTTTGGCTTGGTCGGTGGCCTTAAGGAAGATCTTTACCATAAATAATCTTAGGAAGCGGTATGTTGTTATGGTCAATTGGCGTTTTATGAAAAGGAATGGGGAGTCTTTGGATCATCTTCTACTCCTTAGTTAGGTTGTTTGTGCCTTATGGAATGCTTTTTTTCAGTTGCTTTGGGTTGTCTTGGGTTATGCCTAATCAAGTAGTTGATTTATTTGCTTGCTGTTGGATGGGTGGTAGTACTCAGAGTGCTATAGCATGGAAGGTGATGCTATCTTGTCTTTTGTGGTGCCTTTGGAGGGAACAGAATGATTGAATCTTTGAGGACTGCTAGAGGATGTTGGAGGAGCTCAAGCCCTTTTCTTTATTCTCTTTATATTTGGATACTGCATTTGTAACTCCTTTGGAGATTAGCATTCATGATTTTTCTAATTCTTTTTTTCTTCTTCTAGTTAGGTGTTTCTTTTGTATATATATTTCAATGACTCCTGGTTTGGTCCATGTTATATATAGATAAGTCCGCATCAGAGTTAAAATCTGCGACGTGAGAATCCTCACATTTAAAGCCTGGTGGATACATACAAGTGATGATTACGGCTTTAGGAGATTTAACATGGACACATGCACACACAAAACATACATGTACAGCTATATGTATTTATGCTTTACGCTTTTAATAAGATTGATTGTTACTTTTAAAAAAAAAAAAAATTGGATGTATGCCAAGTTGAAAATTCAGCCTCTTTAAGAAAGTTATTGTTGTCTCAAATGTCTAGGGTTCTATTATATGTAATGTCTGAATCTTTTCTTTTAGATGTAATTAAGGCTGTTAGGGCTTAGGAGTGTGATATATGAATTTCTGAATACATTATTAAAAAAAATAATAATAATGAACGTGCATTAAGGCTGTTAGGACTTAGGAGTGTGATATATGAATTTCTGAATACATTATTAAAAATAATAATAATAATGAACGTGCATCAAGCATCAGATTTTGACATATAAACCTTTCACCCAGATAGAAAGTTCAACATATAAATTCAGCCTCTTTGGGGAAGAATATTTTGGACATTTTTTTGAAGTGCCACAATATTAAAAAAATAATGGGGATTTGAAAATCTGTTATTCCCATCCCTTCACTAGGATTGTAGAGAATCCTAAAATAATTGGATGTTCAGGATAATATTGTACATTGGAAAAACTATCGATAATATTGTACATTGGACAAACTATCGATTTTAAACCAATAATGTCTGAGCAAAAATTGAGTTATTTACTGAAGCATCGGCGAAATTTCGTACATACAGTTTAAATGCTATGTAATGAGCATAAGATTGGCGACATTACTGAATCGATAGATTTGGATTTCTACATATCACTCACGCGGTACTTTATTATATGACATGTATTTAAAAATTATGCAAGGAAAATATATAAAGAGGGATTTACTTATTATATATATATATATAAATCAAGAGAACTAAATCTGGCTATCAAAATTGCCAGCATGCTTGTTACCACCTCCCTGACCAGGCAATTTTATGGGGTACCGTACTGTCCGTACATGTAAAGTAATGGGCTTCATTTTACTTCTGTTATTTGCATTTTGGGGACTCTAAAGATTTTGCGTGGCTTTTCTTTTGGAAGCTTATTAGGACACCAGAGTGTGGTTTAGTCCACATAGAAACAACTTTTGGGAGACATTGATTTTTCATCGTGCAACTGATAATTGGTTGAGATGTTTGCCGTACTTCTCTCTTTCCTTATTCCAGGTTAGCTCAAGGAAATTCTTAGTCCTAGAAGTTGTGCAATACGATTCACATAAAATAACTGGAGAAGACAATATTTCCATCGGAAGGTCCCTGCTTTTAGTTCTGTTATCTGCAATGAGTGACATGTTTGATAGTTTGTTTAATTTTTTTTTCCTCCTGTTTAAGCATTTTAAAGAGTAATGATAGTATTAATTCTTTGGCAATCAAATACAGAAGATATATGATAATGAGTGCCAACAAACACTTGCTAGTGGAAGAATATTCTGGCTCACTATTACTGGTATGAGATCAAGTACTCTATCGAACAAAACAATTGCTCAGCTTGGCTTAGATCGCCTCTTTCTCAGCCTTGATGAGAAATGAGTAAAAATTGGATCGAAGCATCGTAGTTAAGCTGTCTACAATAGCAACCACGTTGTTGGTGTTGGATGTGGGAGACTAATAAAGGGTGCATCCTTCTCTGCTGTTGTTTCTCTTTGCATGCAACAAATAATCATATTTCTTTTCTCTCTATTATCCCTGAGTTTTGGTATTCACCACTTTGTTCATGCTGGTGGTGGTCCAGTTATGCTAGTTGGTAAATTAAATATTTACTTTTAGCGCTTAACCTTTTTAATTATTATTCTTCCTTGATGTCCTCTATTGATATCTTTCTCCTATAGATTTTTTTTTTTTTTTTTTGGCTATGTGAATGCTGCTTTCATTGACGTATGGCTGAGAGAAATTGCTCTAAGATATTTGGTCTGTGTGGTGGGATGGAAGCTGACCAATATTTATGTTGGTCAGATCTAATCTATGAAACTCCGTTTATTCCTTGAAATATGTGTCAAATCTCTTTTAAATAATCCTTGGACTGTCTTTTAGGTTCATTTGGATTAGTTAAGCATTTAATTTTTCTATTTATTTCGTTTGATTTTTATTTGGACTCAATCAAGTTAGTGCATGATGTACGACTTGTTTCCTCAATAATTTGTGAGGGAGAAAATAACACTACAGCAGACTCTGAGAGGAAAATAAAGTGAAAAAGTGGAGAGGGATTTTATGTCATCGAGATTGATTTATCTGTTTTTTTCCTTGCCTCCAGATTATACCTAACTCAACTAAAAGGTTGCAAGGCATTTTGCTCGAGAGAAATGAGTGGCAGTGGCAGAAAACGTAGTTCTAAGTGGGATTTGAGGGAAGAGCGTCACTTTGAACCCAAAAATGTAGCAGATGATGGTTGGCCTGGAAAAGCAGGTATCTCTTTTCATGATAAAGAACTAGAACCTGGATGGCTTTCTTCAGAAGTTGCTGGAAGTAATAATTCAAAGTTATATGATCTGGAGGCAAATGATTTGCTAAAGTCTAAGCGTGATTTGGGATTGGCATCTGGAGAACCTTTGCCAAGAAGCAAAGGATCACTTAAAGATAATAGCTTCAATAAAGGCCGCAATAGAAATTGGGAACCCACTGTGGCATGGGATGGAGATGGAAGTTACAGCACGAGAATGTCTCCTGGCCTTGATGAATGGAGACAGCAAAGTCGTAGTCACTCTCCTAAAAATGGTTGGACCAGGTCACTCAGGTTTGATTCTCCACTCCTTTTGGTTTCCCCTCTTTTTTCTTACAGTTGATTCTCCAATTGGCATGCCCCATTTTAGAAAATTGTCCAACTTTTGTAAGTTTTGTGGACTTCTGTCTCTAAACTTATTATTAGTGCTATTCATATATTTGATGCATCAATTACTATCATCCATATATTAAATTTTCCTAATGTATGAGTGTATGATTCCATAATTTTCTAATAGGGCCACACCTGAGTCATATATCAAATATGTGGATAATTCTGTATTTGGAACGCAGCAGTATGTCCTTCCTCCTAGTGAGGAGCCAAATGCAGTTGGTTTCTTAATTTGTCTTGCCTTATCTATGAATATGATGTACAGGGGTCGGAGTAGAAGTAGCAGGAGCCGCAGCAGGAGTAGAAGCCCTATTCGAAGCATTAGGCGGGAATCAGGATTCCATGAGAGAAGTAGAAGCAGAGGAGCATCAACTCAATTATGTAAAGATTTTCTGGCTGGGAGATGCAGGAGAGGCAGTCATTGCCAGTTTCTTCACCAGGGTAATCAACATTATGAGGATAGCAGGGAAAGTAGACACAGTAAAGATGGAGATTCAAAATATTCCTCTCCCCATGATACGAGGGACTATACATCAAGGATAGGAAGATCTACTACATATTGTACCGAGTTTATGAGAGGAAAGTGTTGGAGGGGGGCATCTTGCAGGTATGCCCATGATGGTTCTTCTGATGGTTTCAGTAAAGGGTCTGGAAATGATGTCATTAGAGAAAGGGAAAATCATAGGAATAGAGATATATTTTTTGAGCGAGGTGGTGAGCCTGAACATCGCAGGGGTCGTGATGTTCCTTGTAAATTCTTTGCTGTGGGAAATTGTCGTAATGGGAAATATTGCCGGTTTTCTCATCATGGTCAGGCAGGTGTAAGTCCTGATGGAAGGTCACGAGACGATAGGTTGGGGCTGGGCCACAATTCAGATGATGTGGATCGGTCATGGGATGGACCAAAATGGAGTGAATGGAGTGATCCAGTTAGTGTCTCAGATGCTACAAGAAGTGGGGACAATAATGAAAAATTGGGTACCCCAGAACCAAGGTTCACTGCTTGGTCCATGGATGATGCTAGATGGGGCCATAGTTTGGACGAAGAGAAGAAAACTGGTGGCGATCCCACAGTTGGTCATAAATCAGTTGTGAGCAATGAGAAGGCCGGGAACCAGTGGATGGAAGAAAATGCTGGTGTGAGCATGGGTGTTTCTGAATCAAGAGGTGCTGAGAAATGGCTCGGTGATATGGACATGTCACCTGATTGGAATTATAGAGTACAGTCTGCGAACCCCGTTGTGAAACAAGAGCATAGTCATGCTACACAGGCTTCACAATCTCTTGGTCCTTATGATACATCTTCAGTGACTCGGGGACAGGATATAACTCAAGAGGCTTCAGTTCGGATGCATGATGCGCTACCAATAATAAATGAAAAATCTTTTTTCCAACATAACCACAATTTGATGGAGAATGGTGCTATTGTATTGTCACGTGATGATAAAAATGCAGTTGAAAAACCTGTTAGTTCGTGCATTGATCTAAATTTTTCTGTCAATATCACGCCAGGACAATTCTTTGACCAAAACGGCCGAAGTTCGAGCTCCTTACCTCTTTCAAATATAAGTTCTGTTGGACAAAATCAAGTGGCAACACCCACTGCCCCTTCAAGAGGAGGAACTATAAAATATCAGCAAAATGTGGCATTTTCTCCGGAGGGAAAATCACTCATCAAACCAGACATTGTGGATGTCAGTACATCACAATTAAATCCTGGAATTCCTCCTAGTCAGAACGTGGTAAGTGGCGATCAGCTCACCCATTTTACCAAACTAAGAACCTCTCTGGCTCAGTTACTTGGAGATGGACAAAAGATTCCACAACTTTATGCTTCTCTAAACTCCCGTAATTCATTGGATATTCCTTCCTTTGCCAAGTCTGAAGCGCCTAATCAGCCAGTTTTGGCATCATTCATTCAGCCAGATCCAGCCATTGGATCCCAGCAGTATGATCCTATATGTGATAGCATAGAGTCTAAGAAGCCTGACAGTAGCAAGAACCATTTAGGCTTTCCACCAACTCCAACTGGGCAGAAAAGTTCTCTAGATGGAAAGCCAGAAATGCCATTTAAAAACATGTCCCCATCATCTTTTCCTGGTGGAAAAAATGGCAGTGATTTTCATAGGACTGGCAGTTCAGAAGAACCAAATCACAAGGGCCACCAGACAAATCAGCTGGAGACAGGTGCAATTGGTGAGGTTGTTATGGAAAATAATGGAGTTGAGGCTGAGGAAAGCAAGAAAGCACGAGAGGGGAGCCAAAATGGCCAAGAGGATGGTCCTTTGGAGAATGCTGATGGAGATGCTGGAGTGGATGAGGGCAAGAAAAGCAAAGATGTGAAAGGTATTCGTGCATTTAAATTTGCACTTGTGGAGTTTGTTAAGGAACTACTAAAACCCACATGGAAGGAAGGCCAAATCAGCAAAGATGCTTACAAGACTATAGTGAAGAAGGTAGTCGACAAAGTGACCAGTACCATGCAAGCTGCTAATATCCCTCAGACAGAAGAGAAAATTGACCATTATTTGTCATCTTCAAAACCTAAGCTTACCAAATTAGTGCAGGTGAGTGCTGGTTCATTTATTAATTTCAGATATGTGAATGTGGTGACAACTCTAGAAATTGTTCACTTTCTTTCAAGTTCTTTTTATCCTCTAGTTTCTTTAAAGTTTTTTGTACCACCTAATTCCTAGTTTTTAGGGAAAATTATACTTAACCTTCCCAAAACTGATATTCCTTTTGTAAAGACGACTCCATATTATCATTTGTGACTTGATGCCTTCAAACTCTTATTTTTGTTACAATTTGCTCCCCATCTGATAGATTTTGGCATTAAAATGGATGGAAAGTTGCGTACATGACTGATATGTGCATTTTTTTTACTGGGGGGAATGCTTAAGTTGTTTTTCTGTTGCCCTATCTGTTTTTATTTTATTTTTTTGACAAAAGGGCAATTTGGGTATTTCAAGTCAAAATTGTGCACATGCATGTCATGCGTGCAAATTTCTGTCCATTCTAATGCCAAAATCTAACGGAGGGTGTAAATTTCAACAAAATGATTGTTTAAAGGGTGAGCAATTGACATTTGGAGGCATCTTTGCAAAATAGGTTGTTTGGGGGGAGGTTTAATCATTATTTAGTGGACAAGGGTTGCATTATCTTATGAAAATTTACTGTTGTTTCATTCAATGTTTGTCCCTAATAAATAGGATGCAACCTGGTTCAAGTTGGATTGGGTTGTAACGTGTTTAGAGGTGACCACTCAACTTATCTAAATTGAACTGCCAAATGAAACCAGAGCTACAAAGAATTATGTTGGTTTAATTTAGGACTGGTCTAGGTTCTCTTCCCATGCCTGGTAAAAATTTCCTATCCGAAAACAATTTATAATAGGAATTTGCTTTTCTTATCCTTTTTTGTATGTTTAGTCCATCTACTAACAAATCGAATCACACAGCCAAGGTCTCATGAATGTTTCAAATTCGCCTTACAGCTTCAAAATCACAAATATCCATTTAAATTTCTAGTCTTTTTGCAGGACCCAGTTAGCAAAAGATCAAAATAAAATAGAATGAAGTGAAAATAAAGATAGAGGAAAAGAGCAAGAATATAGGGCAACCAAATTAAAGCCAGGAGCCAATTTAAAGTTAATAGCTTCCTTATCTTTTTACTTAAAATGATATTCTTGGCAACCAAGTTGGACATTAGAAGCTTTGATGTTGCCGATGGTCTTTTGGATCAAATGGTATGTCCTCCCCACGAAGAAGATGGTAGAGGGTAGGATCAAACCCCTGTGCATGTGTGTGTTGTGTTTGCCTATCAAAAGAAATCAGAAGCTCTGATGTTATGCCTCATTGCTTTTGTTTCCATAGTAATTGAAATTATGAAAAGAAACTTCTTGCATCCCATAGGAAGAAAACCTTTAACAATAAAGAAAAGGTACGTACTCTCTTTGCTTTTAGGTTTATTTATGGGAACTCAAACCTAACATAACATGGTTATACTCTGACTTGTTGGCTGAATAAATCCTTTCTTGCCGTCTTATCTTCTAGTTCATACTATAAGCCTGCTAACTAGATTTAGTTTCCATAATTATGTTTTGAAATAGGACATTTCTCCTCAACTTAGATTATGTCAAACGGCTAGTTGTTAGGTGTAATTATGCTCGGTATCTTCTGTTAATTTTGTTTCCTTTTGCTGCAGGCATACGTGGAAAAAACTCAGAAGAGCTAAATGAAACATAATAGAACTTCAGTGTTTCTTTTGTTTAGTTTCTTTCCTCCGGCATACAGCAGGTGGTTAAGATATTGCTTGTGTATTTATGCTTCTGCAGCGTCTGAAAATATTGATCTTTGTTTCCTTTACATTGATGTGATTTAGTTGTTGCTAACATGGTTTAGCTAACCTTTCAACTCATGCATGTAAATATAGCAGTGTCTTTTGTTTGTTAACTTCTGTTTGTCTGTTTCACTATGTGATTTTGGGAATTTTATTGCTCATAATCATCAATTCTCCAGTATAAAACCTTGGACATGTACAATATGTGGTTTGCATTGTGAAGTAGGCGTTGGGTTTGTCCTCAAGGCATGTGTATCTTTTGGTTAAGGTCTTGCTGTATTTGTAGGGTTAGTGGGTGGCTTAAGGCTGGTCTAACTTCCTGGAATTCATTTTCTTGCTCCTTCTATTACATGCATATTTTACTTGTATATTACCTCTGCGTTTTTCCGCCTTTAGTTTTGAGCGTACTAGCAAGGAGGCTTAGTTACTTTTCTGGCCAGAATGGAGGAACAAAGCAAGGGAAAAGAGAGCTTAATTTGGGTCTTCTCTATACTATGAATCTTTCAGGCAGTGAATGTTTCATTGGTCCCAATATCCCTATTGCAACTGTATAATATATATATATATTAATTGTGTGCTTAATTTGTTATATCACAATAATGATTGCATCTTTATTACTTCTCTATGCTAAAAATTATATTTTTATCCGACAATTATTCCACAATGCAGATGTGGCAGTCTTAACCAAGTTGTGGATTAATTTTTGTTAAAAAAATAAAAAATAAAATAACGGATTGGTTGCAACTGAAACTTCAAAATTATGGGATAATTGTGAAATAAAAATATAATATATATGCAATTATTAGAGTAATGTTACATGCTACCGTAACTCTCATCATATGGATTGATATGGCAATGTGCATCAATCTTTGAATCAATTCTTAAATCACCATTTATTATAAAAGAAAAATCTTAGGGTTGATAGGTTTTGTCACATCAACCTTAATCTAATAAAACGAGAATGAAAGTGGAGAGCGGGAGTGGGTGTAGCATTTAGTTTGGACACTAGAAATTAAGGCTCACGAGCCCTCCTATTTTTGTTTAATGGTTGAGGTCTCGTTAGCTTATTGGTTATGGGGAGAAGTCCAATGCAAACAAATATCCATCTAGTCTTTTTCCATGTGCTAGGTTTTAGTGTGTGTACTTTACCTTTTTCTTTTTTCTTGATGATCGATGGGTCAAATTAAATACAAGGAAAAAAAATGGTGAATTTAATCACTTAATAACATTTATTCTAATAACCATCCTTAAATAGCATCTCCAGCAATTATACGTATTTATATATATAATCTTGCAGGAGAGAGCCTCTAGGAAAGGTGACAAATAATTGATGGGAAATGATTAAAAATGGAAGTGGACAAGCAACAATGCTTGTCTAAAAATGGCAATCACTGTAGCAAAATATAGACATTTTGTTGGAGTGCTCTTTATTGAACCTTTGACTTTGTTTGTCATTTTAATTAAATATTTTACATGTTAAATCTCACGGAATGAGGAGAGTCTGGGTCCATGCTTGTAAGGGGGTGTTAGAAGGATAATTAAACGATTGATTTAAGTTTATATTTTCCAAGGCTATGATGCTTTGTATAAAATCTAGTAGCTTCTTTCTTTTTGGACGAATGTGTTTGGTTTGTGTAAATAAGAAGGTTCATTTGGACATTTTTCTTTTCAATCTAACACATTGTCCTCATTTCTGGGTATTTGGTGCAATAAAAAAAATTAAGGTTAAATTTACCCCGCGAAGAAAGTCTTTACTAACTTAGGTGTGGAAGTGCCGAGGGATGGAGCTAGTAAATTTTATGAGAGAGGCTGGCCTTTCTTTTCTTTTCTTTTCGGTTCTTTAGAATTTTTTATTAAAAAATATATATTTTGGTTGTTAAGGGCCCAAAAAGTGGGCATTTGAAAGTAATGGCCTAAAAAAAACACTCAACGGGTATGGCCAAAAAAACAAGAATAGGGCCAAAAAAATTAAAACTATGGCCAATTTTTATTTTTATTTTTTTGGGGGGACCAGGCAACTAAAATTAAAACCTTACTTTTTTTTTACTTATAAATTTTTTTTCCTTAATTTTTTTTGGGGGGGCCTCTACTGGAGGTGGCCCTAATCCTCTTGAACGAGTGGTCTTATGGCAACTTTTTTCATATTTTGCAAAAACTCCGTCTCTGCTCGACTATTCAAAAATCTAATATGAAAAAAAAGGGTGAAAACCATTTTTGTGTTTAACTTGTCTGTTAATATTTTTGTTTTGAAAAGATAAAAAAAAAAGACAAAAAAAAAAAAAAAATGCATCACATCAGTGTTTGCCATAGTTGTCAAATAATGTGGAGTAGAAACCTGGTATTTTGCTTGATATATATAGGATCTGGCTCGTATGCTGTAACTACAGCATACATACTTTCGGTTATAAATTAAATAGTTTAGATTAATCATAATAAATACCAATAAATAGATGAAGTGATGGATGAAGAGAAAATTAGTATTTATTATGATAGATCTGAACCCTTCAATTACTTTAATTAAATTCTCGCAATTCAATTTTTTAAGAGCATGTAGCATACAAGCCAAATTCATATATATGTGTGAGAGAAGAGAAGGTTGAGGTTCAATAAATGTAGAAAGTTGTAGTAAGAAACATGTAGACAATGATGGAATGAAAGGTTAATTTTTTTTAAAAAAAAAAAAAATTTCTTGTAGATAAATAAATAATGAAAGGTTAGTTTTTCTTCCTTGTAGAAAAATAAATGGTTATGTTTCTTAATTTGATTATTTTATAGTTCAACCCGCAACTTGAATTGGACTTTTTTGCCAAACTCTTGAAGTCAAATTGTTGATCATCACCCATTATGTCATCTACCCAAAATTGGACAGAACATACATTTAATAATGTCTTCAATTTTAGCTACCTCATAAACACACTTGCGTATAGCTTTCTCATTAAGGTGGCCGGAGAAACTCTGAAACAAGACACTTAAATGTTCACATACAGAAGCCTAATATATATATATATATATATATTTATATATATCTATATCACCAAGAGGATTCCTTCCTTTTCTTTTTTTTTTTCTTTTTTTTTTAAGTAGTAGGTGGAGGAGACTAATTATGGCTATTTTATTTAAGCGTGAGCATTTGACCAGCTGGAAGCAGCTAGTAAAGGCTTAGAAGGTGAAAATCTTAAATCGTAGGCATTCCTTCAAGTTCGACTGAACTATAGCGTGGCCCAACCCATTAAGGTATCAGTGAGACCCATGATGGCTAATATTAAAAGGATCGTGGATTCTCATTTTGATAGTCGAATTCTCATCCTAGTACATGTCCAAACACTCTGAGGATGTTTTTTAGGCCATTGATGGTATATTGTCCCATTATCATATAAGGAACTTTTATTTTTTTAAAAAAAATTCTTTTATATGTATGACATTTACTATTTCTATAATTATATACTTTATAACTGCAAAGTAGAGTAATGGAGGATTGTCGAAATATTTTGGTTACTTTTGAAGGCCATAGGGGTTCATTTAGTGGATTGAGATTTAGTACAAATAACTAAGGAAAAATGCCACAATATTTTTAAGTGCTTATTTTTTTACGTGACAATGAAAATTATCATTGATGTGAAATTTACGGATTAACCCCTCTAAAATATTATAGTAATTTCCATTGCCAAATCAAATATATAGTAAATACTTGGCACTAAAATCCTTGAAGCACAAATCAATCAAGTGTGGCTAAAATTATTCCTATCGAGCAATTTATAACATCAATTGTTATTTAAATTTCTTTTTTGAATTCTCAATTCTAAATGCACCTGAATATTGATCTTGGGGTGTAAAGCCTTATATATGCTAGATATTCTTCTTGTAATCTGTTGGCCCTAGATGAATATTATTTTATAAAAAAAAAAAAAATTATTTCTTGCACTTGATTTTAATAAATAATATATATCTAGTACCAGGAGTGCACAAGAAAAATACCTAGAGTGCATCTATTATTTCTCATTTGTTTATAGCGGGAACAACTTAAAAATTTCCATGAGTTTGTTTTTCTTTTTCGTTCTTCCCAATAATAACATAGCATTTTAATCCAATAAATGACTGTCCAATTAATAATGTTAAAAATGTTTGATAAAATAAACACGAAAATCCATTTGGGTAGTAATAAATATTGAAAAATGTGTCAGAAAAATAAAAACTAATTTTTTTCTTTTTTTATTAAGAAAAGTGTTACTAACGTACAAGTCATAATTTAATCACTCTAACTTCTAGTTTAAGATATATATAAAATCCAAGTAAATCCCTACTTAGATAACTCAACTCCTAATTCTTATACCGTAAGATTAAGATTCTTTTCAATTCCAAGCACAGGGTGCATTCGACCACCCCAGAGGCCTTTTAATTATTTTTGGGATAAATGCATTTTTTTTTATTTATCGGTGCGGTTTGAGGTTTTGACAAAAAGCTCTTTGAGTTTTAAAAAAATGATTAATCACTCTAATAGAGAAAAAAAGAATAAATTAGTCCACGTTGTTAGAAACGTTGACAAAATCCTTTAATGTGTAACATCAACATGGATTAGGCTAACCAAAGGGGGTGACTGAACGATGCCCCTCCAACGCCATGAGGTGATTTGGCCACCCATTCAATTTTATTTATTTTACTTTTTATTTGGGGGTGGCCGGTCAAACCATCCCTAATAGCCATGTGGTGGTTCGGTTACCAATAGATATGTTCAGAAGGGGTGATGGAACCACCTTCAAAGCCATGAGAGTGGTTCAATCATCCTTATTTAACACATTAATGAATTATGTCAATTTTTTTTAATTATAATTGTTGTTGTTGTTGTTATTATTATTATTATTATTATTTTGCTTATTATAAAGAGTGATTAATTACTTTTTAAAATTCAAGTAGCTATTTGTTACATGTACCAAAGTGTTTTTAGGTTAAATTGTGGGAATTTAAATTGAAATCAAGAAAGTACAACTTGCTCAATATAAGTATTATATTCTTCTATTCACACTCAATTGCTTCAAAATTTGGTGAATTGCCGCTTTCACCCGGCAAGCCTAGCTAGCTATTGGGGCCGATTATCTTTCCATTGATTTAATTTAAATTGTATTTAATGTAACATTTAGGTTAATGGGGTGATGGGGCACGGAAGTTTCATTTCTTCTCACAAACCAATCAACTGTTTTCTATTTCCTTAAACCTATGAGCTAGTTTGATGTAACCCTTTCCATTATTGCTTCATAGGATAGTGATTACAACCTTTTCTTTTCTTTCTCAATTTTTAGGTGGTAGAAATGGCAAAAAAAAAAAAAAACTAAAGAAATTGCATTCTTCTTTCTGATATGATGTACATTTTGTAGGCCCTATTAATTATGGTAAGCATCAATAGATCTCGCTTTCGTCCTGTAGGTATCTCGATTTCGTGCGATATAGTTGTTCTATTGCATTATAATAGGACAGCTTAATTGAGAGTTTATCCAGAGTTTACCTGCTCGAATAGATGTTCGGATAGCCTGGACCCTACCTATTCGGCCTAACCGAACAAACTCTCACATGGAGATGCTACTGACGTAGACTGAGCTACAAATGAACAAATTCTTAAAAAATTCTAGAGAAGAATTTCTTTCTTTGACAAAGATGCAAATCTTGTTTGAACGAGGTTATGGGATGAGCTTCAATATTAATTTCCGAGAGCGTTTTCAATGTCTCGATCTAATCTCGATCAACGTGTTTCCCTAGGGTTGTTATCATGTTATGCAATGTCATTGCTTGTTCAATCAAACTTAAGGCTCAATTGACTGAGTTGTAGCATGTCACTTTTATCTTCTATTATTTTCAAGGCCATCACCCTATTCCTATTTAACACTACTAAGGACAGTTTGACTACGAGATTATGTTGTTATTCTCAAATTTTTTAAAAAAGAAACTCCATAAGGGTGAATTTTCTTCTAATTTCCTATAAATCCTCGAATTTATTTGATTTTGTTGAAAAATTGTGAGCTGTATGCTTGTTAGTTCTGCAACCTATTACATCACACTGCATCAACAATCCTATTGCACGGATCCTTTATTGACGGATGAAGGTTTCCTAATTGGATGTTTGTGTGTCCATGTTTCCTTGGTTAATGTTATTCTTAGAGTGATTCAATCACCTAAAAAAGAAAAAGAAAAAAGAAATCCAATTCCTTCTCAACAAGATGCATCAACTAGGCATAATAATAGCAATTGATTGATTCTTTCCATAAACAAAGAACCTACTAAATGGATTCTATTTTGCACACTTAATCAATAAGGGTGATTAATTAATTATATATGCTATGTTAATGATGGAGAATATATTATATAATCTAGAAAAGCTTTCCCGTAGTCTCCATGATTGAATTCAAATTCAAAACTCACTTGATCGAAGAAGCTCTCATGAAAACCCTCAATGATTTCCACATAAACAAGATATAAAATAGCAACCATTTGCCCAATTATGAGAGCTTTGTGAGGTCCATTTTGAACCCAACAAGATTGACATCCACTTTTATTTCCCCTTTTCTAAACTTGGAAACTTGAAATTATTCCTGGCTCTAAGCAACTCGATCGATCACCATTTGTTCAGACTCTGAGTTGGCTATGTTTCCCTTTACATCTCTTTTGTATAGTGCTACGAAAATGAATCCATACATGTCCCATCACATCTCAGTATCCAATCCTTCTCGTGAAACTGTTCCTCCTTATTTAACACCTCTTGACAAAACTCACTCTCCTTTTTTTTGAATTAGGGCATATTGATATCCCCCACCATTTTATACATGCCCCCCAAAAAAAAATTGAAAACTTCATAAAGGTTCCCTAAATTTTCATGTCTTATCAAAACACATGAAAGTTCAAGAGATTTTTTGAAGTTAACCCTAAAACAAATGGTGATTTTTTGTTTAGAAATTCAGAAAACCAAAGCTTTTGGGTGCATAATTTATTTCTTTTTATCATGTATTAGGTATTATTTTCAGTGGTGAGGCATGCACTTTTTGGGTTTCAACATCAATGATCTCTTGCTGCAATGTGGGAACATGATATAATATCTCATTAGTGATAGTAGAGGGGTATTTTTGTCTTTTCACTTTTTAAAGAGACATAAATACCCTCCACCACAACTAACTGCATATTTTCCAGTTCAAATGAAATGGAGAGAATCCAAAATGTGTACTTCTTGTAATTAACTAAATTAAATTAAATTGGCGTACCCTAGATTTAATTTAAGTTGATTTTGTGGATGGTCCTGGCTACTCTATAACTTTCTACAATTTGCAAACAATGCACGTACATGCACGTGTACATTAAATGAATTCTCTTGCATTTTCCTGTGATAACTTTTTCTGACCAACAATTCAAGGCATGATCACTGTTCCAGATCTCACACACAACCACACAAGCACTTAATCTAATCAATTTTAACTCACAATTAATAAGCCTCATTCCTTTCCTTGAATTCAGATCTTTAATTATGAACGGGAGAAGAGTCGGTTCCTTACATTTGAGGGGTAAATTTGTTTTAAAAGAGTGAAATGACAAATTTACCTCTCAAATGCATTAAGGTACAAGCGCATCTCTAGTTCATTTGAACGGAAGAGAATCCAGTTCCGCTTTTCACGCATGCCTCATTTACAAGTTGTAGAGATAATGGTCATTTTGTCCATGTATATATAAGACCATCTTAATTATTATGAGTAATATATATTATTTAATAAATTATTACACGATTGTCCTATAATTTAACGCAAACAACTAAATAATGTTGCTCGTAATACGAATCGATGGGGTGCAGAAAGAGAGGCAGACTCATATATATTGCATGGATAAAGATAATTAATGTGTTACTGGGAACAGGCAAGTGTAACCCTAAAATGATTGCATTGTGCATGCGCAAGTGGAGAAGAACAAGAAATATTATGAGAGAGATACAAAGAAAGAGTGGAGTGTTGCACATAAAAACAAAAAGATGACCTAAGAGATTTGCCCCACCGTCCGATGCAAAATTTGGACGGTGATGCGATTTGATCTTTCTATAAAGTCTGAATCGTACGTTAAGTGTTTCATTATTGATGGTACGATCATCACTCGATCTGAAAGGTAGCAATGCAATACAGCTCTAATTAAAACCTATGCGTTTTCATTTCCTTTTGTCTTTTAAGTTGTTGCTGCTATTTACCACTTCACACACATACATACACACATGTACATACATACATATACTGATATACATACATCTCTCTCTCTCTCTCTTTCTTTCTTGTTGAATCTAGCTAGTGCGATGTATATGTATATGTAGTGACGTATAAAGGATTAAAGCTTGTTGAAATTTCTGAAATTAGCCATGAATTTATCCACAATATTCCATCACATAGAAAAAGCACGTTTCAATGCCTTGCTCTACAATAACACGTATGATTAAGTTGAATATGATAAACTAGGGAAGCACCACATGCCAAAAACAAAAGGTAACGTATTGATTTGTCTCCACTTACGTACCGTTTTTGTTTTTACTTTTTGTTTTTCTTCTTCTTACAACTAGGCTGGCCATTTTTTCAGGTTATAACAAATTCGAACTTGAGGGGACCGGACGCTCTTCTGGTTACCTTGCCTACTAACAATTCTTTTCTTTTTGAGTCTTGGAACTTTGCTTCAATTGTTTCTGATATTAGGCTGAATTTATCCCCCTTTCAAAGTTGGTTTGCTTTGAAAGTGTCTAGATGTGCCAATTATCGTCCACATGCTTTAGCTAAATGGGCCGCTTCCGATCTTGTTTTTGAAAGCATTCCCATATGATCTCCCATTCTCTCTTCTATTCGGATCAAGAGTGGTAAAGATCATTCCCTGTAGCCTTTTCCCCTATTCAATTAGGAAAAAAAAAAAAAAAAAAACCTTATGTACAGTTGACATGTATGCATGATGCATATATACTTTAGCATCTTAATTAATTACTTTAATTTAAACAAGGTTTAATGTTCCAAAAAGAGTGCGAAAAAGTAATTAATTTCATCACCTCAAAGCTAAGTATCAACGCCGAAACTTAGCAAAAAAAAAAAAACTCATTAGGTACATTTTTAATGTGACATTTTAAGGTAAGAAAAAAAAAAAAAAAAGTCTATTTAATTAGGGACGCTCAAATAGTGACATTGTGTAAATGTCCCAAGTAAAGTGAGTAGACATTTATACTAAAATGTCATCTTTTAATTAAAAGGATACGTGTGAACAGTGCTTTATTGTTTAAACTACCCCTCTCTGAGAGGGGTCCGTACTTGTTTTAGTACTATTGAAATTAATGACCCCATTTTGTTAAAACGACCCCATTTCATAGCGTCCCTAGATCATAGTTTTTTTTTTTTTTTTTGTATAGTGGTATCGATATATAATTGTTCAATTTTTTTTTTTTTTTTTTTTTTGAGTTGATATTTGTTCAATTATGAGATAGGAGAATATGTCTCTTTCATGGGGTAGGGTGGAAAAAGGGAGATAGAGGGAGTGAGAATAATCTAAGAGAGCTAGCTAGCTAGCAACAAATGAACCCCTATTGTTACTTGGCCGTGACTTGGTGCCTCATGAAGTATAATTAGGTCTAAGATTCGACTCTTGAAGAGAAAATAATTATGTAGAGTGAAAAGGCCAGAACTTTATATATCCAACCCTTGTCGAGTGGGTGCTTTTCACAGTATCACGGGGATCTAATCGATCGGGACAAAGCCCGTTTATCAAAATAATTCATAAAAAAAAAAATCAAGTAATTCAAGAAGAGGAGTTCTTGAATCAGTCCAAATACATATATTGTAGATTGATCATATGCTAAATTAATGCAATCTCGGTGGTCTTATATGGGCTAGGTAGAGAGTACTAGATCGAGCTTTATTTTGGATGTTGTCAACCTCTAGGATTGATGTTATAGCTGCTGCCCGCCTGCTGTAGTGTACTTGATCTGTGTACGTAAGGGAAAGAAGCTTTAGCATTTTTCACCGCATGCCTAGAAATATTGTTGGATATTAGATTAATTTAGGGCTGGCTGCTAGTTCCTTGTACAGTTTTTAGCCTTCTCCTTAATTAATCTGAACATGCAGGGGGATTTATTAATTAATAATTAATTAGATCTTGGGATTTATCTGAAAAATGTAATCAGATCGATGCTTTTGATCGAGTTTGTGTACGTTGTACAACCTTGTTGGTTTCTTTGGGTCCATTCATAAATATATTTGAGTAAAAAAATAAAATAAAAATTGAGGATTCTGGCAACCGACTTTATCTCTCTCTCTCTCTCCAAGAAACACAGAGAACCCAACATTGACTGAAAAAGAAGCGGAAGTAATGATACCATGAACCGAGAGGCATACGCAAACCTTAAAGAAGAAGCCCTAGGGATTTCACTGCTTGTAACGGTCATCCATATATATATATATATATATATATAAAGGATCGAAGCAAACACTAGGAATGTGGTTGAAATTCTTGACCCTAGACTTTGTAGAGAGTAGTTTAATATATCGCCAGAAAACAAAGGAAAATCTTAACCCTTAGATAAATCATTTGATCATCCCTGGTGGGTCCACCACCCAACTTCTGGATGTTTTTCCATTTCCTTTTTAAATCTTTCTGCATCATTCTCTTTGAGTAAAAATCTGCTCCAAAAACCACTCTCTCTCTCCCACATGAACATCCTTTGAAGCTACAAAACACCCAAGAGGTTTTTCTTCCGGCCACCACCACCCACCAACCAAATCCTTCTCCATCTAATGCTGCTTTTATAGAAATCCACTCTCTTTTCTGCACACAAAAAACCCCCAGTACTACCATGGACATCAACCACACCCACCATAACACTTGGGATTTCCAACTCCCCATCGAAGAACAAATTCCCTATAATTCCCTTTGGTCAAATCCCGCTCTCCAAACCCATCAAGCACCGCCATCCTCCTCCACAAATGTATTTCCTGATCATACTATAATGACCCAGTTCGAAGAAGAAGAACAAGGAGAGCCAGACGAGGAGCTCGGAGCCATGAAGGAGATGATGTACAAGATTGCAGCTATGCAGCCGGTGGACATTGATCCCGCCACAATCCAAAAGCCCAAGAGGCGAAACGTCCGGATTAGCGACGACCCACAAAGCGTCGCCGCCCGCCACAGACGAGAAAGGATAAGCGAGAAAATACGAATCCTCCAAAGACTCGTCCCCGGCGGCACCAAAATGGACACCGCCTCTATGCTGGACGAAGCCATTCGGTACGTGAAGTTCTTGAAACGACAAATTCGTTTGCTGCAATCAACGCAGCACCCACAAGGCAGTAATGGAGGATTCATGCCTGGATTTACATATGGAGGTAATTAATTAGTGGGTAATTAAAGATCGTGTAGTAATTTGTAATAAGGGAAGCTTGCTTCAAGTGTTTGATAAATGTGTAAAAAAAGTTAAAAAAATGTTTTTTAGGAAGGGGGAAGGAAAAGTTTGTTAGGATATTGTTGACTAAAAAGGCTGTGGAATAATCATAACGGATGGCTGGAGTTACGTACAACCATTTATATATAATAATAATATAGAATAAGGCCTATTGAAGTGTGGGAGTTGGCCGGAAAGTTTGTTTGGCCGACTCTCTTCCGGGAATAAAACACTACTGACGTTACGGTGCCCTATTTAATATATATTTATACTCTTTCTTTCTCTCTCTCTCTCTATATATATATGTATGTGCATGCATGGATATATAAACTAGCGTATGTATATGTTTATGTAGAATGAATGCATGTATGTATTTTCGTTTATGTTAGGGCAGGTAGGAAAATGGGTATGTGTGTATGTACGTATATATATAGTCAATAATGCATGTGCACACGTGTTTGGTTTGGCTTTGTATGTTTGAGAAATTAATTAAGATTAATGTACCGAAATGATTGGTTTGGTTTTGTGTAAGAGAACCCTAATCAAAGGGATTAGAGAGAAACCCTAGAGGCTCGCAACCAAGGCCATAAATAAAGCTGCAGAGCCTAGAAGGCTGGGAGAAGACTCTTTATTCTGTGTTTATTAACGTTTTAAGGTTCTTGTTTAGGACATACAGCTAACTATGCTATATTGAGCAGGCCTAGCTAGTCTAGCTTCTACTCTCACTCTCTATCTCTCTATTCCTCACAGAAGAATTTGTAGGCAAACTGTATTAATATAAGGGGAAACTACGTTAATGTTTGGAATTTTGTTGATAAATAAAACATTTTTCTATAGAAAATTACTTTTTTAGAGCAAAAGTTCAAAAAGTATTTTAAATATTTACCAAACGGATGGACCCAATATTTTTGTTTAGCACATCTCTTTTTAAGCTCTATAATTAATGCAAATCTCAAACACGCTCTTAATCATTCATATTAACTACCAATTGTTATAATGTACTCTGCTGAATTATCAATGGGATTGCAATATACCCCTTCTACACAAGAAATTATCTGTCGCGTAAGATAAAAAAATTTAGGAAAAATGGAAAAAGTAAAATCAAAGATTAGAAAAAAAAAAAAAAAAATCAAAGAAAAAAAAACCATAGAATAAAAGCCTCTAGCAATTTTTTTCTTTCCCTTCTATATATGTCCCCCTTTGTTAGGGATATGACGTGCAGTAGTTTCAGTAGGAATCTATATATATTATTGCATTCTATCTTCCTTTTGTCAAGTAGTTAGATAAGGTTGGAACTCTAATTGATAGAGATATTTATCTTTTATTCAAACAGGAGTTATCAATTAGTAGGATTAAGGAGTTATCTCCATTAGATAAAGGATCACGTATCCTAGTAGGTTTAGGAGTTAAACTCCTACTTTATGTCTTATTAGCTGTCTACTTAAAGGCATGATCATTCAATAAAAGTATGCAAATTTAATCTTTGAACCTTGTGTTTGTTATGAGACTCAGGAATCTCTAATTTCCTACCGCTAGTTGTTTCAATTAGCAAATATAGGGAAGAATAAGAAGCAGGATCCTGCTTCTTTCCTCGTTTCTACCCAAGTTACTAGATCTGTTACGCATTCACGTAACAATTTGGTATCAGAGCCAAATTTGTTTCCAATGGCGGACCCAAGACTAGAGCGCGTGTAGCAGCAAATCTCTAGTTTGCAGAAGATTTCGTGAAATCTTCATCAAAGCAGACAAAGAAATTGGCGGAATCAGTGCAAGCGTCAGTAGAGCAGACAAAGAAATTGGCAACATCAATAGACGACATGCAGAGCAAGGATTCTAGAGATGATTCCACAGCTGGAAACCGTGCCAAAAATCCCAGCGGGCACCAAAATTCATATACGCCAAAATTGGCTAAAATGGATTTTCCTAAGTATAAGGGGGTGGACAATCTCACAAGCTGGATCTATAGAGTCGAACAATTCTTTGAATTCCAACGAACCGAAGAAGGAGATAAATTACCCATGACTGCCTACCATCTTGAGGAAGAGGTGCAATTGTAGTACCAATTATTTCGAGACAGCAAGGAAACTGTTACCTGGGAATCAATGAAGGCTGCTCTCCATATTCATTATGGCCCAACCGTCTTTGAAGACCACTTTGGCGATTTGACCAAACTTCAACAAGTGGGTACCGTAAGGGACTATCAGCTTAAATTCGAGCAACTCCATAGCAGAGTAGGAAAATTATCAATTCCACATCAATTGGGATGTTTTGTGAGTGGATTGAAGGGAGATCTGAGGACAGAGGTACAAGCCTTGAAACCTAGTACGTTGACATAAGCTATCGGATTAGCATTGTATGAAACTCGCAATCAAGGGACTCGAAATCTTTTTGGCATAAACATTAAAGAACCCGACCCTCCATCTTTACCGTCTTCTGCATTGACCCGCCCCTAAGAACCAGTGGTGAAGCGCCTAAGTCCCACAAAACTACAGGTGAGGCGCGACCGCGGCCTATGTTTTAATTGTGTTGAACGTTTCATTCCAGGTCACCGTTGCAAGAAGCTATTCCTTCTTGAGGGTATATATCCAGAGGAGGAAGAGCCTGGAGAAGATCACCATGGTCGTCAAGAAGACACCATAACCCCTTTGGAATTCTGTTAAGATTTTCCTGATTTCACCCTTTAGGACAAGTGTGATTTGAAGGAGGGAGGAATGTTAGGGATATGACATGTAGTAGTTTCAATAGGAATCTATGTTATTGCTTTCTATCTTCTTTTTGTCAAGTAGTTAGATAAGGTTGGAACTCTAATTGATAGAGATGTTTATCTTCTATTTAAACAGGAGTTATCAATTAGTAGGATTAATGAGTTATCTCCATTCGAATAAGGATCACGTATCCTAGTAGGTTTAGGAGTTAAACTCCTTCTTTATGTCTTATTAGCTGTTTATTTAAAGGCATGATCATTCAATAAAAGTATGCAAATTTAATCTTCAAACCTTGTGTTTATTATGAGACCCAGGAATCTCTAATTTCCTAGCGCTAGTTGTTTCAATTAGCAAATATATATAGGGAAGAATAAGAAGTAGGATCCTGCTTCCTTCCTCATTTCTACCCGAGTTACTAGATCTGTTAAGCATTCACGTAACACCCTTTATTTTAGTTTAGTCGGCCAGTTCTTGGGCTGCGATATCGATATTTGTTTTTCCTCCTACACTTCAATTTTTTACATGTATATATGGTTTTCTTGGTGATTATGTGTAATAACGCTTTAAGAAATTAATTAATTGATAATTAACTTTACAATTCACCTATCCATCTTACTTTCTAAAAAATAAGATCAATAATCTTCTACTCCTCAAAATAGAATACTAAAGATTGAAAATATAAGATTATATATTATTCTATCAACTAGAGCATCTACTAATTGTTATCACATTAACTAAAATTATACTATACATATCATAGTTTTAAAAGATTAAAACTAAACATTATGACACGTACAAAAATGTCTCAAACACCAAGTTTGCTACGTTCAACTAAAACTATGTACTAATTACCATGAGTCCTGAAGCATAAATAAAATCAATGTCATTACGTCAAACGGCCGCAACGGCCTCGAGGTCCATCTCGAATCCGACATCTAAAGGTATTTTAACTATAAAACAGCACATGTTTTACAGGTGAAAAAGATACAAGCGTCCAACTTTTTTTTATTATTATTTTTTTTTTTAAAGAAGGATCACGAACCTAAACACTCTTACATCACAAAGCAAAAATCTCTGATAAAATTATTGCCAAAACTACGAGGTATACCATACGATGTAATTATTTACGATCTTTTACATCCGCACTTTCAAAACTCATATATTTCTTCATTTCATTATTCATCACTCATTTTCACTAAAGCGGAGTTCATAAAATAATTTAAATAACAAGTATCCGTGTGAGTATTACTCACCTTGGTCATGCAAACCCTCCGAATAACCTTCTTTGTATTTACTGTTTTCAAAATTTGTGAAAGGATTTAATGACAAACTTCGATCTATACTAAAACACCTTTAAACTTCTATGAGGGGCAAAAGGGTCATTTTTCCTAATCATCGAGCATTCGGTTATTGTATTGATAATTCGTCGTTGATCGTTCAGCAACCTTAACAAACGTTCATATTTCATCATTTTGGTAGAATACCCCATTCTATCAAAGGTCTTAACTTCATCCTAAACTAACAAGCTGATTCGAGACTACTTTATCAAGTTTAACACTACCTTAAACCTAAATAACAGCCTCATGCACAATGTATATCCATACTCGTTAACTTACTAACCCATCATTAATCTCATTATAACACAATATCAAGCCATGTAGATCTATATTAAACTTATTAAGTAATAGCTTAACCACAATGAAACTACTAAATCACATGTTATCCACTACTTAACATATCAATACTCATAACCTAACTTATAAAATCCAACATATAAGCTTAAACTACTAACACAAATGTAAACTATCATTACAAAGCTAATAATAGAATATAAATATAGAGGAAACATGCTCATAATAGTAGTAAAGATGATATTAGAATATGAGATTACCTCTCTCTTGAAGATAACCTTAAGAGTCTCCCCATTTCTCCATATCTTTTCTCTATCTCTCATATTTCTCTCTTTCGAGGGTTTTCTATGCTATAGGGAAAACAAAAATGGTGGTTTAGGTTCATAGGATTCTATTATATGTGATCTAGGGCAAGTAGTAGGGTTGAGGTGTCCAAAATTTTAAAAGAAAAATTTCTAGTAGACATCGAATGTTTGAATCAAACCTCAAGCGTTCCCCTTTGATTGTTCGAATCCAACTTTGAACATTCTTCACCGAATGATCAAAGCCCACTTCATACATTCATTCAGGCAGAAAGTCCAAAATTCGACCTCCACACACTTGAAATCAATTACACCAGTCTTATACCAATACCAGTTTTAATTAGAGCATATTTATTCTAGATTAAAGGTGGAAGAATTACATTATAAGCCCTATGTAGTTGCATATGATTAATTATGAAAATTATATTGCTATAATGTATTACATGTGTTTAATGGAAACATATTTGAAAGAAAATTATGAACGGAAATAAGGTTTGGAAGGAAATCCATGATTGTGAAAAATATGTTTTGTGAAATATGTAATTTGTAAAAATGGTTATAAAAGATGGGTACCCGAACATAAGTGGGATTATACACTTAATATCCTAAAGTTAGGGAAAGGGAAATAAAAAGCCTAACCAACCAGGTGGTTAGGTGGGATTACACACTTAGCACCTCGAAGTTGGCAAAGAAATAAAAATACTAGCAACCTAGTGTTTAAGTGGGAGTATCACTTAGCTTATGCAAGATATTGGAAGTGTCAATGAGTGAAAATGAGAAAAATGGGCATGTTATTATATATACTTACATGGAATATGCATGAAATATGATATGTACTCACTACATTTAAAGGATACTTTTCATTACCATTATATGAATTATTTTATTGCTTCTATTTATAGGAATCCTAGAAAAATTATACTTCATTCACCTAGTCAAATTAGGAATCAATTCTAGTACAATCGGGGATAGGATTTGGCTTATTAAATTTGCGTTCTTATATTACAAGATGATTTTCGCATAGCAAACATCCGAATTTGGAAAATCTTATTTCCCAATAATTTGTATTATTTTGAGTTAGATTTTCAATGCCGTTGGTTTCACTTCAATTCGATACTTGAGCTGAAAGTTATGATCAAAATGCTAAGACGTGTGCATAATCTAAATTTTAATCCAATCCGATTTTGACTCTAATTAGAGAAATTTCGATTTAATCATTTCCTTGATTTGATTAAACTTAAACATATCATTTAGGTCCTCTATTATGATTTGTTGGGTTTAATCACATCTTATAGTTCTTTTTCAAAGTGTGCTTTAAGCCCAAAATCAAAGGGATTTCTTGCATATTTATTTGAAACCTGAAAACAATAAAATAACACAAAATTAAACAAAAAACAAGGCTAATGAATTAATATATGAGAGTTAAGGGGTTTGAATGTGCAATATTCGGCGCTTATCAACTCTATAGACAAACCTTTTGTGAAAACCTTGCATTATAATAGTTGTTTAATAAATACAATTTAGATAAATTTCCAAACGAAAATGGGGGCTTACATCAGGTGAACATTAATTCACTTGTAAAATTGTATTAATTTACCAATGTCACCAAGGAGATTGTTGACGAAAACCCATACGAGTGTCCAAACTTTTGTCCATAAGGCTAGCAAGATGCCTCAAATTAAAGGCTAGCTTTTATCTTACTATAAGACATTACATGTCTGCACAAGAGGGGGATTCGAACTAAAGACTTCCGCTTCATTAGGCGTGGTCCCAGTCGATTGAGCTGCTTCTTGGGAACGACAGTTGTAGTTCTTATATGCTGCTTATGGCAACTTTAGTTGTATAAACTATAAAGATAATAGTTTTGAATTGTAATTACAATATAAGTTTACGTTATGAAATGTCTTTTCAGTAGAAAGGAGTAGCTCTAATATAGTACTGTCTCTTTGAGTGAGTTTTTGGTTTCTAAATTAAAAGAAAAGTTTTTGTTATGTAGGTTTTATGGGTTTTTTTTTTTAGTTTTATGGGTAATTACGTACCTTTTCTCTCATCAACTACTAATTATTGTCAATTTCTCTCCACGAACTGCCAACTTTACTATCCGACCTTATCAGACTATCATTTTTTTTCCAAAACTCTCATTCCATCAGTCAAACTCATTAAATTGGATGAAATATTCCCTTTTAGCTGTTAAATCTCATTAAGAGACATAAATACCCCCAAATAAATATATATATATAAAATACCCTTAATATAATTTTTTAGAATTAATTTATAAATTTTATATTTTTTGTTTGAATTTTTTATTTATATATATAAATTTGTTTAATTTTAAGGGTATTATATGTAATTTTTGTTTATAAATTTAGGGTATTTAGGTAATTTCAATTTTTTTAATGAGTTTGACAAACAGGAGGGGGGTTTTGGGAAGAAAATAGTAGTATGATAGGGTCGAACAGTAAGGTTTGTAGTTTATGAGAGAAATTAACAATGTGTGATAGTTAATGGGAAAAAAGTTAATTACCCTTATGTTTTAATAAATAGTAGCATCGGGTGAAAAATCATATATTTTCCTATTTATTGCTTATTTAAAATCCGGAGCGTTACATAAAGCATGTTTCCATGTTCTGGTTATCTGTGTTGCTCTAATCTAATATGAAATTTATGGCCACACTCTGGCTCCTAGCCCAATATAATCTGATATAAATGGGTTCCAAGACCATGCTCTGTTCTGTCCAAGATGAACCATTAGCATTTCAACATCTCCCTTTACTCAGAAAAACAATATTAAAAAACAAAAGTCATCATGTCAAGATATATTTATGACTGAATTTTCTGCTGGGTAATAAATAAACTAACATTTAGAGTACGTTTCTGTAAGACATATATATTATATATCCTAAACAAGTTGTAGCTGTTTGAACAAAAGAAAAAATCATAATAACATATATATAACTAAGTACAAAAAGGTAGTTGTGATATAGTAGGACTTGTGTAGAAATATATCAATTGACTGAACACCTAATCATGATCAATGCTCGTTTGAAAGAACAATCTAAAAGGTTTTTGATTTTCTATGATTGGATCATTGGCACCCGGATTGAGGTCTACTAGAAATCTATGGTCCCCAAATCATATTTGAAGCAGGGAGTTACCAAAATGCTAAGCTATCTACTGTTATTCATAACAAAGATTGGTTTTGGCAGGCAGTAAGATTTGAGAATCTTGTGAGGGTTCAAAGCAAGCTTCTTTTGGTGAGTATAGGGGAAAATGATCATCCAATTTGGAGCATTTCAAAGAATGAGGGGTACATTTGTGCTGACACATGATAATTTTCATGTGTCAGCACAAATGAAAATTATACCTCCAATTGGAGAGCTCCCATTTTTGTCCCATTTTTAAATGGGAGGATGTCACATGGTAAAAATAACATCTAAAGGCTAGAATTAAACCACGTCAATCATCTCCCCCCAAAATCCTGTTAATGTCATTGTTAGCCTTCTCTGGCATACAATCTTCTTTAAAGTGTATGTGTCAAAGCTAGAGTAAACTTTTAGTCGCCGACGTGGACAAGTTTCAGCCTCATCATTGAGATCCACCATGCAACTTTAATTCAAAGTCACGAAAGGCAAATCAGTTTGTAGAAGAGGGTGAGAGATTGCTCAAGCATTTAATGTGGTTAAAATGGCTAGAGACCAAGACACCAATAGTTGAAACAACCAATGTGCTAGGAAGGACTTTGTGGTCTTGGTGTCGAGGCTTCTTGCTGTGGAGCTGTCCTATCCAAACGAATCCTTTGAGATCAAGATTGGTATGTCACTTTTGGTGGCCTTTGCTATCAAAACATCTCTTAGCACGAAGTCCTGCTTGTTCTTGATCATTGGTGTCTCGGTCTTTTGCCCGTTTGACCACATCACATGCATGAGTAGTCTTCTCACCTTCTCCGACGAGGCACTCCGGCGAAAAACTCTTATGCTTTATTGAGTATTTTGAGGCCCTTGGTCGTGAATGGTTGAAACCCAAATATCATTTCATCTTCCTTGACTTTCAACCTCACATTGTGGCTTTTAATGATGTTGCTGCAACTTGTCCACGTTGACAGCTAGAGCTTTGGAGAAAATCGTATGCCATGGAAGGTTAACAGACGCTAACAGCACTAACTAGCAGCAGATGTTGTATATGGCATTTTCTTCTTTATGTTTAGAAAAAAATGACAAAAAATCATAAAAATACACCCACAAAAAAAGTCCTATATTTAACCAATATCTAAGGATCGCTACAGTATTTTTCAATGCATTGGGAAGCACTGTAGTAAACCCTATGCTTTATTAATTATAAAAAAATCTCTCTCGACTCTCTCTCTCTCTCTCTCCTTCACGTTTCCACATCCCAACTTTCACTTTCCCTCCATATGAAAATTACCCCATCCCAACTTTCAATTTCCCTCCATATGAAAATTACCCCGCAATAGAGTCCCGCCAGCCATTCAAGAAAGTTTCTCTTCACAGTCAACATTCTGCATGGCGGGAGCAAGAGAGAGGAGTAACAGATCGCAATTCTTTGTCTTGTTCACCGTCGACGGTGGGCAGTGGCCGGCGCAGCAGAGAATCCCCAAAGCATTGGTAGTCTCTCTCTCATCACGTTTCTCTCTTATGAAATTTTTTCTCCTTTGATTTTCTAAAGTTATGGGTCAAATATTTTGTCCCTTTGATTCTCTGATTTTGTCACTCATGATTTTCTGGGTTGGGTCTCTCTCATTCATCACGTCTGTCTCTCATATGAAATTTTGTCTCCTTTTGATTTTTGGTTCTCTGAACATTGTTGGAACTCATGATTATTGAAGGAATACTTCGAAGAACATTTTCCAGATTTGCTGTTTGTGGGTTGGGTCTCTCTCTCACATGAAATTTTGTGTCCCTTTGAGTTTTTGATTCTGTGATTTTGTCTCTGTTTACAAGGTTTGCTGTTTGTTGTAACTCTGTTTACAAGGGACCTATAAAAAGACAATGTTTGGGTTCAATGTTTGTTGTAACACCAAAGACACTCCATAAAATCCTCAAAAGTTATCCACCGTCAGATTACGATCCAAATTTTAGTTTCATTTTTTAGGGGTGTTATATTGTTGGATTTTAGGGTTTGTTGTGTTTTCAAATATTTTATTTGATATGATTTTTGGTGTAGCTTCAACGATTAAATGTATATTTTTGAGTTATCAGTTTGTATATGGTGCTTAGCTAGCTGTAGTTTAAGCGAGATTGATTGGCAACATTGTCTTTGCATGGTTTCTAAAAGCTCTGATTTTCAAAGCATTTACCTCTATGAAATGAAGCTCTTTTTTTTTTCTTTTTTCTTTTTTGGTTTAATGGCAAATTATAAGTATTCAGTGTTTTTTAGCTAATAATCTCAAATGGGCTTTGGGAATAATAGTTGTTTTCTGCCTATTATTGTTGCTACCAGCGTTTGTGAAATGGGCTTATGATTTTGTAATGAAATTCGAGTGTAAACTGTAGATATATGAATTTGTTGGTCTTCTCTGGGGCTGATTCTATTTTTTGTGTTTCTTTCTTTTGAAATCCTGTTTAGAATTTAAAGAAGAGCTTGCAATGGACGGCATTGTTTTATGGGGAGTGTGGTCTTTTAGGTCTGTGATATGTTTTTTTCAGAGATGATGCTTTTACTATTTCAGCATAGGATTTAGTAGGGTTTGGTCATCTTAGGGGTAATGATTTGAGGTCAGGTTCTTCTCTTGGGTCTACTTTGTCATATGTACCAATGTGATGATATAATTTCCGGGTTGGTTCTGATGAGTGTGCTTGGTTCAACACCCTTGGTTGTATGTTGGTTTGCTGGTTTGCTGTTTTGGTGGTTTATTACAATGTTTGTTGGTTCAAACTGTTTTGGTTGTATGTCCATGACTTCGTCTCTTAGTATGCAATCTTGTAATCCATTTGGTTGTTATCAAATTGATTAACAAAATGATTCATGTGTGAATTTATTTTTTGTTTTCTATGTCATGTTTTTGCTTTTTTAGCTTCCTATAGTTTGATTTGCCATATGTTGTCTTCTTTGGACACAAAATTATAGTGAATTTTATCACTGAAACACTGGTTTAATGTGGCCTCCTAACTTAGTAGATCTTAAATTTGTCCATTTCTTTCAATCTAACAGGGACAAGGATGTGAGCATTGAAAACATGCATCAAGGCTTCACTCATTTTTTTGAATCTACCTTTGAGAGTGCAGAAGGTGTTGCAGAGTATATAGCTCAGCTCATGTTGAATTTGCAAACTTGTTCCTTGCCAACTCGGAGAAAGTTCTTGTGATTGACTACAAACCCACCATTGTTCGTATTTGAATTGAAATGGTAGTGCATCTATGCTGCCTTTCGATGGAACTATGATATGCTTAAGGTTTAAAACCAATTCTATGGTGGGCGCTGGCCATTAATATGTGGATCCAATATATACCGTTGACAACAATAAAATAAATGAGGATTTTGTTCATAAATGGTGGGTGCTGGCTTCCAATACATCATTATTATAATGAATACAATTAATATTAATTGTCATTTACTTTTTTTTTTTAATGTCAACAATTGATTTATTGAGATTTAATCTTGTTTTAAAGGCTACTCCATGAAAATTTATTAATAAAATAAAATCAAAGAAAACAATTTAAGTCAAAGAAGAATGAGATCAGTAAAAAAGAAGAGTAAAAAGTAGTTGGAAAGTAATGGCTTGAAGATAAAATGGAGAAAGAGAAACAAATAATAAAAATAAGAGTAAAAAATATTATTTTAATGATATAGGGAATGGTTAAGGGAATCTATTATGGTGTATATTTGTATAGGAAAGTAAAAAATAGTTTGGATCTTTAAACTTAAAGAAAATGGTTGGGAAGCTGCTACTAGTGCTAACATTGACATTAATAGGGTTAATGGGAATGAGAAATTATAGGTGTTTTTTTAGTGTTTTTCTAGTGTCCTCCCAACTGTAATGTAACTTTTAAAATTACCAATAAATTAAAAGTCAATAATGATAATTTCAAATTTAACGGTGATTTTAAAAGTCACATCACAGTTAAGAGGACACTAGAAGAACACTAGAAGAATACCTAGCATTTCTCATTAGAAATAACTAATGTGGGTTAATCCTAGCATATAGATGATATTTTGAACACGTGGTATCATTTCATTTTTAAGTAGGAAGAAATTAATAGGAAGCTCCCCAATCGGAGGGAAGCTGCTCCTTTTCTTGACTTGAACATTACCACATCATTCTAACTTCTAAGTAACTCTTTTGTTCATATGGTAATACCCATTTGATTTCGATACCAAATAAATATGATCCAATTTGGGAGGAGGTTTAGCCATCGCCTCTGGCCATATCTAGGGGTGGCTTAACCATCCCAAATGTCCGGTGTTTTTATTTTACTTTTAGATTTTTTTGAGTTTTAATTTTTATTAATGATATTTTTGTTATTGGAGGATATTAACATTATTTTAGTAGATTGTAATTAGCTTTATAATTGGTGGTAGTTGAAGGGCTTGTCGACTTTTCCATATAGTATATTTTGAAACTGGTGATCATGCTTCCACGTAGTTTTCAAGTTTAAAAAATAGAAATATCATTTTACTAAAAAGCTATTGTTAAGAGAAGAAATCAAAATGTATTATTATTTATTAAACTTGAAAGAATTTTGAACAGACAGCTCACACCAAATAATAAATAATTGTTTAAAGGGTTAAATTTACTTTACTCTCTAAAGTTTTAGAAGTTTTTCATTTCGAACTATAATTTTTAAAAATTGACAATATATCCTTTAATATTTTAAAAATGTTTAATTCATACTTTCTGTTACTAATTTTCGTCTAATTGGATGAAATTAAAAAAAAAAAAAAAAAAAAAGCATGGAGGGTAATTACGTAATTTTATATATTTTTGTTTAATTTGACTAAAATTAATAATAAAATTATGAAAAGTCTGAATTAAAATTTTTTGAAATATTAAAAAAAATACATTGTCAAATTTTAAATAATTTTTTTTTTTTTTAAACATGTTTACACAAGGAAAGGGGAAAGAAAAATTTAAACATGTGATATCCGCTTCATTAAGTGTGGTCCACAGCTGATCGGCCTACCCTTGAAGACTTTAAAGAGTAAAGTTGAGGTAATGTGAATTTACCCGTTTTTTAAAACAAAAAAAACAATGGTCTTAGATTCTAACTTCTTGTTTTAACGAAAAAACCAAATGTCTAACTACTTCGAATATTATATTTATATGCTCTTCTTTCTATTTTTCTTTCCTATTTTCCACGTTCTGCTGTCAACCACCTCCGAATCTCTTCCATTACACAACCCATCCAAATCTCCCATGCTTCTCCATGTTCTGCCCTCTGCAGCCCATCTCTCCATCTCTGGCGCGCTGCAAGCTCTTTAGAGATTCAACGGTAGATTCTCTCAATCTCTGCGCCACTTTCGTAGCTACTGTCTTCAAATTTTGTTAGTGTAACATTTCCTTCACAAATTCATCCAATATTTTCGGAATCTGTCTGCTTTTCCATCCGGTATTGTTTTTCTTATGATTTGAAGGATACCCATCTGGTTTCTTAATAATTTATGTCACGGGTCTCGTTCACAACATGGTTATGAGCTTGAATTTTTTTAAGTTCTTGGATTGATTGAACATCCGGATTGCACAGTTGTTTTGATTTCTTGTGCCTTGAAGTTCCATTAATGATATTGAGAAGATGTTTTGAAAGTAGGCGACTTTTTGAGCTGGATGTTGGTTTTGATTTTGCTGATTTGATGTTATAATGGTTGGATTTATATAGTCCTCGCATCGATTTTTTAATGGGTTTGATGTCATATTTGGGAAGATGGATTATTTTGGATCCTGAACTGATTGTTTGTTTAACATGGGAAGAAGCTTTGATGTGGGATGATTGAGATGGTGAATGGTTTCAATGGATATTGATTGAGATGATGAATAGTTTCAATAGGAATGCATCCTTCAAACGCAGTAAGTCACTTAGCCGGAGGACCTTGAGTGTTTCAAGCCCAAGGGTCCGTCAGTTGAGTTGGGTCTCGAGATTGTTTCAAGTCCTTGTGGTGATTGGGTCTTTGATTTCATTCCTCACAGCAATTGGTTGTGGTTATATGTATGTGCTCCCAAGTCTCAGCCAGGCCTTTCATGGGTATGGTACAGCCAAATTAAATGGTTCATTAAGTAGTTGCAATGTTTTTGATGGAATTTGGTTTCCGGATGATAGTTACCCATTGTACAATGCTACAGAATGTCCTTTTGTAGAACAAGGATTCAATTGCTTGGGAAATGGACGGAGAGATAAAGATTATCTGAGATGGAGGTGGAAACCAAAGGATTGTGATATTCCAAGGTTAACTGTAAAGAGTATATTAGAAATGCTTCGAAGCAAAAGAGTTGTTTTTGTTGGTGATTCTATGAGTAGAACACAGTGGGAGTCACTGATATGCATGCTTATGACTGGGGTGGAGGATAAGAAGAGTGTCTATGAAATCAATGGGAATAATATTACAAAACGGATTAGATTTTTAGGTGTTCGGTTCAGTTCCTTCAACTTTACTGTTGAGTTCTTTCGTTCAGTTTTCCTGATGCAACAGGCTTCAATGCCCAGACATGCACCAAAGAGGGTCAAGTCAACACTTAGATTGGACAAGTTAGATAATATTAGCAATTACTGGGTTAACTCAGATGTTCTCATATTCAACACTGGACAATGGTGGGTGCCTGGAAAGCTTTTCCAGAGGTAAGTAATCTCAATTCTGTGTATAAATCTTCCATCGTACCTGTGGTTTTCTTTATAGAATTTCTTGCTCGGATAGAACTACTAGAATTGAAAAGCTTAGGTTTTTATCCATGATATTTGATTGATGGTTACATGCAGTCCTGTTTCGATTGATCTGACACACAAATCAAAGTTGTGCATTATGAACAGCATTATATGACTTCATCACGTTGTACTAGCTACACTTTGGATTATGCAGATCTGTTATATTGCAGAATCCGCATATTCATAGTACATTACACATTTGAGTCTAATGGCCTGGATCCTCTATTCTCTATGCACTTCATCTCTATCTAAAATGGTATAATGAATACAAATGTAGGAAAGGAAGCAACTTTCCTGGCCTATCGGTTCCCAAAATAAAATTTGTAAAAGTAATCTTAACGCCTAGCATGAGGAGTAGTCATGTAAAAGATAAGTTTAATAATTGTTATTTTCTCTTTTCACCCATAGTCAATATGTTTGTAACAAGTCACTTGGGGATGAATTACATAAAACCAGTTCTAAATTTTCACGAACTTCCAACTGCAAATGTTAGCTGTAACAACCTCTCTCCTGCCATAAATTACCTCTCTTCCCCTGCCATATTTATATTAGTTTTAGTAAATTCAGTGCATATTCTCTCTCTTGCCATAATTACCTCTTTTCCCCTGCCATATCTATGCCAGTTTTAGTCAATTCAGTGCATATTTAGTTTTGTAATGGTAGTTAGCTCATATCTAAAATGCACATTGTGTTTACCAGTGTTTAAATAGTAAAAGCAAAACTGTCAGGAAGATAAATAGTTGGGAAGTTTGTAAGTAAGGCCTTGATATAACATATTGGTATACCACTTAATGCAAATGTTTAAGTATATGGATTTGGACTGAACAATGCTATATTAACCAATCACAATTGTTACTATTAGTTGATGTAGGGCTTCATAGTCAAATGTGCGCTCACATTAAATCCCCTTCTCTTGTTTGAGCCTCTACCATATTAGTCTAATTTCTCTTCACATGTGAGTCTTTCACAAATTCAAGAATGTCATGCATACAAGAGTTGTATCTAATATAGTAACCACCAAACTTGACTCACTCTAAGAGCCACCTACACTCTCAAGGGAGCAATGTCAAATGCATCAGACTAAGACCCTCATACATAAACACCCAAAGGGTTTCTAAGTTAGACCTTGCTATATATGCTGGAAGAACACTCAACCCAAAAACTTAAGCCTATAGGTTTTGATCAACAATACTATATTAACCAATTATTATTACGACTGTTAAACGATGTGGGAATTAATACTCGCACATGCACTTACAACAAAAGTACCTTCTAGGTAAAACTTCCTAGGTAGATAGCAAAGTATTATCCGTTTTCCTGTTTTGAATACTTATCCATTTAAGAACTCCTTGACATGCCTTTGCTGGAAAAACTTTGGGATTATTAATTATATACCATTTCTCTCAGATATCTTCATATGGAACTTTTTTTTTTTTTTTTTTGGTGCCAGCCAAATCATTGTGTGCAGGATCTTCTACTCTGGGACTTGTTATTGATTAGATTTTGGATATGATATTAACATTATGCCTTAGTAGTTGTACTACTGCATGTGTGGATTTTGATTCACCAATAAGATATCAAGAGAGGATCACCCTTCTCTAGGTTGAAGGCCCCAGGAGAACAAAATAATTGTTCCTGGTATGGAATCTGCATCTGATTCTGGATTAACTTTTAAGCTTATTGTACATGATAATAGATTGTTAATGTGATCTCAACTCCATTCAACAAAACCTTCTAAACATTCATCCCTGACTAAAGCCACCATCTGAAATCCACATAACAAAGCCTACTCACATTTCAACCCTGGCTAAATTCATGTTCCATATTATCCTTGACTATTATTATGGTCTCACTTGGCCAATTTTACTTCTTTGCCAAACACTATCTGAGCCTCTCAAACTATCAGTGTTTGGAAGTGCAATCGTTCATTTTCAACAGATTCCCAACCCCCCCACCACCCCCCCCCTTTTAAGGGAAAAGTGTTTCAAGGATGGGTTCATATAGAGAGCTTGAGGGAAATAAATGATCTGTGGAACTAACCCCAAGAAGTTGGAAGTCAAGGCTTGGTAGGCTGGGGCGAATCACATTTATTGGATCCTGGTCCTCTCAAGGTCATATTTATCCATGTCCCATATAGAGGCTTTTTTTAAAAAAATAAAATAAAATTGCAAAACGATATTTTTAATCATATACCTCTATGATTTTTTTTCTTATATTTGTAATCTTAAAAAGCTTCTCTAAATTTGTTTCTCTGCATATAGTTTAAACACAGATAAAATCTCCCTCATCATTCCTCTAATTTAGAATATTTAAACGTGTGCTGGAGATATATTGAATAGTAATTTGTGAGTAAAGGATATTTGTTAACTAAAAATGCGAATAGAAATTGTTATTATAATAATGTTAAAGAACAAAAATTGCATAGAATGGCCCTATGCTGGACAAATTGAAATTAAAATGTATTCCTCTATCTGTGATTTGACTTTTTTCTTGAATAACAAAGCCTTGGGTTAGTCTAATAGTTCCCACCCCCCCCCCTCCTTCTCATGGTGCAAGAAAAAAAAAGGAGAAAGGCGTAGTATTTTCCTATATTGTTTCATTCTTGTGATGGTTAGTTTTAGGCTCTGTAGAATGCAATTTTCATGTGTTTCCTGTGGTAGTAGTAACTTGTATGCCATGCTTGCATGTTATCTGTCCAGTAAATCTATAATGTACCGGAAACTTTTGAGTCTTGGTTTAAAATTGTTATCATCTAACAGCCATAATCTGTACTTTTTCCTGTATACCCTTACAAAATGCGTCTAAATCGTATTTTGGACAGTGGCTGTTATTTCCAGGTCGGAAACTCTTTGAAACTTGGAATGCCAATTCCCACTGCCTTCAGAACTGCACTAGGCGCTTGGGCATCATGGGTTGAGAGAAATATCAACACAAATCGAACACGTGTCTTCTTTCGAACGTTTGAGCCATCTCACTGGAGGTATATCATCAATTTCAGCAATATGATTCTGTGATGTAAACATGTTTGGCTTTCCACTTTATATGATTGTTTAGAAACTCCTGTCTCTGGATACAGAACTAAAAATGAATTTTCTCTCTTGCAACTTGTCAGTTAACGTGGTTGCATTAAATTAAGTGTCACTGCAACAACATTATCCCTTTTTTCTCAAAAAAAAGGTTGCCAGAATAGAATTAGTCTTCCATTTTGAGATTAGTAATAGTTACCGGTTCCAACTAACCATATTTGAAAGGCTAATGTTATCTCATGTTTGTTTAACATTAGTGTGTTTCATTGTTTCCCTTTTATTTTATATTCCTCTTAGGGTTCACACTAACCTTCTTCAGCGTAACTAATGATATGGTTTGTTTCTGCGTCAGTGATCGAACTCGTAGGTTTTGTAATGTGACCCAGTACCCATCATTAGAAGCGAGAGGAAGGGGCCAAAGCCTATTTTCAGACACCGCATTGGAGGTGGTAAAAAATATGACAGTTCCTGTAACCGTTCTGCCCATTACTTCCATGTCAGCTCTCCGGAGCGATGCACACGTGGGTAACTGGAGTGACAGCCCATCAACGCCTGATTGTAGCCACTGGTGTCTTCCTGGAGTACCTGATGTGTGGAATGAAATCGTTCTCTCCTACCTGCTTACTGACTATGGCTTCATTTCTGATGAAAGGGTGAGTAGAGCACCCAATTGCTTTCTGAATTTCTTCTTTTAATTGCTTGCATGCATCCAAGCATCATGCAAATTCCATCCCTACAAAGTGTACATGCTGAAAAGAAATTCATCTCCAAAAGAAATCATAAAAGATGTTTGGGTTGGGAGAAATCTGCTTCGATTTACCGTTGTACTTTATCATTGGTCCTGTCCTTCAATGAGGAATCATTGGACCATCTTTTCCTCATGGAAAAAGCTCAATTCACATTCTCTCCACCTTCACCTTGTTGCGACTTCATTCCCCAATGGTATGAGATGAGAGCCTCTAGCATCTTACTGTTGCTTTTGGGTAAACATGTTAATTACTAGTTGACAGAATGCATCTTCTAAATCCATCCTTCAACATAGAAATAAGAACAGTAAATGTGAAAAGATAATCTGTGTGTTCTTTTGAGGTAAAGAAAATGGGCAATTAGAAAACCTTTTCAATTAGTTCTTGTTTATTAGTGCAGGGTGGATAAACATGAATTTGGTGGCCCCAGTTTTGAGCAAGCAAGTTCCAAAACCTCCAGCCTACCAGCACCCATGGCTCAGCTCGGAAGCCAGAGAAATTGAATAACCTTGATTTGAGCTGAGGTTTCTTCCCTTCATTCCCTGTTATTCTGCGGCAGCCGCCACCCCAACTATTCTACAGTTCTCAAAAGATAACACCAGGTTTTCAAAAGAAAATGTAACACGGAAGATACAGTTTGCTATAGAAACTGATTTTTTTTTTTTTTTTTCTCATTCTTTCGCGATTCTTATACCTACGAGAAGGGGCAAAAAATTTGTCTCTGAGATGTAACTAATTGTCCATTTCTATTCATTAATCACAGTTTTGTTCATAATGAAATCTTTGTAAAAAAAAAAAAAAAAAAGAAGAAGAAAGAAAAAGAAAAAGAAAAGAGAACCATGGCAATTCAACCCCAAACCCAGAGTTGAACACCAACCCCAGGCCAATGAAGCCGCCGGTCTACCTCCAAACCATGAACGAGGTTGAGCTTCAATTACTTTGATGCCAGCGACGACAGCAAGAGCTCCACGTCTGAGCTTGGGGCAATCCTTAGCTCCCTTGGCTTCTCCTCCTCCTTTGCAACCAGGACCAGAATGTCGGGTATCAGTCTATTGATAATTAAGTAATGGTGTCCTGGTCAACAGTTCACAAATATTACCTACGAAATGTGACCCAAAATAACCGGGGGAAAAAAAAAAGAAAGTCGGAGAGACTTTCACACATAAAGAACCATAGGGTGAGCTTTCCCTTGTCAACAATAAGCTTTATTTTGATAAAAGATTTCACACATTTAGCCGGATAAAAGAACATATCCTCTACAACTTCAGATTGGGTGACACAACTCAGCTAGATGCATGTTGAACAAACGCTAAACTTAAAAGCTAAATCAGGTGGCAGAATGATGACTGTGAAATGATTCATTTAGTTAAACTGATGAGAAGTGTACCTTCAGGAGCACCAAGTAAAACAAGCCGCTTATCAAAATGTAAGAAGGTTAGACAAAGTGTGCCTGACAAGCAAACATATTGTGAAAGGTTGGATACTGTATGTTGTTCACAATTGAAAAATATTGAAACAAAATGGGGAATACTACATATGAGTAGGTTAGGGACTTTGACCTTAAACAAGTGGACTGAACATTCAAGATCAATCCAATTTTCATTTTACAGATGGCCCAATATGTTGGTATATATTTTCACGGATCATGCTGATGTGCAATTCAGGCGTGTTTGCATAAAGAAAAATGAATCCTCCAACAGTGAATTACTACATGCTAAAGAAAAATCATTGAATGCCCAACCCTTATCACATGTAGAGCCACGAAGAATATGGCCATATTCACGCTGTAAAGGACATTGAAATAGCAATCTATGGTTGTACCCAAAGGCAGTCTCCCAGTTCACAATCACCAGGAAATACTGATGCCTTCACCATTCTGTCTAACATTTCATATACCATTGGGGTTTCAGGATGAGAATGGTCCCCTTGATAGAACTCGTGGGTTTTTCCTGCTATGGTTATCCAGCTACAACCAGGAGTTTTAACCAAGCTCAAATTCCTCATCTTTGCTCTGATTAGTGAAACACGATCCCGTATGTTAAGAGAATCATAAATACTACACAAAGCTATGTAGTTGCTAGAGTTTCTAGGTTCCAAGTCAAAGAGCCGAAGAGCTGCAATTTCTCCAATTTCAACATTGTTGTGCATCATACAACCAGAGAGTAGAGCACCCCAAACACTTGGTGTTACCACTAACTTCATGTTTTGTACCAATTCAAGTGCTTCCTCTAGATGCCCAAAACGAGCCAAAAGATCCACCATACAGGCATAGTGCTCTACACTGGGTTCTAACTCATAGTCAAAACTTATGGAGTTGAAAATCCTCCGACCTTGATCAATAAGACCCGAGTGGCTGCAGCTAGCCAAAACTGCTGTTAGTGTGACACTGTTAGGCTTAAACCCACAATCTCTCATTTTATTAAACAAAGCCAAAGAGTCTTCTCCTTTCCCATGAACACCATAACAAGATATCATTGTAGTCCAGGTTATCAAATTCAGTTCATGCATGCTCCTGAAAACCTTTTCTGAGTCATGCAAGCATCCACACTTTGCATACATATCAATCAATGAATTATTAATTGCAACATCTCCATCGAATATGAAACTCTTAACTACTTGCCCATGAATCTCCTTCCCTTTCATCAAGTCTCCTTCCCCTCCGCAAGCATTCAAAATGCTGGGAATCGTCATAGAATCCATATTCTCTCCTTCACTAAGCATGCTTCTGAAGCAATTCAAAGCATCCGAATAAAAGCCAGCTCTCCCAAACCCTGCAATCATCAAATTCCAAACAGCAGAATCTCTACACGACATATTTGAAAATACACGCCTTGCATCAACTAAATTCCCACATTTCACATAAAAATCCAAAACCAAACTTCCCACGACAACATATTCCTCAAACCCAATCCTAACCACCCTGCCATGAAGCATCTTACACAGATAAGCATCTCCTATTCCTGCACATGCCTTCAACACTGGAGGCAATGTATAATGATCAGGTCGAAGACCCATCTTCAGAAACTCATTGAAAACACTAATAGCATCCAAATAACGAAAATTATGTGCATATGAAGCGAGCAATATGTTCCAAGAATGCATATTCCTTTTAGGCATTTTGTCGAAGACCCGGCGAGCATTTTGCAGAAACCCGCATTTACAGTAGGCCAGTAAGAGATCGGTTTGAAGGGTCACGTTGGAAAGGAAGCCATGGACGAGGATTTGGGCATGGGTTTGCTTAGCTTGAGAAATTGCAGAGAGTAGAGCGCAGTTTCTCAGCAGGGAAGACAAGTAAAAAGCAGTTTCGTGAAACATTTTTCAAGTATTTAAACTCCAACGGTCTTAGGAGGAGCTGGCGGGAAGGAAGAGCACAACTGCACAAGTACTAAACTGCTTGCTTTTATATTCCACGGAGGACTCTTATCATGCCATTTCAACAACAGGTCATCGTTAAGTGTATACGGTTGACTCACCTCCATGGCGAACTTTGACCCCGTTTCTTTCTAAGTTGGAATGGAGCCCAGCAACATTGAGGCCCATTTAGATTTCATTCTTATTGATCTATACACGTAGCCTCAAAAAATGAAAAACTATTAGGGGTAAAAAGGATGTTAGTAAAATCGGATAATTGCCTCTGCTAACTGTCTAATAAAACTCCCTTTAAAAAAATTAATTTTTTAAAAAAATGTCTAATAAAACAGCTAATAGCTTTTTAGAAGGAAAAAAAGAGGAAAATAATTAGAAAAAAAAAAAAAAAAAAACCTACCCTACTACATACAAGGACGTCATTTCACGTGTATGTGTATATATATATGCTAGCAATTTTTTACCAATTCTTTCTTCTTTTTTTAATTGCATTCAACAGTAATTAAGCGGTTAGGAGACCGGGCACTATTTCAACCATAGAAACTACCATAATTGAGACTCATGACCCTAAGGACCACAAGAAAATAGCCCTCATGGGGCTTGATACCAAGTCGACCTTGAGACACCCAAAGAGCGAGCAAAGGGCCAATAAACCCAACAGCACGTAAAGAATGGGCTCAGGAATGGAAATCCCATATCAGGCAACCATTCTCTATAAAAAATAACGAGAACAGATGTTTAGGAAAAACATCCTACACCAGAACACATTCAAACAAACCACAACTGCCTCAACTTCACCCTAACTCTATGGTGTCTGCTGGTGCGGGACTATGAGGTGATTACGTTAGTTTACGATGGTATTTTTGACAGTTTGACACGTAAAAGCCCACGTGCACGTCATGTGTTTATTTAAGCTGACCATACTTTCAATACTAGAAGCCAATACATAATATAATTGGTTTGATCTCTCACCAAAAATCTAGCATAAATAAAACTCTAGTAGTTCCTGAAGAGTGAGGAAAGGGGAGGGAGGGGAGCATCTATAACCGAGATCCAATTTGTTCTATATATCATATATCCTACTCTACAAATTTGATTTGATAAATCTACAACTTGTAGATGAAACATTAACAAATAGACTACATCAAAATTTACAGAGGCAAGCATGGGGCTTATCAAGGATCAATTGACATGGGAGTGATGCGCCTCTTAGCTGATTTATTTGAGATGGGAGTAATTGTTGAGCTTGGTGAAGCCTGTTTCCCTTCATTCTTTCTAGCTTCTGTTTTTGTACTGTCTGCTGCAACAGAATCACTCTTGCTTGCATCAATTACCATGTCCTCTGGCTTCTGAACAGGGCTCTGCTTCTCATGAACCATGACTTTCTTTTCTTCTAAAGCAGATTGAACAAGATCAATAACAAAGGAACCAAAACTTGAAGGAAAAAGAGAGGGGGG
>CM017321.1:42442283-42494675 GCA_006937295.1 Carpinus fangiana | reverse complement strand
ATGGGTGATCCCAGTTCATCAAGTTCAAATTCTAGTAAAGTACAGTAACCGTCTTGGGAAGACAATGCCAAATACCGGCCATCAGGTGACCTTTGAACACAAATAATGGTAACCAGTTAAACCCCAGAAAATATTATCAACTATAATCATCAAATGAATTGTTGACATTACATAAGGAGGATATTACATGGCAACAGGTATAAAATTTACCACGTAATGTCTGTTATGGCTGCATAGTGAAGGCCAGCCAAGATTGCTATAGGAGGAACACTCTCTGTATCATAAATGTACAAGGAATTCAAAGTGACCACCGCAAAAATGAGGCGGTAAGGTAGCTTAAAGAATGCAGCTGCAAAATTTGCAAAAGATGACTCAAATTACTATCATAAATTGGCCTAGCTATAATGTTTTGAAACAACAGATTGACCATCATAAAAGTACCCGGATTTGAACCCCGGAGGCTAAAAATGATGGGGCAGAATCGAACCGCTACAACAGGTTTACTGGCACCTGGGAGGTGTAGAGCAGGCCTGCATATCAGAAATTTTGAGAAAATGACTGCAAGACAGAAGAAAGTCTCCTCCAAACATATTTTATTGTCTAAAAGAATAGTTATCACATGTTGAAAAGTACAGATTGCTATCAATTCAGCTGATCACGCGTATTAGAGATGGCTAAACATCTGCTAAATAATAGACCAAGAGCTCATCTTAAGAAAGCAACAAAAGTGCAGTACCAAAAGAAATAAGAAAATAGAACTACAGAAAATATCTTACCTTGAAAGATCCTTCCTAGAAAATATGTAAGCTGTATTTACCGGTTGAGATGCAGGTGAAATCTTGGAAGAACCTGAAAGAGGAAAAGTGGGAAATTAACAAAAGTTTAACAAGAACGATTAAATATATTACAACAGTGCAGGGAGTCAAAAGGTCCTGGAACAATGTCATAAAGTACAGTTCTCTTTCAAGAAAATCAAATACGTTAAAAGGGCCTAACTCAGTAAAGGTGTAATCATTTTAACATCAAATAAAATAAAATACCAGGCGATGCATGGTGTCTTACTTGTACAACAGTAAGAATAACAGAAAATTTAAGAACAAATATTCAAAAATGTATATAAATATAAGATCACTAATTTCCTGTTCCCTTTCCCTATAACTCGTTCACATTGACTAATGAAGAATTGAGAAAAATGTATTAAATGCCACATTATAATTGGAATTATCATAACTGTGTTCATGTCAAATACACTCAGCATCACATGCTCCATGTACTAGTAATGTATGGCAGAAGGGAACATGTAGTTTCTTTAGATACTATTTAACCATTATTTTTCAAATGAATCGAATCTTCAGTAAAATGAAGGAAACATTTATACCTAATCCTTGGGTTTCCGAGCAATTTCAATTTAATCCTAATATTTTCAATTTCAAAAATTAACTCCCCATGTAATTCGTGTTTTTAAAATCAATCCTTTTTCCATCCAAAAAATTAATCGTAATTAGCCAATTTGCCACATCACAGCCATCAACATCATGCCACATGTACGCATCATTGACAAAAGATTAACTAAATTTTTATGTTTATAAGAAAACAAAAACACACAAAAAAAAAAAAAAAAGAAAAAGAAAGAAGAAAAAAGTGGGCAGAGGGGGTGGACCTTCCCCTGATAAAGTGGAAGACCTCCCATCCACCCACGGAGTGGTGGGTTGCAGAGGCTACCTTCCACTCCATTGACCTCCACCTTTACCCTCTCACAAAGACTGCGACCCCCTCACGAAGTGCGTGGAGGAGAGGCCGCGAGAAGGTGGAAGGGGTGGTACATCCCCTCCACCACCTCTGCCCACTTTTCTTTTTTGTTTTGTTTTTACCTATAAGCATATAAATATTTTTTTTTTTTTGAAATTATGACGTTTCAATCTATTCAAGCATGGCATGGTGTTGAAAACTGTAACATGACAAATTGGCAACATGGTGTAACCATCATTACTTTTTGGATAAAAAGCCAATAGATTGATCAATTTGAAAAATACGAATTACTCATGAGGTTAATTGTCAGAATTAAAAATTTAGGGATTAAACTGAACTCGTGCACAAAAAATATGGATTATGTATAAAATTTTCCTAATAGAATAAGGATATAATTGTAAACTAGATTAGATTAATCCTCCATTACTAGCTCAGGCTGAAAGTCTTGACACCAAAAGCGCCTAAGTCTATGCTTAAAATGCTTAATATGTCAACAACAATAACACCTTTGCTAACCAAGAAAACCAAGACTGCAATTTTAGTGAGGGTCACAACCATCTACCAAATAAGGCATCAAATGAACATCCCAATATGATAAATTATTGACTCTTGTGAGTGATAGGAGACTCCAAGGTGGTAATGACAATACCATGAAGCAACCAAATAATAACATCAAATTTTGTCCAGAATTCTTAGGCAAGCAACACCCAGAGAAAAAGCACTGGACTACATTAGTACATAGTAGATTAGACTGGGCATTTAAATCAATACCTGCAGGCACAAGTAAAAATGATCCATCAGGTGACCAGGCTAATCTTCGAAAGAAAGATGGCAACGTTTCGTCATGAAAAAGATGGCTTTTCACAGACTGCATCATAAACCATTCATATGACTTATAACATGTTACAACTTATGTAGAATACATGAAAAGATAGATGATGTGCTATTTCCTTACCTTGGAATCATCTCCTGTTGGCTGATCTGCCTTTGTAATAACATGCTGACAAACATAATTCATCTTTTCCACGCCTTTTGTTTTTGTATGAGGCTTATTAATGTAAATACGGCAAGTTCTATCAGAACTAAGGGAAGCAACATACTTGGCCAATGGATCCCATGCGACACCTTGAACATAATGAAAATGAGAATCCAAAATCTGATGGACAGAACCTGAAGAAAAGAAACATTTACAAAAAGGCAATTAATTAACAAAGCATTTTAACTGACACTTTCTATACTATTTTTAAATTAGCAGAAGTTACATATAGTCTTTCATACCTTTGTTCACATCCCATATGATGCTAGAATTATCAACTGATCCAGAAATGAGAAATGCACCATCTGCAGACCACTGCAGGTCCAGAACATCCTTGCGGTGAAATCTATTCCGCAAAATAAGCATAAAATTCATCTCAGGTAAATCAAAAACCAAACTTTCCAAATTCAGAAAAAAAGTTAAATTCATTTGTTATTTAGATATATGGTCTAACTCAAACAGCACAGGACTAACCAAGCCATAAACATATTATGAGCAACTTGGGCCACAAACCTAACCCAAAGTTTTCTTTACCATTTGAAGATTTGCATATATATTTAAACATAGTTTATGTGCTTGGTTGACAAGTTTTAAATTGGATCCTGAGAATGTGAGAGACCCAACAACAGGCTTCTTGGCAGACCTTTAAATTATTTTCATTTCATTTTTTTTTTCTTTAGGTTGGGATTCAAATATAAATGAATTAGCTTTAGGTTGGAAATATGCAGTCTAATCTAGACTAACGCCTGGTGTGTTTTACATAGAACAATTGTAATGGACGCAAAAACTTAGCAAAAATCTCAAGACTAAGCGCCTTACGATAAAGTCTTGAAAACCTTCCATGTTTGACCAGTGTCTGTAGGGTGTAACTTCCAAATTATCAGCTCACCTCCTGAAAATAGAAACTCAGTTTAAGATAAATTTCCTAGCTAAATCACCTTGGTGACCAATGATAACAGATAACATTGGAGTAGACAATAGAGCGAAAAATGAAAAGGAAAAAAAAAAAATACTGCAGTGACTGGTCATACCATCAGCACCAGATGCAAGTAGCTCTCCTGCATTATATAAAGAAGAGACATCAATTCCGGCATCAAAATAAGACAAGCAAACAACTTAAAACATGTTTGGGATTGTGTTGAGAAATAGAGCTTTAAAGTCAAAAAGAGCTTTTAAGAAAAAACTTTATTTTTAAGCTTTTCCAAAAGTAAGTTTTAGCCCTTATTAGAGTCAAAGAGTCAAAGACATATTTTTGGAGTTTTTTTACCAAACAAACCAACATCTTTTTGGCACAGTTTTGTACGAACTAAAAGTACTTTTAAGCTCCCTAATGCAATTCCAAACAGATTCTTAATTACCACGGTTCCAGCCAGTACAAGAGTTGTTGATATACAAATATAGACGAAGCTTGAAAGAAACAATTGGTTTTAGAATTCAGATAACAAAAAAGCACTGAAATATTAGAAACAATATGATGGAACAATTGAAGATGGGTCTATTGCAGATATGTGTGCTACTTTGTTGCCTCAGATTTAAGATATATATTGTCGGACTCACTGGTGACATCCAACAATTGAAGCAAGATTCCAATGGTTTGAAACGTCTCATCATAAGTATTCTATCATTCTATGGTGAAAACAGTTTTCTGTTTTGAGTTGACAGTTTAAAGTTCTTGGTGCTTTTGTATTCTGTGGCGAAATCATAAATTTCCGAAAATTCTTAAAAAAAAATTATTTTCATAACATTTTAAGGTATCTTCTTACCTAGTATTTTATACTTATTAGGTAGTGTTGATATAAAGAGTCCTAATCCTAGTTGGTTCAGAAAGAGTCCAAGTGTCTCACAGGCTTCATAGTACTCACAATAAATCAGAATTTGATAATGAATATTGAGCATTTGATTGCTGATTCAAGATTGCCTAGTATGATTCTGTCTCTTTTCCTTCTCATGCAATTACCGAATATTTATGAATGTATCAATTGATACCATAATTTGCACTCAACATTCATGATTCCATTACAATTGCAATAAATATTATGTTAACCATCCACTTCTTAACAAAACATATGCGACTTTGAAAAGCATAGGAATGTCCTTACCAGAAGGAGAGAAGCGAAGGATATTGACAGCAGAACCATGGTAAGAAAGGCTATTTTGATAGGAAGCTGTTGGGGCTTCCTTCTGTGCTTCGCCTGAATTTATCAACCAGAGCTGAAATAATTAAGCATAACACTATAGTTAGTGTAACACAGAAAGAGTACTTAACAAGTCCAACTTATCATTCAGATCCATCTAACGTTTGTTCCATCTCTGCAACATCAGATTTACATATCAAAAGTAATATCAATGTATGAAGCATTGTAACATGTCATTTTGGTTCCCAAAATAAATGGGAAACTCCACATGACGCAACAAATTAGAGAAATTAAAAAATAATACAATTTAAGATCCTATATGCTCATTTACTCATGATTTGAATTAAGAAATTGAAAAAAAAAATGTTCATTTATCATGCTTTAAACATTTCCTCGAAACCAAAAGGCACCTTTCAGTAATCAGACATGATTTCAACTCACTGAACCACGTTGGATGAAAAATGCTACAATATATCAGTCTCAATATTGAGCATAGAACTACCATTGACAACTTTGATTGACATACAACTAGTAAAATGTAAAAAAATTATTATTATTTTTTTGTTTTCATCTTCTAAAGTGCAAGAAAATGGAAACATTTCCACTTCGGGCAAATCTCTCATTTCTCGGGAACCAAAAAATACCAACGCACTTCAAAATAATAAAATATACATTGACGATATTTTGAACAATGGGTCTGTCCCAAAAATTAATTAATTAATTAATTTTAAAGAGGGCAAGTTTAAGCATTTAAGCACAGCACCAAACACTCCCTTAATTTCCTGTGTAGTTTTCCCAGTAATTAAACCTGAAGTTAAAGCTTGTTTGCTATTGAGTTTATGATTATAGTAACAAAAAATTGTAATGGAATCCGGAATCCCTAATTATAGAATTACACACACATGCGATTCAGTGAACAAAAACCCAGTTCAAATCTATGCAAAATAAAATAAGCCCAACAACACTAATCTTCAATTCTTGAAACCAAAAAAAAAAATGTATGTAGTGACATCAGGTACCTTGATGTCGTAATCGGCGCCGCCGGTGGCGAGGGTACCGGAGAGAGGGTGGAAATCGACGGTCAGGACAGGCTTCATGTCATGCCAGTTGATCTGAACCGTCCCGCCCTTCATTATCTTCTTCTCTTCTTTGGATTTTGAGGTTTCTGTTAGCCTTTTTGATTGGGAAGATACAGAGGTTAGCCAAGTATACCCCTTTTTTTTTTCTCTCGAGATTTTAATGAAAGACGAAGAGAGAGAGAGAGTGTGTAGATTTGGCGCGCTGCTTTCGTTTGGCGGGAACTGTGCAGTGTGTGCACATGCGCTTCTTTACTTTTGTGACTTTGGGGACAGATTTTTCAATATTTATTGAAATTTTTTTACTTATCATATTTAAAAAAACTGTTGTTATTTTAGCGTTAAATTAAATAGATGATGAGTAAAATTTTCGAAATAAGATGTTTATAAAATTATAAAAATACCTCAAATTTAGATGGATATTTTGAGGATTTTATTTCCTTTGTTAGGATTTAACATCGAATGATTGACATTATAAACTTTTAAAAGATGGTAACTCTAAACTGACATTTTTTAATGTTTAAAGGTATAATTATAAAAATAATGAAAGATCATGGGTAATAATTACAAAAAAAAAAAAAAAAGTTTTTCATATTTTTTTAAATAACAAGCAACAAACTTAGGAACATAACTAATTAATTAAATGTTATTTAGTGTTGTCCTCAAAAGGTAGCTCAATCGGTTGGGATCACACTTAATGAAGTAAAGGTCACTAGTTCGATTCTCCATCCTCTCTCTTGTACATAGAGAGAATAAAGGATGAAATAAAATGCTAATAAGGAAAACACCCCAAATAAAAACATAGAAACAACCAATTGTGTCAATACCTCCCTCAAACTATTAAAATGTTAATCTTCCTCATAAGAACAAAAATACCATTTATAAGATTCAAATAATTAGAATAAAATTAGGAAAAAAAAAAACCATCTTTGGCCAAATGGGGGTCTTAATTGGCCATGGGTGGTTGAACCACCCACCTACTTCAGCCATATATAGGAGTCGTTCATCAGTCCTCTCTTCCTTTCTTTTCTTTATTATTATTTTTTATTTATTAAAAAAACATTTAAAAAAAAACAAAAACAAACTTGATAGAGTTGTTCACAGTAGGAGTGATTTGGCTACTCCCAAATATGGATGAAAAGGGTGGGCGAACCACTTCCATTTTGCAAAAAAAAAATATACGATATTTTTATCTTATTAACATTTTTAGAATTAATTTTGTCTTTCTGTCAGCCTTGAAAAGCATTGATTTTTTTTGATAATTTAAGACTGACATGGACACAGTTAATAATTTAAAAAGAACATTAACAACAAAGTGATAGTTTATGGGGGACAATGTTAATGAAAATGGCATGTGAAATGGGAATTTACACAGTAATTTCAATTTTATTTTTTTTTTATTATTATTTTTTTTTTATTTTTGACTTGTAGGGAAGTACATGACAGCAGTTAAGGGAGTTAGAAAAAGTTGTTAACCGCCTTATATAAAATATATGTATTAAAATACATGAAACACCATTGTTTTTCTGTTTGAATATACATAAAAAAAAAAAAAAATTAAAAAAAGTACAAAAATTTGGAAATGATGTCGTATGTAGTAGGGTATTATTGTATTACCATAAAAATGATTTTTTTTTTTCTTCTTCTTCTTCTAAAAAGCATTAGCGGTTAATAACCACTAACCGCTGGTTAACCACCAAGATAATTACCAAATTTTACCCACCGCCTAGGCGGTTATAGTTAACGCTTTTAGTCACTAATCATAACCATTTTTTACCCCTAATAGCAACGTTAGGTTTGATATAGCACGCCGTTGTGCTCTGTAGCACTACTCTAGCGCATTACGTTTCATATATATATATATCAAGATGCCCAATATCCTTATGATGCTTATAATCTAGGTAGTGATTAAAAAAAATAGCATAAACTGTCGGTATAAGCAGCTAAGCATAGTAAGATCTCTCCTCAGCACGATGCTGTTGGGATTCGGTCAAAGCAAAAGATAATTACTATTCATAGTCACACCAGACAAGTTACTATTCATGAATAGTAACTTCTATATTATTCACAAATTCACAATAGATTCTTAAGTCTATTTAGCCATATTAGTCAAAAGTGCAACGATCCATAATGGGTCTAGTCAAAAGTACAATGATCCACAATGGATCATTGAGTCTATTTAAGAAAGGCAATTCAGAGTTAGGGATGCCGCATTTAGAATACCATTGACCTGAAATGCCTGCTCACCCATTTCTTGCAATTTATAATTCTCGTAATATTTTCTTTATAAACCTTTGAAGCATCAACCTTTGAAATGATTTAAAAGATATATATATCTTTACTTAAGAGTAATATACAAAAGAGGCAATGCATTCTTAACGATGACTTCTATTTGACGCTGTTAATTTACGGTTATGTCTTTGCTTGTTGTTATCCATAGTTAAATCAAGCAAGGTTTTTATGGTCTTTTAACCTAATGATCCTTAAAGCTATCTTCTCAAATTACTATCTTAACCTTCTTGAATAGTTAGAGTTTAGATATTTGTTTGGATATTTTTTTTCTTTTAAGTAATTTAATTATTGTTTTGCCCCTTGAGCTTCACAGATGTCGGCTTTGAGTTGAGATTTTCGGCAGACCTGGGTCCTCCCAGCGTCTGCCTAAATCTGATGTGGCCAAAGCCACGTCAGAATTTTTTTTTTTTTTTTTTTTTAAAAAAATTATTTGATCTTTGTGTTCATGACCTCGTTGTCGACAGTGATGAGGATGATCTTGCTCGCAGGGTAGAAGGGGATCACGTTGGAGTTGATCTAGTTATTGGCGAAGTTCGGGTCGGAGGCTAGCGCCGAGATGTCGCCGTTGGAGGCGCCGATGACGATTCGATCCCAGTGTTCGCCAGGGCTTTGATTATGGCTGGGTCTGATCCGTACAGTCGGACCTTTTTTCTATTGAGGTGGATTGGAGAAGCTTCGCGGTGGCTGAAGATGGCGGGAGGTTGTCGGCAACTTGCCCATAGTTCACGCCGATGAATGATTGTGAGTCTGCACAAAGAAGATCACACCGTTACGGCCAAAAAAACAGAAATGGGTTTGATTGTTCTCAATATTATACTTTCTCTTTTTCGTTTTCTTTCTTTCCAGTGACTTCTTAGCTACCAAACAGGCGGTTACTGTGCACAGTCCCAGAACATTTCGGGAAAGTTTTTTGGAGGGTTTGGGGGGATTTTTTGGAGGGTTTTGAGAAAGTTTTTTAGAGGGTTGAGACATTAGCAACAAAGTTTAATGCATTAGCAGTGAACTGTGAGGCATTAGCAGCAAACTGATGCATTAACAAGGACGTTAACAGCTTCCCCAAAAGGGTTCACCCTTTCCCCTTATGCTATAGTTTTGAATCCCACAGAGGGAGAAAGGAAGAGAAGCCGCTGATGAGAGAAAGAAGAGAAGGATCGGAGAAAGAAAAGATAGCTTAGCATGTTTTCTAGTCTCCAATTTTTTTATTTTTTATTTTTAGAAAAAAGGCCTGGGCAGACCCTGTGCGGACCAGGGTCTGCCGCATAGCAGGACTCGTCGGCTTTTATGAGGAGCTGTTTAGTCATTGCGACATATACAGTTCACAAACTACTACTTTGACGAACTCCTTGTCCTGCGACTGAAACTAAAGATTTTCTTCTCCTGTTTTCTTCGATTTTCTGTCAGAGATCCAACAACTATTGAGAGAAATGCAGAAAGGACGATACATTCTAACAACTCTGTCAGATAACTACGGATTTTCAGCCAAAAAAATCCGGTGAGTTCAGTTGAACGAGACAGAGATAACCTCAAGTCTTTCTCAGTAAGTCTCTTTGGATTTGATCAACTTATAACCTCTCCGATTTTTCTTCTTTGTGTTCTCTCTATGTGTTTGATCACTTTCTCCCTCTTTTCAATTTCTTCTAATCCTGACGGGTTCTTTGCTTTTTTCATTCTTCCTCTATTCTATGATCCCTCTCTCTCTCTCTTTCTAGGTTTAGGATTGATGTGGTGTGACAATGAGGAATGAATGCTGAAGGGCGAGGATAAGAGTATTCATAGGGAGGAGATGCGTGTAACATGCTAGAAAAAGTGGATAATGGGTTAAAATTTGTTTTCAAACTGTCGTCGAACGTTCGGTGTACTACTACTCAACAGTTTTAAGGTTGTAGGCCAAACATTCGGTTTAGTTCCCGGTCAAACATTCGTGCTACAATTAAGGTCGAACATTTGGTGGTTTCCCATCAAACGTTCGGCCATAAGCTAAAAGTTGGATTTTTTTCTTTTCAAATAAAAAAGTTTGTAAAGTCATTGGAATTAACGGTTACATTATAAAAGTGATCAGTGCAAAATGTTATTTTTTGAATGGTTGTATTTATTTTTTATTTTTTGGAATTAGAAATCTTGGGACGTCATAATATGTGTACTTCTCGAGTAATGTTACAAGTTTCTTTTGAGGGATCCGGCTTGTATGCTGTAGGTTTTTTTTTTTTTTTTGAAAGAAATTAAACTTAGTCTCATCCATGAAAGATCAAGAGCAAAGCTCTTACAATACAGGGTAAGCTTTGAAGTATTTGTAACTTAACTACAAAGATACCAACGTCATACAAGACATATTATAGTTCAGATTCTCAAAACAGATCCACTACCAGACAGAACCAACTAATGCATAGGTAACAATTATTTCTTGGCACTGAAGGCTAAGAACCCCAGGCTAACACTTGTCATCCTCGACTCAAAAGCCAGGATAAAATTTACGTCCACAACCTAAAGGTCTGGACCAAGCATCACACCCAAAAGTAGGTCGATCAAGAAATTACTTATTACAATAAAATAAACAACAAAATACAGGGAAATAAAAGCCGATCGCGTGCAAGCCGAAACCGTACAATGGAGGGAGCATTGAAAGCTCGTCGCGGTGGGGACGCGAAAAAAAGTTTGGCAGTGGACGGAGGACGATGAAATTGACGCAGAGGAGATCGGCAAAGCTGTAGTTAAAACTACAGCATACATGCTGTTAAAAAATTGAATAGTGAGGATTTAATTAAAGTAATTGAAAGGTTCATATATGTCATAATAAATATCAATTTTCTCTTTCATCAATTACTTCATCTATTTATTGATATTTATTATGATAAATCAAAACTCTTTAATTACTTCAATTATTTATTATGATAAATCATCACTATTCAATTTATGCCAGATCCTCTATTGAGTCTCTCTAAGAATAATGTGGCTATTAAAATCATCATTGGGCTTGTGATTGATTATTACTAGATTTTGATGAAATAATAATTTTAATAGCCACATCAATTTTAGAGGGACATAAGAGAAAATTCTAAAATTACTTGTACTTCTCCCTAAAAAATAATAGGATCATAATATTTTTGAAACAAAAGATACCCTAAAACTTGACATAAAAGCAAAAGATATTTAAAGGCAAGATATTATTTCAAAAATAATATTCAAATCTTATACCAGCCTATTCTTATCATTCTTGTGCTGATTTATCTGTCAAGATATTCTGATACCATTAATTTGGCATTGACAATATCTTAACCAGACTATAATCATGAAAATTATCATATATCTCTCTATTTTCTTAAAAATAAGAATAATGTTAAAGTCACAAACCCGACAATCTCATACGTGTCATTTTTTTTTTGAAAAAAAAACAAGATGTAGTGTTTTGAATTCAATTTTGTTATAGCCTTATAAGAGAAAAATTGGGTCTATATTGTGGCTATATCACATCTCTAAACCAAAATCTGGTATAGTTTGAAAAATATTCACAAAAAGACTGTCGTCCATGTATAAAGCATCCAAGTCTGGAATCGGTCCCGGAATAACAATATCCTCATGATCAATCCCAGCCGTAGATTCATTTACGGGAGAAGTAGGTCCGATCAAGTCCTCGCCTATTCCACTCTCACCGTTCTCCTTCTTCTCCAGTTGATCACCCAAAATCTCCGAACGATGAGAACTCCAACGCAAAGCAAGACGTTCTCTTTCCTTCTTGATTTTGGTCCTTGGTTTCTGGATAACTTTTTCGAAAAAGTTAAGGTTTTTCTTGATGATGTCGTCTTTGTTATATGAACTCTTTCTTGGCCTCCCTCGACCACGGCGTCCATTCATGGCGACTACCAGCTTGTTAAGAAAGTTAGGGTTTAAAATATTCTTGTTGCCCAGCCGCAAAGATTTATGAGGGACTGAAGAAAACTAGGATTACCAATCTTCTATATATATATATATATTAGAGTTTTAATTACGCCGTCTATATCAGGAATTATAGTCCTGGTCATATTAGGAATTATTATCCTTTCAAATAACAATTTTATAGATAAATTACCAAATTGGTTAGCATAAATAAAACAATATTTGTGAAATGATAGAAATTTTCTCTAAACCGATTTGTATGAAATTTCATCAAATTCACATCAAATGGTGCCAAGTGTCTAACAATTTATTATGCATATTAAATATTAAAGGTCATTAATAATAGTTTACTAATTAAGGTTAACTTCTTTTTTTTTTCTTCTTTTCATATTTTTTTTTGTTAAACATTAGACTAATATTTTGTTTTTTTACCAAGGTTAAAACTAACCTTAAAAATGGAAGACCTAACTTCATATTTGATTAAAAAAAAAAAAAAACTTATTAATTTCACTGTTTACTTGAGGAGAATAACTTATATGTAGAGGTTGCACAAAAGGTGAATTTTATGCAACCCACACAATGAATGACACCTCATCTAAAGTAAAAAAATTGCAAAAAAATTGTGTAGGCCAAAAAACACTAGATTTTGGTAGCTAGAAGAACGAAAAGAACAAGGGGTGGCCAGCAGAGAAAGAAAAGAGAAAGAAGAAAAGAAGAACGGCCGCTCCAACCGTCCCAGCCCAACCGACTGAAACAGGCCGGCACCCACGCCCAGCGGCTCCGGTGAGATTTTTTAGGATGATAAAATCCCAAAAAGGGTTAACCTTCCCCATTAGGTTTTAGTTTTTAATCCAAAATTAAAATTTGAGGCATTAGAAACGAATTTTGTGACATTAGAATCAATTTTTGAGGAATTAGGAGCGATTTTTTAGGCTGAGTTTGGTAAAAAACTCGCCAGAGAAGCATCAAAACTCGCCGGAGATGCCTCAACACTCGCCGGAGATGGTGACGCGTGACCCAGCGGCTGGGTCAGCCGTGGGTCTCCGGCAATGACGTTTAGGCCGGCGACGTGCGTTGATGGAGCTCCGGTTGTAGTGGTCAGATCTGTGCACTTGGGCGTGGGCAACTCCGGTGAATGGTAGTGCGGCGTGGTGCGGGTCTGCGCCGGCGTTGGGTCTCTAGCAGTGTGGGTGCACCGGTGTTGGGTATCCGGGGCTTGAACTGGGTGGCGGCAATGGCGACGAACTGGGCGGCGACAACGAGTTGGGCTGGACGGCGGCGTGAAAACTGAGCAAGAAGGGCGTGAAAAAATTGAACGAGAAAACAAAGTCCTACCTGGTTTGAACAATTGAAGCAAATAATCTAGTGCATCCAAAATCTTTTTCAAACTTGCTCCAGGCTGATGTGTCAATCATTTAGTGACTGACACAAAAATTACTTTTTGTGCAACATCACTACCCAAGATGCTCTCTTACTTGAGAGTATGTATAACATTAACTCCTATATACACATTTTCTGACGTGAAAGAAGGATCCTCTCACCCAAAGTTGTCACGGGCCGGGGAACAATGAAGTTTTTCAGGCGGCTACTTGAAACACTCGTATGCTTTAGAAGTCAAGAAAAAGAAAGAAAGTCAAAAACCACCGAAGTCGAAGTAGCCAAGCCTAGTTGCAATAATGCCGCTACTGAAGTAGAAGCAGAAGAAAAGGAAATTCACGTGGATACCGAGGAGAAACGTGATGAGCAGCCAGACCACTGTAACGAACACGACAGAGATGAAACACCGCCGCAGCATCAAGTTTCTCAACCCAATGATGAAGCCGTCGTTCTTCAACTACAGTGGCCAGACAATTCATATCGGGAATGTGTTAAAAAAATTTTGGTGTCCTAAAATTTTTTTCACTTTAAAAATTTGGTAATTCAGACAATATTTGCATCACAAAAAAATGTTTATAAAAGTTCATAAATATGTGCTCAAATTGATATATTATAAATGTAACATGCCAACACTATATTAAAAAGACAAAAATACAAAAAAGTGTCTAGAACTGTACTTTACAGTCTCTTAAAAATACGAAATCATCAAGTATCGAATCTAAATCGAAGCTCTCAGCAAGTTAAATTAATCCATTCATAAACTTAAAGTTTACTCATGAACCTAAAATGTTCAAGTTAAATCACGACCCTGTAAGAAATAATCAAAGTTTATAAACATTAAACAACAGAATAAACAATCATACGGATATTAAAATTTACCATACATATGTATTAAATAAGAATTTTTTGTTACCACACGAATGTATTAAGTTTCAGCATTATTAAAGTTTTTTTTTTTTTTTTTTTTGGGACATGTCCGTACAAGAGGGGGAGGAAAAATTCGAACTAGTGACCTCTGCTTCATTAGACGTGGTCCTAGCCGATTGATCAGCTACCTCTTGAGGACTAGCATTATTAAAGTTTACCATACACAACATTATATCTTTGAAATTATTATTATTTTTTTATTTTTGGGAAAAAAAAAAAATTATATCTTTGGCCTTTGGGGGTGCCATGGCACCCCCAAAGGCCCATGTGGCTCCGCCACTGTTCAACATGACATGTCAGCTGATCAGGCATATGAAGTTTCGTATTCTATCTATCCATCAAACAATAGTAGCTCTTTGTCTGTCCATCCCCCGCCCGCATATTACAATCCTTCCATGAGTGAAAACCCGCTTTCTATCCGCCTTATGAAGTTTGATTAATTTTAATCTATATTAAGTTATCACATTAACATATAGTTATTTAACATTTTGAATTTTTTATTTAAACCATTCACTTCATTTTTTCTTGTCTTTTTATTACTTTTATTTAGCTACTTACCAAGGAAGTGGAGCCGTTCACTCCATTCAGGGTAAGCAAATTAATTTTTCTTTTTGTGTATATGAATATTAATTTTTAAAACCCAAATCAAATAAATAAAAAAATAAAAAGCCCCTTGCTTGTTCTTTTTCTTTCTTTCTATTTTTTCTTAAAATTGATATGTTTTTGTGCTAATACCATCTAAGCCAACGTTAGCTTCTTTAAATCTAAACTTTTTTTTTTTGTTGGTTTTTAATCAAATCTGACATTAAGTCTTCCCTTTTTAAGGTTAGTTTTAACCTTGGTGAAAAAACAAAACGTTAGTCTAACGTTTAACCAAAAGAAAAAAAGAAGAAGAAGAAGTTAACCTTAGTTAGTAAACTACTATTAATGATCTTTAATATTTAATGTGCATAGTAAATGCTTAGATGCTTGGCACCATTTGATTTGGGTTGAACGAAATTTCATATAAACCGGTTTAGAGGAAATTTCTGTCTAAATTTATGTCCTTTGTGAAAGGGGTTTGCTAGAGGTTCTCTCCGCAGTGTTCTCCTGACGTTCTCTTAGTCTTACTAGAACATGATTTAAAAAAAAATAAAATTATAGTACCATTTTTTTGCCAACAGATTAATTTTTATGAGTTAATATTTAGGTTCTAATGCTTTAAAACTTGTTTTTTGATTCAAAACTAAAACCTAAGGGTGGAAGGTTAACCCTTTAGGGGATTGTATCACCCAAAATTGATTTGATCATTCTAAATTTAATACTAATGCCTCAATTTTGGTGCTAATGCTTCAAATTTGATGATAATGCCTCAAATTTGGTGCTAATGCCTAAAAAAACGGTGGTAGAGGCCACTACAATTTTATTTTTTCTTAAATCATGTTTTACCTAAGTCTGAAAAAACGTTAGGAGAACACTATGAGAAAAATCCCTAGCATTTTTCTTTATGAAATTACTCTAAAAAATTAACGTAAAAGAATACGGGATTGTCAAAAAAAAAAGAAAGAAAGATAGTAGTAGAATTGGAGGTGGTTAATTATTATTTCCTATATGGGTATTCATAATATAGTTAATTATTACTGATGATAATATATTAATATAGTTTATTGTGTTTTAAAGGTTACGAGTTTCTCAAATTAAAGGGGACAAAAATTTGCAGCCATACATAGGGGTGGTTTATCAGTCCTTTCTCCCTTTTCTTTTCCTTAAAAAAAAAAAAAATCCTTGATAAAGTGGTTCACAATAGGGGTGATTTTGCTACTCCCAAATATGGTTGAAAAGGGTGGGCGAACCACTCCCATTTTGCAAAAAAATCTATTAGATATTTTTATCTTATTAAAATTTTTGGAATTAATTTTGTCTTTTTGTCGGCCTTGAAGAACATTGATTTTTTTTGATAATTTAAGGCTGACATTGACATAGTTAATAATTTTAAAAGAACATTAACAACATAGTGATAGTTTAGGGGACAATGATAATGAAAATGGCATGTGAAATGGGAATTTACACTGTAATTTATTTTATTTTATTTTATTTTTGCTTGTGAAGGAAGTACATGACAGCAACTAGGGCTGAAAATCGCCCGCTAACCACTTTTGAAGGTAGTTAGAAAAAGTTTCTAACCACCTTATTTAATATATATATAATATAAAAATCTGGAAATAATGTCGTATGTAGTAGGGTATTATCGTATTACATTAAAAAGGATTCGTTTTGCTTTTTTTTTTTTTCCTAATTTTTTATTCTGAAAAGCATTAGCGGTTAATAATCACTAACCGTTGGTTAACCACCTAGGCGGTTAAAGTTAACGATTTTAATCAATAACCACTAATTATGACCGTTTTTTTACCCCTAATGGCAACGTTAGGTTTGATATAGCACGCTAGTGTGCTCTCTAGCACTACTCTAGCACATTACGTTTCATATATATATATTAAGATGTCCAAGATCCTTATGATGCTTATAAAGACAGTGATTTAAAAAAAAAGTAGTATAAATTGTCGATATAAGCAGCTAAGCATAATAAGATCTTTCTTCAGCACGATGCTGTTAGGATTTAGTAAAAGCAAAATAGAGTCACTATTCATAGTCACACCAGACAAGTTACTATTCATGAATAATAATTTTTGTATTATTCACAAATTCACAATAGATTCCTGAGTCTACTTAGTCATATTAATCAGAAGTGCAATGATCCACAATGGATCCCTGATTCTATTTAAGAAAGATAATTCAGAGTTAGGGTCACCACATTTAGAATACCATCGACCTGAAATGCCTGCTCACCCATTTCCTGCAATTTGTAATTATTGTAATATTTTCTTTGTAAACCTTTGTAGCATCAACCTTTGAAATGATTTCAAAGATGTATATATATCTTTACTTAGAGTAATATACATACTGTCAATTTACGGTTATGTCTTTGCTCGTTGTTCTCCATAGTTAAATCAAGCAAGGTTATTATGGTATTTTAACCTAAAGATCCTTAAAGCTATCTTCTCAAATTACTATCTTAACCTTCTTGAATAGTTGGAGTTTAGAGATTTGTTTGGATTTTTTTTTTCTTTTAAGTAATTTAATTACTGTTTTACCCCTTGAACTTCACAGATGTCGGCTTTTGTGATGATCTTTTTAGTCATTGCGACATATACAATTCACAAACTACTACTTCGAAGAACTTCTTGTCCTGCGACTGAAACTAAAGATTTTCTTCCTCTGTTTTCTTCGATTTTCTGTCAAAGATCCAACAACTATTGAGAGAAATGCAGAAAGGACAATACATTGTAACAACTCTATCTGATAACTGCAGATTTTCAGCCAAAAAATCCGGTGAGTTCAATTGAACGAGACAGAGATAACCTCAAGTCTTTCTTGTAAGTCTCTTTGGATTTGATCAACTTATGACCTCTGTTTTTTTCTTGTTTGTGTTCTCTCTATGTGTTTTGCCTTTCTTTTTTTTAACTGGTCTTTGATGAATAAATCTAGGTTTTAAGATTCTGGTTAGATTTGTGAGTTGGGTGTATTGTAATGTCAGCTTGGAAGGTAGGGTTGCTGACATCAATGGCCGGGGACTGCCAATGATTGCTATGACCATGTTTATGCCGTTATGCGGATGGGGCCGAGATCGTTCAGGAATGCGACATTAGTCATTAATTAGGATCTTTGAAAGGGAGTGTGCTAAGGTGGACGGTTGTCGGTTGATGATGGATTACTCCAATAATCTCAGCTTTTGTGAACAGGTTAATCCCTCTCTCTGTTCTTTTTCTTATTTATTTTTATTTTTGTTTCTTGAAAGTTTTTTTACTCGTTGTATATGCATATATTTAAGAACTTAATTCCTTTTGTTTTATAGGAATGCTTAGTTTAGCATCAATATCACGTACAATTCTACTTAATTGGCATATTCTATCTACTATTGATATATTTTTTTTCTTATGGCTTTTCATTGTTGAGTGAAGGTTCTAACTAACTGAAAATTATTACTTTTTGGAGGTCATTACAAGTCAGGACATTGCATTTTTTTGGACTATGGCATCTCATGGAAGAAGAGGCATTGTCTTAATAGAATAAGGCAAAGTCAATTCTACTTAATTGGCATATTCTATCTACTATTGATATATATAAATATATATATATTTTTTTTATGGCTTTTCATTGTTGAGTGAAGGTTCTAACTAACTGTAAATTATTACTTTTTGGAGGTCATTACAATTTAGGACATTGCATTTTTTTGGACTATGGCATCTCATGGAAGAAGAGGCATTGTCTTAATAGAATAAGGCAATTTTTTTTTTTTTTTTGGTGTTTGAGATGTTTCTGACGTAGGAGGCAATAAAGTAATATTGAAGGAAACAGTGGACCATGTGAGCTAGCTTTTCTACGACTTTCTTCTTTTTTTTTTTTTTTGCTGGTTGTCTCTTTTACTCATCTAAGTCCACTTGCTTCTGATTCCATTGAATATGTATAGAAGGTCACCTTGTTTGTGGAGGTCTCTTGATGAAATTTTGTTATATGTTTAGGAAGGAAGAAGGCATGCAAGTTTGAGCATTTTTTGGTTTATGAAGCGATGTTAATGTATATATATATATCTAGCCACAAGTATTATTATTTTGGATCTTTAGCTCACTCTTAGATATCTTATTAGTTTTTTTTTTGGCTAAAAATTTTGGTTTTGACGTGATAATCATCTTTTGTTTTCGCCTCCTATAGCTCTTAAATTGTACAATAAAGGATGATGGTTTTGTTGGACTGACTTGTCTCTTAGAGAGCACAGTGTGCTTTTGGTACCGAGATTGGACTGAAATTGTCCAATCTCTGGAGCAATATGATTCTAATGTTCTTTTAATTTCATATTCAATGGTTTTGCAGCTTGATTCATTGTCTAAATTGGAATGAGAGGCCATACAAAAGGGCCTCTACTTTGATGAGGAAATGGTAGTTTCAACTTGATATTACATATTTTCATTTTATGATGCAAAAGAATTGCATAAAAAATGCCATAAGTCTCCATCTTAGAATTGGTTAAGAGCATTCTCTTTCCTTTTCTTATTTTCGTCGATTTTCTGTAAAAAATCTAACAAATCATAGATGCAACTACAACTCTATTAGACAAAGACCTAGATGACCTGGGTTCTCTGCTAAAAATTGTCTTCGATCTTTTCATTGAGTTAAAGGTAATAAAGGGCCAAAATCAATTTCCCTCTTTTCAATTTCTTCTAAACCTGACGGGTTCTCTGCTTTTTCATTCTTCCTCTATGATCTCTCTCTCTCTCTCTCTCTCTCTTTCTAGGTTTAGGATTGATGTGGTGTGACAATGAGGAATGAATGCTAAAGGGCGGAGGAGAAGGGTATTTGTAGGGGGAGAGGTGTGTAACATGCTGGAAGAAGTGGATAATGGTTTAAAATTCCTTTTCACACTGTCATCGAACGTTTGGTGTACTATTACTCAACGATTCTAAGGTTGTAGGTCGAACATTCGGTTTAGTTCTTGGTCAAACATTTGTGCTACGGTTAAGGTCGAACATTCGGTGGTTTCCCATCAAACGTTTGGCCATAAGCTAAAAGTTGGATTTTTGCTTTTCAAATAAAAAGTTTTTAACACCATTGGAATTAACGGTTGCATTATAAAAGTGATTAGTGCAAACTGTTATTTTTTGAATGGTTGTATTTTTTTTTTTTTTGTTCACAATAGGGGTGATTTTGCTACTCCCAAATATAGAGGTTTAGTGACGGTTTTTTTAGTGTCGGTTTAAAGAACCGACACTAATACATGCCCAATAGTATCAGTTTTAGCCCGACACCTCTTAAAAAGGGGTGTTGGTTCAACAGTAACCGACACTATTAAGAGGTGTCGGTTACTGTTGAACCGACACCTCTTTGAAAAAAGTTAAAAACCCCCGCGCACGCTCCATATATTGTTCCCCTGCGATTCCAGGCTCCATTGTTCCACTGACAAGTCTTAGATCGTGGTTTTCCGGCCCAAGGTCGACGAGATCTCCCTCCTCACCGTCAACTCCTCCTCCTCTCCGGTCAGCTCTCTCTCTCTCTAGGTTTCCTGCCTCTGGTAGAGTTTTTTTTCAAGGTTCATTTTTTTAATGAAATATTATCTGTTTTGGCTGCTGGGTTTTGGGGTTTTATATTTTTGGTCTTCTTTGTGATGTGGGAAAACGTGGGTGTGTGTTGGATTATGGAATTTAGGTAGGTTTGAATGTTTGATAAGTGGGGTCGGGGAATTACGTGCAGGTGAATGTTTGGAAGGATGAGAGTGCAGTGTGGCCGGTCGCTAACCCTGTTTTGACCTGTGCTTCTGTTTCTCTACTCACAGAAAAGCAGAGGTAAGGGGTTTTCTTGGTGTTTTGTTTATGGGTAAGCTTGGTTTTGAGTTATTTTGTTGAGCCTTGGTGTTTGAGGGCCATGAGAAGTTGAGATTAGGAATTGAGGTGATTGGATGTCATGGTTTCCATGGAGACTTATTCAAAAAATGGAAGCTGGAGGCTGAGACCCACGCATCTGGTTCTTTGATTGTGCTGGTTGTTGGCCGTAGAATGAGGGGCTGGAGTTGATAGTTGTGGAAGAGAAGTTTTAGAGGCGAAATAGGAGAGCGCAGCGTGGGATTGACACGTAGCTGGATAAAGAGCATGAGAGTTATGCTTCTATTGGACCAGATCTGCTTCATCTCTCCCTCTTTCTTTTTATTATTCCTTTTTGTTAAAAAAAGATATCAAACTGGCAGCCTATAGGGGTCAAGTGTAGTCTCGTGTCACACTACCGGGACTCATGTTGACAGACATGGATAGAATATCTACATCGAATGTGAATTAGAAGTCCAATGAGTAAGCTGATCAATTTAAATTAGAGAGACCAAACTGACAGTACATATGAACATGACGGGACCAAATTTAACTTTAAATTTTTTGATCATAGAACTGTTTATTATTTGCTTCTTTTGATTTAAAGCCTTCTTTCATCAAGTATTGATTAGTTCCCAATTGTAGATTCGAAGGTCTCAGATATAAATGGTTGTGTTGTTGCTCGAGATGAAGGTATTAGTGCTCAAGCCTCTAGTGAAGCTTCCAAGTAAGTGGCTCTTGCATCTGCATCTGTGCTTCTCCATGTCGCTTTTATGTGCTCATATGATTGAACATGTAGTGGCGGTTGCTAATGATGAGCAAAATCAAATGATGACAATTTTGGAAAACATATATAGATAGTGAATGGTGAAGAGTCTCATTGTCAAATCACCTTATATTTAGCTCTTATATCTGATTGTCTCTTCTCCTTTGTATTTCAGGTCAAGGGGTGCATCCAATATTTTGAATCAGTTATCTAGATTTTCAAAAGATGTGAAAGTGCTTTTGCTTGATAAAGTCTATGTTGTGAATGTTTTAGGTACTTTCCCATCTCAGTTTTTTCTTCATTAAGATACAAACTTGGAAAAGTATCAATTCAATATCTTACAATTTTGATTGATCTTGATGATAACATTTTTGTATGCATGTCTATATATTTCTGAATTCTTGTCATACAGATATGAAAATGTGATCATTTTTGTCATCATATTCTTTGTTAGTCTCATTCTAGAGTTTCTAACGGGAATGGTGACCTTCAGGTTACTTATCATATATTCTAAATATTTGTTTTGTTGTGGTGGTGTTTTTATTAATAATTTCACTTCCATTTGGTTGGCAGGTTACATATCATACAACTTCGTTATTGGAGCATACTCATACTGGGGACCAAAGGCTGGTTATAACATTTATCATATGGTATTGCTTGTTATATTTCTATATTGAATTAAGTTTAGTTTCTGCAAATTTTATTGTGATATTTTATTTATTTATAATCTTCGGAGTAGTCATACTACAGATGAAGAGGCAAGCTTACACTGAAGTTTATTTTTATCCCTTTCCATATTTATATACCTGGACTGATTGGATGTTTTATCATCAGCTGTTTGTTATAGATATGGAACTTGTATTGTGTCTTTAATTTCAGAATTGTCTGACAATAACAATTTTGATTGTTTATCATTTTCTAAATATTCCTCTGCTCCTGTAACAGCTTCTTTCTGCAGCAACATTACTAGGTGCAATGTTTTGCTTCAGTGCCTTTTGTTTTAAAAGCTTGTATGGTTTTGTAGCTCTTTTCTCAGTGGGTGAGATACTAGCCTTTGCTACACAGGAAAGTTTATCATGTTGTGAGTTGGGTTAAAAATTTGATTTACTGTCATATTTTATTACCATTATAACTTTGCTTTTGCAGGCTCCTGTTAATTATGTGTCTCCATTGTGTCATACCTGGTTTTGCAGGCTCCTGTTTAAAAAGGTGTCCTTTTAAAAGGTGGTGGTTTTTTAAAAGTCGACACATTTAAAAAGGTGACGGTTTTTTAAAAAACCGACACTATTGGAAAGGTGTTGGTTGAGCAGTGGTACTATTCAACCGACACCTTTCCAATATGCCTAAACCGTCACTAATTTACATTTCCCTACCCTCAATTAGCTTCTTTAAAACCGACACTATTAAACCAACACTATTGAATTAATGTCAGTTTTTAGCTCTAAACCAACACTAAAAAAGTCACTAAACCTCCATATTTTTGTAGTTAAGAAATCTTGGGACATTACAGCATGTGTATTTCTTGGGTAATGCTACAAGTTCTTGTGTCTCTCGAGTTGCTCTAAGAATAATGTGGCTATTAAAATCATCATTGGCTTGTGTTTGATAATTATTAGATTTTGATCAAATAGTAATTTTAATAGCCACATCATTCTTGGAGGGACTTAAGAGATACAAGTGTAACTTCTAAAATTACTTATACTTCTCCCTAAAAAAAATAGGATCACAATATTTTTGAAACAAAAACTACCCTAAACCTGACATAAAGGCAAAAGATATTTAAAGGCAAGATATTATTTCAAAAATAATATTCAAATCTTATACCAGCCGGATTCTCATCATTCTTGTGCTGATTTATCTGTCAAGATATTTCAATACCATTAATTTGGCATTGACAATATCTTAACCAGATTATAATAATGAAAATTATCATTTGGATTATCATATATCTCTCTATTTTCATAAAAATAAGAATAATGTTTAAGTCACAAAATAGACCAAACAAATATCAAACTTCTTTTCAAGGTTTGGTGTTTTGAATTTAATTTTGTTCTTTTTTTTTAAAAAAAAAAAATTTATAAATGACACGTGAGAAGTGTATATGTTTTGGTTGCATCACATCTCTAATTCAAAATTTGGTATACTTTGGAAAATATTCACAAAAAGGCTGTCGTCCATGTATAAAGCATCCAAGTCTGGAATCGGGCCCGGAATAACAATATCCTCATCATCAATCCCAGCCGTAGAATCATTTACGGGAGAAATAGGACCGATCAAGTCCTCGCCTATTCCACTCCCACCGTTCTCCTTCTGCTCCAGTTGATCACCCAAAATCTCCGAACCATGAGAACTCCAACGCAAAGCAAGACGTTCTCTTTCCTTCTTGATTTTGGTCCTGGGTTTCTGGATAACGTTTTCGAAAAAGTTAAGGTTTTTCTTGATGACGTCGTCTTTGTTGTATGAACTCTTTCTCGGCCTCCCTCGACCACGGCGTCCATTCATGGCGACTACCAGCTTGTTAAGAAAGTTAGGGCTTAAAATATTCTTGTTGCCCAGCCGCAAAGATTTATGAGGGACTGAAGAAAACTAGGATTAACAATCGTTTAGAAAGATATATATAATATAATTATAGTATTTTAATTACACCGTCTATATTAGGAATTATTAGGAATACTAGTCCTGGTCATATTAGGAATTAGTATCCTTCCAAGTTTCAAGTAACAATTTTATAGATTTTGGAAATTACAAAATTGGTTAGCATAAATAAAACAATATTTGTGGAATTACTCTAAAAAATTAACGTCAAAGAATATGGGATTGTCAAATAATGTAATTGATTATAAATCTTGGGGTTATTAAACCTTATCAAGATAGTAGTAGAATATAGAACCTCTCAAGTTGAGTACTCTTATCTGAGTAATGCTACAAGTTCCTCTTGTGTCCCTTTAAGAATGATGTGGCTCTTAAATCATTTTTGAGCTTGTGATTAATTATTATAGGATTTTGATCAAATGGTAATTTTAATAGCCACATCATTCTTGGAAGGACACAAGAGTGATACAAGAAGGACTTCTAGAATTACTCATCTTATCTCACGAGTTAATTAGATAAAAAGAAAAAGAAAAAGAAAAAGGAGTCTAGTAGTAATTATCTGTTTATGACACTTATTTAAGTAAGTAGGGTCATTTGTACTATTTAAATGACCATGATTACTGATGTGATGAAATAATGGTGGTTAATTATTATTTCCCATATGGGTATTCATAATATATATATAATTTTTTTTCCTAAGCAAATAAGGAAAGAGCTACAGAGAAGGATCTTTCCTACTTCTGATCCGAATGGAAGAAGAAGTGAGAGATCCTGAAAACAATCATGGGGTGGGCTCCCCAACAACAAACCCAAATAGTAAAAAGTAGTGCAAATATAAGAACAAATACTGGATCCGATCCAAAAGGACCGACCAGCAGGCAATGGTGATTGCCAGTGATTCAAAAAGAATCATAAGCAAGCCGGGCCTATTTTAGGGCCGCACAAGGCGGTGTAAAATGCAAAGAAACTTCGTGAAGAGTCCAATGCGGGTAAAACAACCACCATTGTGAAATAATGGTTGTAAAGCAGGCACTACAAAGAACCAAAGGGAAGCCGAAGGACGACCATCAGCAACAATTTCCTCCTCAAGATCAAACCACATCATGTAAGGGAGATAAAAGCCCACAAAAAACAAATAAAAATACATAAAAATAACAATATAGAGGAAATAAAAAAAGCAGTAAAAAAGCCCACTGAGCAGCGGTTGAGGACAAGGCAGATGAAGGTTGGCGGGAGAGCTTCTGGCACCAGCTCGAGGTGGACACGGCGGCGCGTGAGATGCACGCGCAGGAGCGTGAGATCCACGCGCGGGCGTGTGAGATTCAAGCGCAAGCGCGTGCGGATCACATGGCGGCGCGTGGTGGCTGGAACGGGGCAGTGAAGGCATCGACGGGTAGCTGGGACGATGGGGAAGACCCTGGTGGGGCGCGTCGGAGCTGTGGAGGAACGAAGATCTACAGATCGGGCTTGGAAAAAACCGGAGCTGAACACCACCGTAAAACCGAGAACGACGCAACGACAGGGGGTGGAAATAGGCCAGAGGAGGCCGACTAGGTAGGGCGGAGCGGACCCTAGGCGGATGAACGAGGCCGGAGCTCAGGGGAAAAAAAGAGAGAAAAAAAGAAGAAACGGCAACGGGGGGGGGGGAGGGGTGAGAGATGGCCGCACTAGGCGGAGGGGAAGAGGGGAGGAAGGAGAAAACAAAATCTCTTCCCCCTCCCCCGGATAGAACTGCACAGAGGCGGTGGAAAACCTCACTGAGGAGGTGGAAAAAACCCAACGAAAAAATCTTCCCTCAGGAGAGAGAAGAGAGCTTTTCGGGGAGGGAAAGTAATCCTAGGACTCACACCGGGTATTCATAATATAGTTAATTATTACTGATGATAATATATTAATATAGTTTATTGTGTTTTAGAGGTTACGACTTTCTCGAAGTAGCGATTGAAGGGGACAAAAATTTGCTACAAACTTATCTAATAAAGTGACACGTGTCCCTTAACATGTAAGAATCACTTCTTTTTTTTTTGACATGTCCATACTAGAGACCTTCGCTTTATGAGGCTCTGTCTCTAACCAATTGAGCTACCTTTTAGAGACAATTACATGTTTTTTTAATAACATGTGCTTGTCACATGTTTTTTAATAGTTATGAGACACGTCATTTTATTAGATGAGTTTGTATAAATTAATTACAAACGAGTTTATAACAAATTTATATCCAATTAAAAGGCCCCTCAAAATAACTATGTTTATTTTTTTTCTTCTTCATTGATGATTTGTAGATCAAAGAATCAAACATGAGCAGTTGCTAGCTAGGCCCTGATTACAATATTATAGATACAATTTGGAATTTCTTTAATCAAAACCCTATCCATGACATGCATACTTGGTGGCTTTTCTAGCCAAACCATGAGCTGTTAAATTTAGGCTCTTCTAATATGTTCAATCCTGCAGCACGATGTCAGCAACCACATACGACTTTGTGTTTGTTACTAATTGATTCAAACCATCAAACCAACACCACTATATATATATATATATATATATATGAAGTTGATGGTCAAAAAGTTAATTTTCTCCCTAGCCTCCTCAGATTTATAATAGAATATAATTAATAAAAGTTAGAATAGAAGGACAAAAACACTTTTAGTAGTGGGAATTTCTTTTTTCTTTTTTCTTTGCCGGGCTTTTAGTAGTGGAGATTAATCTCAATCCTGATCTACTTTCTGGTAGCACCGGAACAATCATCCAGTTTCCTAGAGACATCATCTCCTCTCAATAAATCTAGTAGCAGACATCACACATTCGAAATCATTGATATATATATATATGTGGATTATAAGGGATTTTGATATAAATATATCATTGAATCTGTAGGACATATGTAGATCCTGTAGATCCAATAATGAATTTTAAAAAAATGATGAACCATAGATAGATGAGAGCTATATAGAAATAACATAACTCTGTACAGAAAAACAAGAAGAAGATAGCACAGATAATGAGGGAAAAAGTTGCATTATATATTTGAGGAAGGCAATCATCAATCGAGAAGATCTATAATCCCCAGAACTACAAAACAAATATGCTTCAAACCATCCTCTCTACGAGCAAGCTCTGGCGGATAAGCCAATCCCGGAAACCGTTTGAAGGCATTGTGGCAAGCATTTGGATAATCCGCAGCCGCAGTGACGTGCATGTAAGCATAATCATATGACTCGGCGCCCAAATCCTTGACAGAAGCTTGGAGAGCGTCGGCAGCATAGGTATACTTGTCGGAGCACTCCTTGAGGACCTTCTTCTTGATCGTGTCATTACCATTAATGCTAAGCAACTGAGAAGACAAGTAGGAGGAAGTTGCAGTGGCATTAGCAATTCCAATCCCGACCATGATGGCAGCCAATCCCTTGGTATCTGCATTCAGGCTGGTGGGATTTGATTTGAGAGAAGATAGGCAAAGGTCGTAGTATTTGGTGTTTTTGCATGTGTTTTGGATCAGATTGGCGTCTCCAGCCACAAAAATACAGTGAGGAAATGCAAGGAAGAGAAGAGAGAGCAAGAAAATATTGGTAGAACCCATTTGAGAGAACTATGAAATTAATTGCTCTACTTTGTGATAGTCCTTTTCTATTAATATGACTCCTATTTATTGATCAGGTCAATGTGTTTTCCTCATAGGTAGCTCAATTGATTGAAGACTTTACTTCATGAAGTAGAGATTATTAGTACGAATTCTTTTTCCCTTTTTTTCTCTCATTATGCGGACATGTAAAAAAAAAAAAAAAAAAAAAAACCCAAGCGGTTTTGCTCATAAGAATTATGTATAGAGTTTGAATCATCTTAAGTGCAAACAATTCTCTGAAATCAATCCGGCCATCAGCAAAATCGAAGTACTATGAAACACATCTACCTAAAGTTTATCCGACACGAATGAAAGACCTGCCTTGGAGGGGTCGGTCGTTATTAAAAAACATTCTAGATCAATAATGTCTTTTTGACTTACGTTGTCATGGTCATTATTTAACTATATATACAAAAAGAGTTTTTTACAGCTGCATTTACTTTGTTGATGTGAGGCCTTGTTTGGCACTTAGCCAGCTGCCCAAAACTGGATCACGGGTTACGATCGACCAACGACAAGATCCTCAATTCTATGTCCTTTGAGCTTTGGAATGTTCTGTTTTGCTAACAAGAAGACACTATAAGTGGACAATGTGTTTACTGTTCAGTCTACAGATCTAGTATTTTGAACCACGAATTATTAGATATTGTGTACTGTCTATGCATATAAAATAAGCAGCGGCAATTTAAAGCCATTCGATCATTTCTTTTTTCTATGTATGTGTAAAAAGTAATGGCAGGCGGTGCCCATGAGCCCATCGCATGCCAGCCTAGACAGTTATCTTTGTGGAGTAACGTTATGTGTGTCATATATATATATATATATGCACTAAAAGTAGAAAAACACATCCACATTATTGTGCAGAACAACTTGTTGCTGCAAATATATGTGTGAAAATGATGCTCTCTCTCTCTCATTGGTTTTTTTTTTTTTAGATTGTGGATATTGTAGATATCGTTCTAGCAATGTACTCTATTGCCGAGAGAAGAAATCGTTGCTAATTTAAGAGACAAATACGTGAAACAACTTCTGTTAAATATTGTCTTGATATAAGAGAAGTACCCTAATTTATGTTTCCAAATTAGTATCAAAGCCAACATTATTGTTATGGTACTTTTGAAAAACATTGATAAATCCAACAAGTTAGGAAAAAAAAAAAAGTACTCATACGGTCGCGTCCACCAGCCCTTCTTTGGTAACATCTATAAAATTAACACAATTTTACAGGTAAATGTATGAGTCTAATTAAAGCTCAACAAGTATTAATATTTTTACTTTAATGTGTATGATGCAAACTAAACGACACAAAAGGAAAAAGAAAGAAAGAAAGCTTGCTTTGTGTGATGAAGATTTGAAGGAGAAAAAATATAGCAACATATATGTAGCCAATCGAAGTCTTCTTGGAAGATAGTTTTGATCTTTATCCTTCAATTCATAGTAACCAAAATTGCAGGGAAAGTAATGACGAGTATGAAGAACTAGGCTGTGAGGAGAGTAGTGCTTTGATGATGATCATGATGATAACGACAACGACAACCACCACGTCCACGGCCATGACGGAAGACAGTTCGATCTTTATCCACCAATAATCCAATTCATAGGCACCAAAATGGCTTGTATGAGGATGGTGATGATAGAATTGTGGAATTGAGAACAATTTCTGCAGCGCGTGTTTACTAAGGAGGTGCCGTGCAATACATGGTATATGCATGAGCATGAGATAATTGTTGTAGCCCACATGCATGAGATAATGGTTCCATGTTCATCCTATATATGCTGAACTCGGTCGAAAATATTTCTCAATGGAAAGATGTTAAACCTAAAGAGAACCACTTGAGACAAGGTTGGAGAGAGCTTTGAATACGGGTATTGCTTTCTTGAGATCAATTTTCCTCCCCTTTTTTCAATTATTAAGTCAAATGACAACACCCCCCCCTAAAAAAAAAAGAAGCATTAAGTAACTGTTCTCTCTCCTAAAAAAAAAAAAAAAAACCGATAGTCCTCCCCCACCGGCTGCCATGGGAGGAGGGAGTCTCGGCTCCTTCCTCCTCCTCCTCACCCTTCCGCCCTCTCCCTCTCCATCACCCTACCCTTCCTGTCTCTTTTGAGGCCAAATCCGTCTTTTCGAAGATCCTATCCACCTCTTCGGAAGTCCTATCCATCTCTTTGGAGGCCTTATCTTACGCTTTTGTCGTATTTTCTTTGTTCAATAATTGCATCGCTCAATCCTCCACCGTAAATCCATCATTCACCGGCTTCAACGATAGCTCACATCCTCGAATTTGCTCCCTTTGCTCCATTCTTGGAATTTTTAGATTTGATTTTTTCAAAATCAGATCTATTCGGGAAGTCATCTCCATACATGCGCTCCTCCACCTTGTTCCTAGGTGTCATCGCTTCCGTCTGCTGCATGAACAGCCCCCATACGAAGTCCACGCATCAAAGCGTGAGCAACACTTGCCAATGAGTAGTTCTCACTTGCCGGCGCGTGCAATCCACGCGCCGTCCTCTCCAGTGCTGCATCTCTGGTGCTTTGCCTCATCCACCTTTGCCTCCGCCTCCAATGCACCTCCATTGTTCGATGCTATTATCTAGTTTGTTCTGGGTTTTGTTTTTTGCTTTTATGTTCATTTTTTTTCTGTATTTTTAAGAATTTCTTCCGCCGTTTGTATTTATTTGATCTTTGTGGTTTAGGAAGGATTATGGAACTTTCTCGGTTCTATTTTTCTCCTTAGATCATTTGGTTATGCCATCTCTGACACGCCAAGTCTTACCGCCTTCATTGGCGGCCAATTTTCTTGGTCCTTGCACTAAGAAAGCATAGGCCAGCATCATTCATTTGATGCATTGCCTCTTTTATTTTCTGTTTACTTGTTGTTAGTTTGAAGTATTGGCTAAGTTTCGTGATCAAAATGAAAAGAAAAGAGCCAAGCGTTCGGACGGGATTCATTGCCGTTCGGACGTGATGCAATCAAGGACTTCAGTACTAAAACCCGAGAGCTCCGTTCGCAGGCCCGTTCGCATCCCGTTCGCAGCCCGTTCGGACGCCTTCGAACGCGCCGCGCCAAGTTTGAAGAATGCGACGTAAGAAAGCGATGGAAACCTAGAAATTTCCACATCAGTAATAGTGACCGTCCGGACGCCCATCATGACCGTCCGGACGGCCAACCTTCACGAAGCCCATCATGTATGTATATTCAAGTGACCGTCCGGACGGCCAATCTTCCCGTCCGGACGCTACCTACCTGTAACAGTTTTATTTGGATTCTAACTGTGTCCTAGGTTTAGGTCTTGTGGGGCTATTATAAATACACCTCTATAGAATGTTAGAGGTACGGATTTTCACCCCCAGAGAGTTCGTGAGAGGCTGTACTTAAAGAGAGATTTATTGTGAGCCTTGTTGTTCCTCTTAGAGGATCTTTGTTAGTTTGTGAGCATAATTGAGAAGTCTATCGGAAGGGTCCGGTAAAGGAGAATCACGTTGAAGAAGATTGTGAGCAAGGAGACGAGTTGGAGGCTTGTCGATCTTACAGAGCCGAGGTCTTGCAAAGGGTTGTAAGTGTTCCTAGTGTCTGTAATCTCTGGATAATTTTCTGATAGTGATTTCCTGGGTTTGGCTGCCCCGGAGAGGTTTTACAATTAGATCGGTTTCTAATTAGTTTCCTCTTCGTCACCAAAATCCTTTGTGTTTGATTGTTCATATTTTGGTGATAGCTTGCTTAGATTTAAATATCCGTTAATTCCGCATAAACTGTGATATTTTATCTGTTTAGCGTTTTTCACTTGTCATGTTCCGGTGGTTTAGGATCTTTTTGTTTGGGGTGCCCAATCCTTAGTTTGTAATTTGTTGTTTCTTACTTAAAAAAAAAAAAAAAATGGAAGTCAAATGACAAGAAAAATGTATAAATATCCCTGAAACTCAATGTTCCTCAAGAAATTAACTCAAAACTAAATATTGACCAAGAACAACAAAAATAAATCCAACCAGATTCAATGCAAACTATATGTAAAAAATATCAATCATTTCAGTTGTAAAACTAAAACCAAAGTTAAAATCCAAGATATAACACTAAAAGCAATGCGAACCCATAATTAAGTCTCGTATCTAAACTCATGTATACCTAGCTACTACTACGTACTGATCCGAATCTTTAGCAATTTTTATATCTAGATTGCTAACAATTCGACAGAAAATGAGAAATAGTATCAATAGAGCTCACTTCTTGTTAAAGTTCGGTCCATAAAAGCTCTCTCACATTTATTACTTGAATGGGTAGTCATCTTAACAACAAAGCTGCTCGAAATCTCTATCTTGATACTACCTTTCTACCATGTCATTCTTCTTAAAATCAAACCCATACATTTGGTCCGAAACAGTTTGCATCATAGGGTACTGCATATTGGGCAGCATCAACGGCATAGTGGGATTATAGTCGTACATTGGAGGCACCACCAAAGGGTTGTTGACCGTTGGATCATAATATATAGGGCCGTTAAATGGAGTATACTGCACTATATCACTACTATACATTCCCCCAAAGCCAGCATAATAATCTTGACCGTCCTCCACCTTCACAGGATTAAAATCCAACGGCAGCAAAGGGTTAAAATCCAAATAATCCAATGGCTTCACACAAGATATAGGCTGCAGATTCACAGTCTCTACTTCCACACTTTGAAGCATTCCCTGAGCACCCATCATTCGTAATGCTGCTGCATCCTTCACCATACAATCAAGCTTCATCTGCGCTTCTTCATGCTTAGCTTCCAACAACGCAAGAGCTATACTCACCTGTGCGTCAGAGAAACCGTCGAAGCGTTGATCCCACGGCTGAAAAATGGCGTCGCAGCTTTTCATGCGATTTCTTGAGATCTCCTTGTCAATGTTCTTCTTCCGTTCGATGAAATAGCCCGATATTCCGTGGCTTCCATTCCGGTGTGCGCCTTTAACCTTGAAGTGGCTGATTATTCGCCGGAGTTTCTCTTGATTTTCCGGCCACGTGGCAAAATCACGAGGATGGTCTTTCTGTTTTGGGCCGTAGATGATCATGCAAGTCTCCACGTTGCAAAGAGTGGATAACTCGTAAACCTTCTTTTTCAAACCCTTTTTTCTCTTGTGGTAGGTTGCCATGCGAGTCTTCTCGTTGCTTATGAGTTCCATGTTGAATTTTCCCCTTCCCATCTTTTATAATTTACACGTAATATAATGGCGGCTAAAGAAATTGCAAGCCCTTAGAAATAGAAGAAAAACATAAAATTAAAAATAAAATATAAAGACTAGAAAATTTGGAAAACGTAAAAAAAAAAAATTGTGTTTTTAAATCGTAGGCGCAAAAGTTTAAAAACAAATGATTTTAAAAACTAAACTGCAACTTCAGATAATAAACTGTGACTATCCTATATTTTGAAATCACAAACCCTAAGAGACCCTGAGTCATGAAGAAGTTGGTATAGATCTTTCTATGAACCCTTTAACTGAAAACAATCTTGTAGTGAAAAAAGGGCTTAAAAATTAAGATTATTGCAGAATTACATATTTTCAGCACTAATTTATATAGAGAGAAAACGAATCATCATATCGTCGGGGAGTTGTTTGAGAAAATATTTACAGGAATAAACAGATTGAGAAGAGAGACAAAAGTGGATGAAAATCTGGGTTACTCTTTCTAAAGCACTAAATTGATATGATTTCAGAAAGCTAATCTACGATGAAATTCCAAGGTTTCTTTTCCCATTCCCCGTAAAGGAGAACAACTTGAAAGATTTATATTGAGAAAAAAAAAAAAAAAAACCACAGTATCAAACGCAAAAATACTGAAGAAATTAACATAATATTTACCATATAAAAGAAAAATATAATAATTAAAAACGGTGATTACCTTAATGGCTTCGTAAGAGTGTCAGCGTGATGAACTCTAGGGTTTTATTGTTTATTTCATAGCTTATATAGAAGAGGGATTAAGTTGCCATCAAGGAAGATTCGAGGAAGGTCATATATATATATACATAGCACTTATAGAAGCTGTACTAAGTTGGCATCAAGAAAGAACAAGATACGGTAAATAAAAGATGCTCATGACGGTGATTTTCTCTCTTAAATAATTTAAATATTTATTACTTTCCATAAAAAAAAGTGAGTAAGTAAAGGGAAAGAATATATCCCTTTTTTTTCTTCCAAATTTATCCCTCCATTTATTGGTAAAATCTCGTTTGTGTCCCCTCCTAGCTTAGAGACAAATTTTCCCTGCTTAGATAAATTTCGACTTACATCCATCCTAAATTTTTTTTTTTTTTTAACGATATCAAGCGATCCACCGATCCTTGATTGAGGTAGAAGGAATTGCTGTCAATCTTCTTCAATAAAAATTTGACACATTAGGTAAAAACATTAAATACAATGAAAATGAAAACAATATCTTTAATTCAAATCAATCTTATGAAGTTTTTCATTAATTCTAAGTTTCTAACCCAAGGCCCTCAGACTCACCATCGAAATCCAACCCACCTTTGAGCCCTCAACACCGGAGTCTCCAAAACCGTACCAACAAAGACGGTAGATCCTGTAGTTTTATTAATGGGTATTTTGTCGTGGTTTTATTAATGATTACTTTTCTATGAGGCATTTTGTCAAAAGAATAGAAACTATTTGATATGAATGGTTATATTATTTTTTTGGTGTTTCATGCTGAGATGTCTGTTTCTGATTGAAATGTGCAAAACATGCAGTTTACACCATGACCTGATTAAAGTTATTCTCTTGAAGAAACTAGGATAATAGAGAAAATATGGGTAACTACAAATTTGCTATATGTTTTTGAAAGTTTTTTTATATCATAATATCATTTTTGGAAAATACTTTCCAAAATATTTTCCCTTAACAAAATTCTTTCTGCATTTATTTTTCATATTTAGAAAAATCTTATTGCCAAAAGAAAAAAAAAAATTACTAATGGTTGGATCATATTCTCCTTTGGAAAAATGATCCAAACTTTACCTACAACCCTGAATTCTCAGTGTTTTTAAAATCGTAATTTTAAGCTTTTAGTTTTTGCAATGTTGGTATCAAAGGGAATGTATATGTTCTTCCAAATTTACCCCACCATTTATTGGTAAAATCTCGTTTGTGTCCCCTCCTAGTGTAGAGATAAATTTCATTTCCTTGGAGATAAATTTCGACTACATCCGTCCTCAAATTTATTTATTTATTTATTTATTTTAATGATATCAAGTCATCCTCGATTGTGATGAAAAACTTATTTTTACAATCTTTAATAAAAATTTGATGCATTAGGTAAAAACATTAAATACAATGGAGATGAAAATACCGTATTTTTAATTTAAATCAATCTTATGAAATTTTTCATTAATTCTAATTAATGGCTAGAATATCTGAGAATCTCATAAAATCATAGGACCACACCAATGGAACACATGTCCCACTGATAAAAAAAATATTATTTAGGATAAAAAAAATAAATAAAAAAAGGCTAGCCCATATAGGTGCAAAAATCATCATTGAGATCTTAATAGGAGTTTTTCACTATTGATATCTCAATAAGAACTCATCTATCGAAATCTTAATAAGAGCTCATCTTTATATTTAATGTGTATTTGGACCTTTTTAGTCTTAAATAAATCTTGATTTAGATTAGGGTTTTTTTTTTTTTTAAAGGTAAATTTTGGGAGGAATTTATTTAGCCGATTGGCAATGACTTTTGAGATGATCATAAATGACATTGCAAAGACTAATTAGCGACTCTTCAACCCACCTAACCCAACAAAACATTATCTAAACTGCCTGGAAGCTAGATAAATTCGCAAGACCAATCTTCTGTGTAAAACGCTCAAAGAATCTTAAGGACTCAAGTTCATAACTGAATGACTTGTGGTCTCACCACTAAAAAAAAAACAAGATTTAGCGACACTGATATTTGGGGCATTTTTGACCAAAAAAATGCCCCCAATGACTTAACAACGCTTTATTAGGGGTACTTAGAGAATGTCAGTTTTTATAGCGACTAGAATATAAATTTATGACGCTTTTTATTGAAAAATGCCTCTAAAAGGGGACGTTTAAAACAAAGCGTCCCTTTCTAAAAAAGGGGGCACTTTATGGCAAGAAAATGTCCCATTTTTAAAAAGGGGACACTTGCCTAGGAAAGCGCCCTCTTTTTAAAAAGGGGACGCTTGACTATGAAAGCACCCCTTTTTTTAAAAAGGGGGCGCTTTCTTTGTCAAGCGTCTCCTTTTTAAAGAAGGGGCACTTTATCCCTATTTCTATATTTGAAATATATATATATATATATATATATATAGATGAATAGCTTTTTTCATTCCACACAAAATTTACAAAGTTCTCTCTAGAAGACTCCATGGTAGAAACTAGGGGTGTTCAAGCGGAGCGGTTATAACCGCCTCACCAACCGCTAACCGCTTATAACCGCTAACCGCTAACCGCTTTGTAAAGCGGTTATTAAAAACCGCTAACCGCCTAGGGCGGTTGCGGTTAACGGTTTTAGGGGTATGAAAAAGCGGTTATAACCACTAACCGCTTTTATTTATATATAATTATATAAATATATATTAATTAAATATAAAAAATAAACAAACCAAAACGACGCCACATCCCCTCTCTCACTCGTTATATATTATTTATATTATATAAGTCTTTAAGATGAAACCCTATATTGTTCTCCCAGACATTCACATTTCACACAAGCAGCAGTCTCTCTCTCACAGAGTCTTACTCGTTAGGTTTCATCTTAACTTTGAGTTCTCCCGAAGCCGCAGCCCCTCTCTCACTCGTCTATGTCTCTGTCTCACTTTCGTCTCTCAGACTCTCACTCGTTAGGTTTTGGTTGTAGTATGTTGTGATCTTGGTTTCAGACTTTCAGTGAGTGGTTTGTAGTGTGAAATTAACCCAAAAAATATGAAAAATGAAGGCCCAAAATATCAAAAAAGTCCAAAAGCCCATTTTTAAAAAAACGTTTAAAAAAGCGGTTATAATCGCTTGTTAGCGGTTTGAATAACCGCTAACCGCCGGTTATAAAATAACCGCTAACCACTTAGGTGGAGGCGGTTGCGGTTATTGAAAATCCGATAACCGCCTAAAGCGGAGGCGGTTGCGGTTATTGCAAATAACCGCCGGTTATAACCGCTTGAACACCCCTAATAGAAACACCATACACAAAAAAAAAAAAAAACAAAAAACAAAAAAACTCTGCTGTACTGCTACAGCAACAAAAACCACTAAATCTGAGATGAAATAAAACTTCATAGATATCAAGAAACAAACTAAAACATCTCTTTACATCAACAAACACAAAACCTCCTATACACAAAAACTATATCTACTCAACAATTGTACAACCAAAACAAAAAACAGAAGAAATAGGCTTCTCCATATCAGTGGTAACAGTCTGCATTTACAAGGAGGATGAATCGTTCTCTCTTTACAAATGGCATAAACCTGATGCCTTAGCATCTCTACCTCTCTGAAATTGCCAAAAGAATTAGCGGTAACTTGCAAAGAACAAAACAACAGGCACCAGAAACACCAACAGCCAGCAAACTAAAAAAAAACCCCATCCAGCAGACTAGGTCAGAAATCAACAAGAAGTGCAATAAACCAGCACCACAAGAAACCAACAAAACAATTAGTTACAAGAAAGCCCAATAGCAAAACGAACCCTCCCCTCCAACTAGGAGTTCAGTAGCAATACAGAACAATTTGAAACAAAACAACGTGCCAAAACTAGCCAGTAGCAACAATACCAACAAGATCTCTCACTAGGGTCAAAGACCCCACAGAACCTCCCAACAGCAACAATATCTAGAGCATCACAAATACAAAGTGTACCAACTCTTAAAGAATTAACAAAAATTGTACCACACATATGAAATAAAATATGAACAATCGGTTCGCTTGGTCAAGTATACGTACGTCCCTTAATGATTACCTGCAAATGATGAAACAAAAAAAAAAAAATAATAATAATAATTAAATTACAAACCTATATACAAACCTACTTGCAAAGATTACATTACAAGTGACACAAAAATGAAGATCTATACATACTTTGTGATGATCCAGGATGATCGTCATTAGCTGCATGCTCATCTTCATTTGTTAATTCATTCTCACCTATATCTAAATAGAAAAATTTATGAACTCACTTTTCATACGTGAGTTCATACGTTGAACTCACTTTTCAAACTATGGGACCATTTACTATGAACTCAATTTTCAGACATGAGTTCATGGGTATGTCGGCAAAGCTTCCAATTTTCCCAATAGAAACAGATTAAAGTAAAATAGGGTGAATTGGAGTACAACCTTTCAATTTTCCTAATAGAAACAGATTCATGTAGAATATTGTTAAATATAAAATATAAAAAGACAGAGACCACACTGGACCAGATGACATATGTATCTCTCAGCATTTGCGTATGATAGGAATCAAAGGGTCTGAAACTTCATTTTATCAGCACAGGAACACTACAAATTTCTAATTATCTATAATTGCATCACCCTCTGCAAAGCTCTGTTTCTATATGTAGAACTTGCCCTCAGTTACAATAGAAATTACCTGCAGTTAACACACCAATAGAGTCAAAGAAACATGCAACTTGATTCATAACATGTGCTCACATAATTAAAGGAATTAACCACCAACGCAGCCCTGTTTTTTACACCCAATATCTCATTATGCAACTAGACAAAGTGCACATGCAAGAATATGATATTTCAAATCAGGTATGCTCTTGCAGCAACAGAGCTGGATTAGTGACAGTCAAACCATCCATCCACTGGTCAACTTTTCCTTTGACCCGTTTGACACATTCTATAATATATCCAAATCTGCATGTAAGATAAGCATTTATAACTTTTTGGAGGTATAAACCCGTTTGACACTTTATATATATATATATATAAAAGTAAAACATGATCTTCATTTCCCAGTAATTTGACCTCTAATGGTTTCAAAAATTTGATTTCAAAGATAGTTCATTGATTCTGTGATCCAAACAAGCAACAATAAAATGAAGAGGAAAATCACTACAAACAAAATGACACTAATGATAGTGGTGGATGGTGATGAAGTGGAAAAGGGACCCAATGCTGCATAAGCGCTTAGAGCCCAAGTGAATGCAGAGGAGAGGATGAGCAAACTTTGGATTAATTTAAATCACCGCTATATCACCAACATACCTTGAAATCACCGACGTCCAAGAAACCAAATCTCTATGCGACATATGATCAAACAATTTAAGTGCATAACCTATATACCCACATTTCACATAAACAAATATCATCGTATTGCAAACAGATCATATCAGAGAAGAATCACAACCACAACTGTGCATCTAAAATCCAGCTACAGGTAAGAAATAGGGGAAAAAACAGTTCCTAAGCCATTTATATAATGACATTGCAAAAAATTTGGCACCATAATCATTGCTAATTTAAAAGCTTCTGAAGTGCCCTAAAAAGAGAAGGTAAAGAAAAATAAAAAAAGGCCTTACAGAATATCGCTCTTAACCATTCACCAAAACTCTCTGCAATGTGGACCTGAGTATATTTACAAAGCAAAATGTCAATCAAGCTAGGGTTAGAAAGAAAGTTTTCATAAAAGGTTGGCCGAGTATATTTACCTGAGGATGGCCGGTCGGTTTCGACTGGAGGAGATGGTGGGTGGGGACTGGCGGGGCACTGGGCGATGGAGAGAGAGAAATAGGGAGTCGAAGATGGAGAGAGGGGACTGGCGGGGGAGAGGGAAAATACTGAGGGGATTAAGCGCTGCTTGAGAGGAGGGGAGGTGGGCTGCTTGCTGTGGTGAGCTTTTGGCGTGTTGTTCGGGTTGTGGAGCTAGAGCCCTTTCGAGCTGAGCGACGAGAACATTGAAGCACAGATTGAAGGGATAGTGTGCCAGTTCGAGGCACTGCGAGAAGAGAATATAATGCTCTTGGAGAGTATTGGTGAGAAGGATAAAATCATAGAAATGCACCAGGAAGAATTGGATAAATTCCTCCGATAATTATGAGCACATTTTAGAGCAGGGGAGGCGCGTGAGTTTGGGATTCCGAAAAAATTTTTGGGGCGCTTTTCAGCCAAGCGCCCTAAAATTTTTTGGTGCGCTTGGGGTATCTATTAAAAAGTGTCATTAATTAATTTAATTAAAATTTTATTTAAGGGCTCTTGACCATTAAGTATTTCTAATTAAGGACGCTTGATTAGCAGTTGTCTCGAATTAAAGGCATCTAGATAGAAAGTATCCTTAATTAATTTAATTGGATATTATTTTAAGGGCGCTTGACTGTTAGGCGCCCCAAATTAAGGGCGCCTGACTAGCAAGCGCCCCGAATTATAGGCGTCTAAATAGAAAGTGTCATTAATTAATTTAATTGAGGTTTTATTTAAGGACGCTTGACTGTTAGGCGCCCCTAATTAAGGGCGCCTACTAATTAAGGGCGCCTAACTAGTAGGCGCCCTGAATTAAAGGCGTCTGGATAAAAAGTATCCTTAATTAATTTAATTTGGGTCTTATTTAAGGGCGCTTGACTATTAGGCGCCCCTAATTAAGGGCGCCTGACTAGCAAGTGTCCCGAATTAAAGGCACCTCGATAAAAAGTGTCTTTAATTAATTGAATAGTGGCGTTTACACATTAAAACGTCCCCTTATAGGAACGCTTTATTAAAGTGCCCCAATTCCAAGTGTCACTAAACCTTATTTTTTTAGTAGTGCACACCACCAATCTACCAGACTTTCTCAGATTTCAAAAGGATTACATTTAAATATAAGCAAAATCATGGCTCCACAACATGTTACCTCAATCCTCATCATGCGTGGCAATAAAACAGGCATTCCCCATTTCCTTCACTTTTGCCCTACAAATTTCCTGACTCTTGATCTATCGCATTTTAGCACTTTCTTAGTTCTCACAGTACGACAGATATAGAACAGGAGCATACCCATCGCGTCCACCGCCTTCAGGAGTCATTTCATCTGCTCTCCGAGGCTCCGCATCTCGAGTTCCTGGCGGAACACTGACTCGTGGATCTCGAGGACCTGCTTGTTAGTGTCCGCTAGCAGTGGACCTAGGTATTTGACACCTAGGTCCAACAGGGAAGCTATTGAAACGATTGCTCCGTAAACGGCCATCAACATCTACGGACTCATCTCTTCTTACACGGCTGATCAGCTGCAGACGCGGAACCGAGCGAAGAAGGTGACTCGTTTAGGGTGTTTTTAGATTAGGGTTTACAGTTTAGGGAAAGAACAAAAAAAAAATAAATAAATACCAATAAGCTCACCATAAATAGATGCTTGGTAGGTGTGCTCGAGCTTATCTATGCAGTCAGCAGCAACAGACCAGAAGCAGCTAAGCACCACGTTTTTTTTTTTTGTTTTTGTTTTTTTTTAATTTGTTTTCTTTCTTTATTTATTTTTGTGCCTTTTTTTTTTTTTAATCTTTTGTCTTTTGTTCTTTATTTTTGTGAATACTTTATTTTTGCCTAGTTAGCTTATTTTGTTTATTTTTCTTTTCCTTTTTGTTTGGTGTATGCATGGTCGGAGATCCTAGAACTTAGATTTGATACCTTTAGATCTCGATTTAGAGAGAACTCTTAGGAGAACTCGTAGAGCATCTGTTGAGAGAGAAACGGTTAAGATGGGGGACAGTTTGAAAAATGCGAATCAACAGGAGAATATAGAGCAACCTAAGTTTGAGAACCAGGAGATGAGAGCTGAGAATGATGAGCAAGTCAGAGCTTGGAATGTGGACTTCAATACATCACTTCGGGATTTGTTCACACTTGTTGCGACTAGTTCCCACTCGTGTATAGTGCTACCACCAACCAATGCCACCCATTTTGATTTAAAACCACATGTCATCCAACTCCTAGCTTCATTTCATGGCGTGGGTCATGAAAACCCCCTACGGCCATGTGAAGAAGTTCAAAGACATGTGTGCCACATTCAAATTCCAGAACTTCTCTGAGGAGTCAGTCCATCTAAAACTTTTCCCTTTTTCTCTTCATGATAGAGCCAGGGCATGGTTGGATTCCAACACGCTCGGGTCTATTACATCTTGGGAAAGCTTGTTGTGTAAACTCTATAATAAGTTTTTCTTGATGTCTAAAGTGAATGAGTACCGAAAGGAGATTAGTTCTTTCACTCAGGAAGAGGATGATAAGTTTTCTGAGAGTTGGGAGCGTTTCAAAGAGTTGTTGATTAGATGTCCTCCACATGAATATGAGAAGTGGAGACTCGTTCAATTCTTCTACCAAGGGCTGACTCAGCTCAACCGTAGCATGATCGAGTCAATGAACAAGGGGGGCATTCTTAAGTTTGACGGGGGATTTAACATATAAGGCATTGGACAAGCTGGCTGACAACTTACAACAGTGAGATTTTTCGAGTTGTCAGGATAAATCTGCTCGTATCCCCAAGAAAGGAGGCATCTATAAGTTGAAGGGAGAAACTGAGTTGAATATGAAGATAGATGCGCTCACCAAGAGGCTTGACGCTCTCAACGTAGGTCCATCCATCAATGCTATTAACACTTTCACTGTTGATAGTTGTTCCGTCTGTGCGAGTCCTATGCACTCAACATAGAATTGTCCATCTGCACTAGTTTTTCTGGAGTACCCGATGGAACAAGTGAACACTTTCAATGATTACCGAAAGCAGTCTAATGGACCTTGTTATGAGACCTACAATCCGGGGTGGAGGAACCATCCTAATTTTTCTTGGAAGCAAAGCCAACTAAATCAGAGAGGAGCACCTCAAAATTCTAAAAATCAATTTCCTCCCAGATTTCATGCACAGTAGCAAAATTAGTCCACCTCTCAAGCGCCTGCATCTTCATCTCAATCAGCTTTGGAAGACACACTGAAGACATCCATCCAATCAAATGGTCAAATGATACAAGAGCTCAAGAATTCCACGATGATCAATAGCCAGGCCATACAGGAGGTGAAGAATGCAACCATGGTCAACTCACAATCCATACATGAAATTAAGGATGCAACCATGGTCAATACCCAAGCAATTGCAAAGATGGAGAGCCAGATTAGACAAATAGCAAATCATTTGGGTGAGAGAGAAAAGGGAAAGTTCCCAAGCCAGCCCGTGCCCAATCCTAAGGCGTTTGCGATTGGGAATTCTTCAAGTCAGGAGCACGGGTATAGCATGTGCAAGCGATTGTCACATTGAGGTCCGGGAGACAAGTAGAAAATCAGGTGGTAGAGCCAGAAGCAGACCTTGCTGACCAAGCAGGTTAGTTCAATCTTGTAGTGCAAGTTACCCCTCAAGTACAAGGACCGTGGGTGTCCTACCATTACTTGCATGATAGGAGTCAGCCAAATTGATAGGGCATTATTGGATATGGGAGCAAGTGTAAATTTGTTGCCCTACTCAGTCTATGTGTAGTTAGGGCTAGGAGAGTTGAAGCCCACATCTATGACACTGCAGTTAGCTGACAAGTCAGTGAAGGTTCCACGGGAAATAGTTGAGGATGTTTTGATCAAGGTAGATAAATTTTATTTCCTCGTGAATTTTACTATGCTTGACACTGAGCCAGTTCAGAACTTAGGGAGTCAAATACCGATGATCTTAGGGCGACCATTTTTAGGTACGGCAAACACCTTGATCAATTGTAGGACGGGGGTGATGAAGATTTCCTTCGGGAATATGATAGTGGAGTTGAATATCTTTCATATCAGAAAGCAACCACTCGAATATGACGAAGTGCAACAAGTGTGCTTGATTGAGGAGATTATGAAGGAAGTTGTTGAAGAATTAAGTATAGAGGACTCCCTGGAGGCATGCTTTTCTCAGTTCGGGGAAGATTTGGACTTGGACAAGTTGATTGAGCAAGCAGATGCGATTTTGGAGACTGCTCCTCTGGTGAGCAGTGAGAAGGAGGAAACCGTAGTATCTGATCCCCTAAGAAGGAACTTAAGCCTTTACCGGACAATCTTAAGTATAAGTTCCTAGGTCCAGTAGAGTCTTTGCCTGTGATCATAGCTTTAGATTTGGTGGATGCTCAAGAGGAGAAGTTATTGGACGTCTTAAGAGAGCACAAAGAAGCTATCAGCTGGATCATTGAGGATATTAAAAGGATCAGCCCATTGATGGTGATGCACAAGATACATATAGAGGAGAATGCCAAGCCATCGAGGGAGCCACAGATAAGGCTAAACCCAGCTATTTAAGAGGTTGTAAGGGCTGGAGTGATTAAGTTGTTAGATGCAGAGATCATTTATCCAATCTCTGACAACAAGTGGGTGAGCCCGATTCATGTCGTGCCAAAGTGAGCTGGGTTGACAGTAGTGAAGAATAAGGACGATGAGTTGGTACCAACTCGTATTCAGTCAGGATGGAGAGTTTGCATAGACTACCGCAAGTTAAATGCTGCCACCAGAAAGGATCACTTCCCACTCCTATTTATTGATTAGATGGTAGAGCGCTTGGCTGGGCACAATTATTACTGTTTCTTGGATGGTTATTCTGGATATAACCAGGTCCCTGTGGACCCCAAAGATCAGGAGAAGATGACATTCACATGTCCTTTTGGGACATTTGCCTACTGCTGCATGCCCTTTGGGTTATGCAATGCACCCACCACTTTTTAGTGATGCATGATCAGTATCTTTTCTAATATGGTAGAACGTTTCCTTGAGATTTTCATGGACGACTTCTCTGTCTTTGGTTCATCTTTTGAGGAGTGTCTGCACCGTCTCACGTTGGTCTTAGTGAGATGCAAGGAGAAAAACCTACTGCTTAATTGGGAGAAGTGCCATTTTATGGTTAAGTAGGGTATTGTACTGGGGTATGTCATATCTCATTGAGGGATTAAGGTTGACAAAGCGAAGGTGGACCTGATTTCCAACCTTCCACCCCTACGTACGGTAAAAGAGGTTCGTTCTTTTCTAGGCCATGCAGGATTCTACAGGCGATTCATATAGGATTTCAGTAAGATCGCCAGGCCCTTGTGCAAGTTGTTGGTGAAGGAGACCCCATTTGTATTTGATGAGGAGTGTAAGCAAGCATTTGGGGCTTTGAAGAAGATTATAACATCCACACCTATTATTCAGCCACCCAACTGGGGTGTGCCTTTTGAGATCATGTGTGACGCATCAGATTATGCTGTTGGAGCTATTTTGGGGCAATATGTTGATAAACTCCCTCATGTCATTTACAATGCGAGCAGGACTCTGAAACCTAAGGCTGGCAAAACAGGTACTTGTACACGACCCGTGGGTACCCGTTACACGATTAGCTTATACACGAATACGACCCGTTTAGCTAAACTAGTAATCGGGTTTGACACGATTATGACACGAAAATAGCCAGGTAACCCGACACGACCCGTTTTACTCGTTTAAAATAACCGGGTCCTATTGGGTAGACACAACCCGACACGTTTAACCTAAACCTCAGCAGGCTCAGCACCATTATATGTGGAGCGGTGGAGGCATGAAAATCTTGAAATCAGTACAACACGCACAACCATGCCCAAATGAGATTTTTTTTTGCAGAAGAATTGAACAAGTTCGAAAATAAGAAAGAAATCAACAAGAAAATGCAAACCCAGATAAGTTGAACAAAATAATTAGCATGGCCACCCTGTAAATTAAAATTCAATGAAAGAGTGGGAAACCCAGATGATAGCTTACATGGTTTTCAAGAACTGACAAGCATTAGAGCTAACACAAGAAAGAACTCATTTGGTGGAAAAAAAAAGGGAGGGAGAGAGAAGGGTCCACGAGACTGCGATTTGTTGTGGGACTGCGAGACTATGAGAGAGACCTCGGCCGAGTGGGAGTGAGAGTAGTGATTTGTCGTGGGTCTGGGATCTCTGGGTCAGTGGGTAGGGGTGGGCACGATTATTTTAGTCTTTAGTTTTAGGTTTTATTATTAATATTTTTTTAAAAAAATCAGGTCTGGCGGGTCAACCCGCCAGAACCGAATATTAGCCAGGTTTGGCAGGTCGAGTCGCCAGACACGGTTACTGGTGTGTTAGGCGGGTTGACTCGCTAGACAGAAAAATTTTCGGGTCTTAAACGGGTAAACCCGATTAAGACCTGAACCCGATAAGCCCAAACCCATTACCTTCTTTTTTTTGGTTGTGTTTGTGTCATTTTCGCGGGTCGTGTAAAAATTGCTGGCCCTACTCTGAATGATGCGCAGCTCAATTAATCCACCACTGAGAAGTAGTTGTTGGTAGTCGTATTTGCGTTAGACAAGTTCAGATCCTATTTATTAGGATCTAAAGTCATCATCTACTCGGATCACGCAACATTGAAGCATCTTTATAGTTTTTTCAAAAAAAGATGCTAAATCTCGTCTTATCAGGTGGATTTTGCTACTTTAAGAGTTTGACATAGAGATTTGGGATAAGAAGGGGTCTGAAAATGTGGTGGCAGATCATTTGTTGAGATTAACTGTGGATTACACCGAGGACACCACTCCCATTTTGGAGACCTTCCCTGATGAGCAATTGATGCACATTGCTCACAATCCCGCACCATGGTTTGCTGATATAGTGAACTATCTTGTCACCGGCCAAATGCCTTTACATTGTGCGCGACAAGATAAGTTCAAATTTTTGTCCATGGTGAAGTACTTTTTCTGGGATGATCCTTATCTGTTCAAGTATTGTCCCGATCAGATCATTAGGAGGTGTATACCTGAGCATGACCAATTCAATGTTATCTCCTTTTGTCATGATCATGCTTGTGGATGCTATTTTAGTGCTAAGAAGACCGCTGCAAAGATTTTGCAATGTTGATTTTATTGGCCGACCCTATTTAGAGACGCTCATACTTATTACACATCTTGTGAGCACCATCAGAAGCTAGAGGGTATTTCTAGGAGGAATATGATGCCCATCAATCCTATTTTGATTGTTGAGATCTTTGATGTGTGGGGCATTGATTTCATGGGACCTTTCCCAAACTCCTATGGTTATCTATACATCTTGGTTGCTGTGAACTATGTGTCCAAGTGGGTGGAGGCTGTTGCATGCAAGACCAATGATCATAGAGTTGTGGTCCAATTTTTGAGAGAAACTATATTTGCACGTTTTGGTACGCCTCAAGCAATCATAAGTGTTGGAGGTAAGCATTTCTGCAACCAAATTTTTGAGCAGTTGATGAAAAAGTATTTCATCACCCACAAAGTTGCCACCCCATATCACCCACAGACGAGTGGACAGGTTGAAGTTTCCAATCGAGAGATCAAGCATATTTTGGAAAAGACTGTGAACCCTAACAGAAAAGATTGGTCTCTGCGATTAGGTGATGCTTGTGGGCATATAGGACAGCATTCAAGACCCTGATTGGAATGTCACCCTATCGGCTTGTGTATGGAAAGGCGTGTCATCTTCCCGTAGAGTTGGAGCATAATGCATATTGGGTCATCAAGCAGCTAAACTTCAATCTTTTGAAGGCTAGCTCACAAAGGAAGCTCTAACTCAATGAATTAGAGGGGCTGAGGAATGATGCTTATATTGTGCAAGGAAGGCTCATGACCAGAGCATTTTGAGGAGATCTTTCGAGCCTGGTCAGAAAGTCCTTCTTTATAATTCACAGTTGCATATATTCTCAGGCAAGCTGAAATCTCGATGGACATGCCCATTTATCATTCTATCAGTTTTTCCTCATGGGGCCATCGAGATTGAGGATCCAAAGAATGATAACACCTTTAAGGTAAATGGACAGAGATTAAAACCATTCTTGGAGTTAAGGAGTATGAAGGTTGAGACGACTTTGTTGGAGGATCCGAGTTATTCAGAGTGATTGTCGTCTCTTGTGGAGAGTCTGGCTGAAGACTTTAAACTTAGCGCTTGTAGGAGGCAACCTTCATTATTTTCCTTGTTATTTGATCTTGTTTGTATGTTTTTGTTTTTGTTTTCTTGTGTTTTTCAGGTCAAGTGTCTGCCATTTAAGTTTGAGGTAGCGTTCTCTTACGTTATACCTGACTTGCGCTGTTACTCTGGTATTGTATTTTTGGACACACTGGGGACAATGTGTCATTTTAGTTTGAGGGTGTGGTAGACATTTCTATTCTTTTATTTGATTATTTGCGTTGTTTGCCTTTAGTTTTTTTTTAAAAAAAAAATCCTATGTTGTTGATTGGGCATGACTTACATCATAACTGTGGATTGCATGTCATTGGTGTGTTTAACTTGTTTAAACACTGCATATCATTAGAAATCTCAGTGTTTGACTCATGTGTTGGATTAGAGAGACTCCACTTGTTTGATTGATTTTTCACATGTACATTAGCATTAAGGTTTGTGGGTATGAGATTTGACTTAAGGAGTATATCTCTTGAGACTTGTAGATTAATGTGGTGATGAAACCTTGGCAAAAAAAAAAAAAAAATCATCATAAGTTGAGTAACCGGACCTCTTGCCTCACCAAGCAATGAATGTTCACATAAAAAGATGAGAAAGTCCAGTTGAATGATTGTATGGCTAGTTAGGCTTCGTAGCTCTTTTTGACTTGAGTAATTAAGCTCTTAGGGATGTCTCTACATCTTGTATCCTAAAATCACCTGGTTTGGGAGTCATTAGCCCAACTCTCATTACATAAGTTATTTGGAAGCTTAAAGGAGCCAAGCATTGCACAACCTACACAAAAAAAAAAAAAAAAAAAAAAAAAAATTACACTTTCCGATTCAAGCCTTGGTTGTTGTCATCACATTACATTCCTATGAATTTTGGGGTACACATTTTTTGAGAATAATTGAAACTCCATGATCTTGTGTTAGTCCACTTTTTTGCACTTTTTGGAGTATGTGTTGTCTCAATTTTCCAGCTATGAGTTGAATGATGTTTGGATGCCTGGATGATGTGGTTTATAGGTTTAACTTGTATTTGTATGAAAGGCTTTGTTTGTCAATAACATATTGCCAAAAAATGTTTGTGGGTATCATTGCTGGTAAACCCTCACGAGACTTCACTCGTCCTCTAGGGATGCCTAGAAGTTTAAAAGGCTTGTTGTATATGCTAAATGCAATCATTTCTCCCACGAAAGCGGATCTATGTTTCTTATTTTTGTTATGTTTTTCATTTTGTTTTGCTAAGGGACTAGCAAAATGTTAGTTTGGGGGTATTTGATAAGTGCCAAATATTGTATATTTAGGCCTCTTAACTTATGTTTGTTAAGCTCTTAGCTATGTTATTTTCTAATATTTTTGTTAGTTTTTGGTGTTTTAGTGTGCTGCAGGTCATTGACATAAAAATGCGGTTTAAGGGTAGAAATAAGCAAAGAAGTAGAAGGTCCCTGTCAGTGTGATCAAGCGCACAGATGCTACGATCGAGCGCACCTGCGATTAAGCCTAAGCAAGACATGATCGAGCGCATCTGCGCTCAAACTCAGGAGGCTGTGATAGAGCGCAAAGACCATGTCAGCCCTTGCCTTAGCAACATCGCATAAGCGCGCGCCGTAAAAGCCTTGAAGACCCTCGTGCGCTCGAGCGCAGCTTAAGGGCGATCGAGCGCACTCGTGCTGACCTGGCAGCGCAGAACCCTAGTCTTGTGTTATTATATATACATTCTTTTCTTTTGTAAACCCTACATTGGGAGGCGCCGTTTAGAGCACAAAACATGACTTTTTGTCGTTGATTAGCTTTTGGAACGCTTTTCATTGTAAGTTTTTGTTTCTTTATGATTTCAATAGATTTTAGCATGTCTTTTGTAATCATGAGAGGTTAAAACCTTCAACTAAGGTTGAGATGAAGCCTCGTCATTGATATACATTTACATTCTCGTTGTTTTATGCTTCAATTTGATGTTTAATAAATTGGTTGTTTGAAGTCAATTCAATTGCTTGATTTACTTTGTGTGATTGAGCACTTTATTTATTTCATGCATAGTTCAATATTCGTTGTGTTTCGTCTGGAGGTACATCGAGTGATTGGATTGAGACTCGAGCGGATCCTCTCTCCATTGATGAGCTCTATGGGCATCTTCTTGCTCATGAACAATGTCTGGAACAGAATCAACATACGGTTGATCTCTCCACCGCTAATGTCAATTTTGTAGATAAACGTGGCTTAATCCGTGGTGGTCGTGGTGGCAAATCTTCATATCTTTAGAATTTTGCCGGAGGTTATTCCTCCAATTCATCCCATCATAGAAACTACCGAGGCAGGGGGCGTGGTAAAGGCCCCTCATCATATTCTTAGTCTCACCCTCTAGTTTGCCAACTTTGCTATAAGCCTGGCCATTACACCATTGATTATTGCCATTGCTTTGATAAAGCATTTCACCAGGACTCAACTACAAATTATCATGCTCTGTTTTTTAGCATCTTCAGCAAATTTTGACTTGGCATGATACTCAGATTCTAGAGCAACTCACCACCTTACTTCAGATCTAGCAAATCTAAACCTCAATGTTGAGACATATCATGGACTTGACCAAATTTGCATGGGAAACAATAATGGTGTGTCCATTGACCACACTGGGGAAACACATCTCTCCACACCCACAACCTTTTTTCTCTTCCGCAATGTTTACATGTTCCTCTAATCACCAAAAATCTTCTTTCCGTCCACAAATTCACACTTGATACTAATACATTTATTGAGTTCTATCCTTGGTATTTTTTGGTGAAGGAACAAGGGTCCGAGAAAGTTCTTCTTCAAGGTCTAAAAGATAATGGTCTCTATAAATTACCTCCATCTGTGCAGCTTCTTCAAGGCTTGTGTTGTTCTGCTTATCTTATGTCCTAAAGCAAGCAATTATCCTTTCCTTTATCCTTAACATGTGTAATTCAACCCCTAGAATTGATTTACACTGATGTATGGGGTCTTTCTCCTATGTATTCTTCTGCTGGAAATAAATATTATGTTTTGTTTTTAGATAACTTAGTCATTATACTTGGCTTTTTCCCATGAATAACAAGAGTGATGTTTATGCAATATTTATTCAGTTTCCGAAAAATGTCGAATGTTATTTTAATTCCAAAATTAAAATAATTCGATCTTATTTGGGGGGGGAGGGGGGGGGGCAATACGGAATCTCTCATCGTCTCTTATGTCCTCATACACATCAACAAAATGGTGTTGTAGAACGTAAACATTGTCATATTGTTGAAACTGGATTAGCCTTACTTTCCCATGCCTCCGTCCCCCTCATATATTGGTGGGATGATGCTATTCAAGTTGTATTGAAATATTATAGATATCACACTAAAAATATTAAATATCCCTATTAATTTTCTATATTATAATCCATGTATTCTTCTTGTGGTTTTTTTTACATGATTTATTTGATTGCATTAAATATTGAGTGAAATATTATGTTTTATTTTGTATTTATAAAAACAGTATTTGTTATTTTGCTAAGTATTATTTTTTAAATGTTTAGAATTTTGAGTATATATATATATAATAGGTATCACAAAAATATCATTACAAATTTCTTCTAATTTTCTATTAATGTTTTAATAGTCAGAATTCAAATTTTCTTCTTGCTATTTTTTTTTCTTTATATTACTTTTCGTTATAAATTACACATATGGTAACAAATATTTTAACATGTTTTAATTTTTATGGATTAAAATAAAATTAAGTATCTTTATAGTTTTTTTTTTAAAATTTTTTTTTATTTATACATTCATGCAATGTTTTGTGTAACTGATTTACTATATTTAGCAATATATATACTGATCTATAACTTTAAATGTTTTTTTTTTTAAATTTTAAAATGCGAGATATATTCTTATACGTCTTTTTTTAACTATAATAAAAAGAACAATAAAGATGTGTTTAAATTTTAAAATTAAATTATAATGAATAATTGATCCAGCGCATAAGCGCGGGTTATGAGCTAGTATAACACAATACCCAAGCACAAAATTAGCCTAGTAGAGTCAACAATAGGAATAGCTATTGATTACTCAAAGTACTCTTTAACAATTTAGTCTTTTTTGGCATAAAGTTTAGCATACTTATAGCACAATTTTTTCCTACTACCAAAGAATATCTTTTAGAGAAATAAATTCAGTAATGTTGAAACTCTAGTGGGGCATCGGGAGCAAGAATCTAAGATTCACTCAGTGAGTTGGTTCAAGATGGATGGGTTTAAGGGCTTTAGAGATTTTGAGTGTTTTAATAAGACCTTGCTAGCAAAACAATGTTGGAGATTACTTTACAATACATAAACCTAGGATTCTTAAATTATTAAGGCAAAATATTTTCTAGAAAAATTTATGTTTGAGAGAGATAATACAAGTGTTCTAAATAATTAGATCGTTTTTACCTTAGGGTAAAAAATCTCTTTTACTTTGTTTGGACATATATACCTTTTCTAGTGGTTCTATAATGTAACTACAATTTATGTCATGTCCTTTGCGTGTGATCGAGTAACCCCATGATAACCTAGCTAGGTCTAATTATGAGTGTATCTTACATTATGAGCTTGAACACGGTTAGCTTGGAGCGCTCGTACTTTACTGGTAAAAGGGTGGATCTCTTGCTACGACAGGTATGATAAGATTAGGCTAATGGTTTGGTTTCAGGCCTTTTTTTTTTTTTTTTT
>CM017321.1:42423466-42437709 GCA_006937295.1 Carpinus fangiana | reverse complement strand
TAACCTCTGCATTTTGGAACTGAATTAAGCCAACACAAGAACTAACAAAAGGGTATACAAACTAACATGTAAGTACCTTTTATGTTACATGAGAAATGGTAGCTAACACCAATAATTAGGCAAGGAACCAAACCATAATAACGTATGCCTTCTTCAATATTACATATACACAAACAACAATCTTCAGGAAAAGCCTAAAGAACCGCATTTTATTGAGATTCTGTAAGTTAAAAGCCTATAAAGGAGCTAAAAGCAAAGTGCTGTGTCATTGTAAGACATCATGAACTAGTACTTTCTGCCATGGAGCTTGCACTTCCTCGTGAATCGTGAATATATATGGAGTATTCCAATATCTGGCACGTGTTTAATATTACACAACTAAGGGTTCTGGTGGAGTACTTTTAGAGGCAACTACTACTTCTTTCATTTCTGAGCATTGATTGTCAACTTTTTCAGCTGTTAAATTATTCACATCATTTGCTTTATGTTCTCTGCTTTTCCCCCACAAAACACTGTATAGGCCTCCAACCAGCAAGAGCCCACCTAGAAGACTACAAACAGAAGAAGAGTGAAAACTACATAAGGTGTGTATATAGTTGTAGAAATATATAATAGAATATGAATAAATGAAAAAAAAAAACATAAAGAGAAAGTGATACCGATGAAGAGTAGTGTTAATTAGGGCTACATCTTTACCATATTCAAATATGATAAAACTGGTTTACAATGAGTGCTTAGTATTTATAGAGAGATTAAGAGTAGAGAAAAGAAAACCATAGACTAAACATACAAAGAAATAGAATAAAGGCTTGATATAAAAAATATTATAAATATTCTAACAATAATAAATAAAGTGAATAGTGGGAAGAATTTGGTCTAATTAGGTAGGAAAAGAATAGATTACCTTCCCAATGTAATGATCTCGCCTAAGAGAATTGCCGAAGAGAACATTGTCATGATCAGAGCCAGAGGTGTAGACATGGCAAGAAAAACTGGTCCCTTCTTCTCAAGAACCCATGCTTGCAAGTAGTATGTAACGCCAGTCACAATGATTCCCTGCCAGAAATTAATTGCAAATAGTTTATTCCTCTTTAAATTAAATATGAAATTAAGATCGATCATAATTAAGTTTATCTGCAAATGGAACTACATATGAAATGTGAAATATGGAGAGAAATAAAAGAGAGTTACACAATAAGCTACGGCTACGAGTCTGACATTCCAACCCAGCTTCCATTGATATGGGTCTCTTACAAAAGCAATGGCAATGGCAAATGATTGAATGCTGCTCAAAAAGCACTGAAGAGTTACGAACAGAAGCTTTGGAGGGTAGCTTTTCATAACAGCTGCCTGAAATATCCAAGAAAATGGGTAAATCCAAATATGAAATTTATACACATACACACACATATATATAAGCTGCTAGAAAATCACAGTAATGGCATTGCTAGAGTATGTTACACGCTACAACCGACATCCATATATGTCATTATACCCACAAAGAACATGCGATTAGTTACATGAAACATATTGGCCTCATGAGAAATATACTATAAAGGAAAATTCCCATCTCAGAAAACAAGTATGATGTGGGAATTTCAGGGATTAACAAGTTATGTTAGCTGCCAGAAAATACAAAAAAAAAAAGGCCCGAAAAAGTTAAAAAAATTTCATGGCGTTCGTGTTTGTTGGCCGCCAAGAAATTGTTCTTTGTGTAATGTTCGGGAGTAATGGTTAATGTCTAGCTTGTTATGTCTCTTTTGTGTCTCTTCAAAATTGATGTAATTTTTAAAATTATTATTGAATCAAAATTCAATAGTAATCTATCACAAATCCAATAATAATTTGAAAGCCACATCAATTTCAGAGAGATATAAGAGAGACAACATGAGAATTGGATATTTATTGTTACAACTTTAGGAAACATTGCAACAACATGAAAGAGGGACAAAACCTGCCTTTTAAGTCCAAAAACATATAAATATTTTAAGAAAAAATGTTAAAACTATGTGAGTCATGGCCATCTTGCCCTCCTTGGTTTCATCCTTGATTATACTGTGGTAACACATGATCACAATTTACAGCCAAGCATTAGGTCAGTCCAAAAATTCAACTAATAATTTTAATTAGTAGCACATGCCCATTTGCTAGTTAAGACGATGGATCGGGACGATTGATCGAGTACAAAAATTATTGATGAATATATGTTTTAAGAGAAATGTTACTTAGCATTCTCAAATATTTGAGAATGTTACTTAGCATTCTTAATATTTTTTTTCTTAAAAAAAAAAAATGGCTGTGAATGTGCCAGATAGAAAATATAATGCTAGGAAATGAACACTTGTGCCACATAGAGTAGCATTTCTCTATGTTTAATTAATGCCATATGGCTCAACATAGGCCATGTATATTCCCTTTCCTAGTAATAACTATATCAATAAATCTAAATTCCATAAAGGCCATATATATATATATATAGCTATACTATACATTAATTAATAGCCATGACAACCAGGCAAAGGAGCTACACTAAAACTTAACCTTTCCGACAAAAAACATTAATTGATTTTGTCCAATTTTTTGCTAAGGAAATGCTAGAGATTTTTAAATTACTTCCCTGGTGTTTTAATTTGGTAAACAGCAAGAGAATATTTAGATATATACCTGCAAAACAAGCCACAAGCCCCAAAAGATGTTGGAAACGAGGAAAAGGAAGCAACCCTTTATCCAGGCTGTGCTAGAAGGAAGATGAACATGGTGTTCTTGGGTTTTAGGGTGCCCCAAGAGGTGGTGATGGTGGCCATCGGGGATGAGCTTCAAATGCGGTCCCTTGTAGAAGGCAAGGGTCGCTGCGCCGGCTAAGCAGACTAGTATACCCGTAAGCTTTGCAACCCCGGTGGTTGTCTTCAACCTGAACACCTCCATCCTATCACACATTTTTAATTTCACATGTTTGTTAGAATATAATATGAACTAAATAAGTAAATTCATCTACATTTACTAGCTTAAACCTTGCAGATAAGTGATGATTTAATATGGTTAGAGGAGACGTAATGAGTTTTAATCCCAACTCCACAATTCACCTCTAATTTCAGTTAAATATTTCATGTATATTTAAGGATAAAACCAAAATTTTTCATATAGAGGGACCAAAGTATGAATGAGTTGTCAAACCTAATTTTTAAGCCTAAAAATACATATATTATCAAATAAATTTTATTAACTTCAACTTTTAGAATAAGTATCACTAATTTGACAATGTTTACGGAATCTGCAGACAACATAAGCTTAAAGCAACTAACAATATTGATAGAATATTTGATATCATACCATATTAGGTCATTTATACTCTTTATAAGATATTCACATTCTTGGATTAATTATTATCAAATCATTCTAATTTGAATAGCATACTTATCTTATCTTCACATATTCCAATTTCGAGTCATCTGTAATGTAAATATTATTAAGCAATAAGAACAAATTATCTAGTGGTAGATGTAGATATCTAACACCAAATTACTTGAAAATATTTTACCTCCATTTTCTATATTTCTTCCACTTTTTTCTTTAATTTTCTTCTTCATTATGAAATTCTTCACATATGACTAACAAAATCGCAAAAGGAAATATCGAATTTCAATCTTATTCTGAATACGAAATTAGTTTTCATAATTAGACCTTTCTGATGTCGAACTTAGAAAAAATATATTAATCATTTTAATTTTTATTAACTACAAAATTCGATGTGTTTTGTGTCATTTTCTTACACTTATCTTGTCCATCTTTTTTTTTTTTTTTTTTTTAAATTCACAATTAAATGTTTAGGACCCACAAATTCAATGGTGTGGATTTGCACATCTCTTATACGGATTAGACCGACAAGAGATGTGTAAGATAAGATAATAAAACCAAATATTTCTCATATCTGGTTTGGTATCTACACAAATCTAAAATCCCTTTTACATAGAGCAACCATGTAATCGTTTTATTTATTTGTTTATTTTGTTCACGTGTGATATCCACAAATTTATTTATTTATTTTTTAAAAAAAAAGTGTCGGCACAGTTGGTAAAATGTCAAACCTTGTCTCTCTATCATATATCTTAAAAGTAAACCCAAGACCAAATGTGGACCTACATCTAACAATTAAATCCCAGAATATCATTCATCAACAACATTGAATGCAAAAGCCATGGATGTTGGATTAATATGAATATATGATGATCGTTTGGCTTTGCAATCTAAAAAATTACGATTTAAAAATAATAATTTTAAAATGTGTGATTTTGAAAAACATAAATTTTAAAAATGCACACAGTTAAACGTTTGACAAAATCACAATTTAAACTTTAAAATTGTACGTTAGTCAAAAAATCACCTCATTACCTGCGATTTAAAAAGGCAAATTTTTACATTTTCGAATCGCAATTTTTTAAAAATGCAATTTCAAACGATTCATTTTCTGCGATTTGGTTTAAAATCATATTTTTTATCTATAAAATCACAACGCTAAACGCATCCTAACAATATAAAAAAACAAATATATGCCATAATTTCTTCTTCGACTATAGAATATTAAGTTTTTATTCTATTTTCTTATATATCTATTATCTACTATAACTGGTAATATATATATTCTCATAATATCAAATCTCACCCGGTATATTCTAAGTTTCTAACATTATATTTCTTATTCGTATTCAGTATTAAACCATTGTAATAAAGTATAGTATAACCTTTAAAGTGTTTGTCTGTCTCTACTTCTTGTCTCTATCTTTACTTTCTCTTTCATCTGACCTATCATAAATTTCTTCCATCAAAATACAAAATTCACGTGATCGAAGGACATCTTGTCTCTCTCTTTCTTTGGATCATGACATGTACGAGTGGTGGCCATTCTGTTCTCCACGTGTGCATCAAGCCTTATTTTGGTTGCATTAATGTAAAATATATATATATATATATATATATATGACACGCACATTCGGACAACATATGGCCTTCTCTGGTGTGGCATATATGAACTATCAGTGACAGTGTCTTATAGGATACAGCTCTAATAGAATATCTTTGCAATAAATATATTATTTTTAATTGGAAGGGGTGGTGGCCAAAACTAGCTAGCAATTAACCACCCATCTGGTTAACTATTTTGAATTTTAAACCACTAATTATCAATCTACTCATAATTGAATTTTAACACCACTATTTATTTTTTGGTGTTAAAATATTAAATTAAATAATTAAATTTATATTTTTCTATTCACTTTAAATTTTTGGATAAGTATTAATTTAACATAGTATGCAAGAGCCAAAGACCTTGAGTTTAAATCTTGATTATTCCAAACTTTAATTACCTCCTATATCAGTTAAATATTTCATAATGTATTGGTTAAGGTGTATTATTAAGGTATTAATTAAATGACTAAATTTATATTTTTCTAACAAAAACTTCATGGGATCAATCTATGATATTCTCTCTTTGGGATAAGGAATGATTTAACAATTGGCATGACCCAATAACAAAAAATTAATGGGATCATTATATGATATATTCTCGATCTCTTTCGGCATATCTACGAAGTGGAGTTAATTTTTGTTTAGGTACATGAAGATAAGATATGCTATGTTAGAAAGTCTAGGCCTTGATCAACACTGCTAGCCTAACAGGTCAATAATATTTCCTTTTTTAGGCCCGTTTATTTCTGTTGGAAAATGCTTCCATTTGAAAATATTTCACGGGAAATTGGTTTTTATTTTTTGTGTTTGGTTAATTGCAAATCAAAAAATGGTTTAGAAAATATTTTGAAGTGTTTGGTTGAACATGAAAAGTGTGGTGATATGTTACAATCTTAAGTGTTTTCTGTAGCTTAAGTATAATTTTAACGGTGTATATATATAAGCTATTTGACACATCTTACGAGCCAATTTTTAAGATTGAAGTCTACTTAAAATTTGTGTCAATATCTCATGCAATGGATGACCAATCGGTCTACATGCATGCATAAACTTACTTACCTGAAAAAAAAAATTGATAATTAATTACATATACTAACTTCACAGAAACAGGGATTTATCAATTAATTAATATACAGCAAAATTCTTTTTTGGTGCGCCTTTTGAAGTATGGTGCATGTTTCCGATGTATTTCTGTAAATGAAGGAACTAAATTTGGATTAAAATTATTGGAAGAACTTAATTTTGTTAGAAAATTGGTGGGATCCCCCATGTCCCCCATTACCATGGGAATTGAAGCCCTCTTAATTTTTATTGTTCTTTTTTCTTTTTTCTTTTTTAAGCATACTTAACGCATGGTATTTCCAAAACATGTGACAATTATATCCCATTCCTTTCATCCTTACATGATGCCATCAAACAAAACCGGCCGTCATTGTGGCCATATATATATATATATATATGAACTTAATTTTTTAATTAGTTTGATCACCAAAGCTGGCTTTCCTATTTCGCTAATAACCTACACTAATAGACAAAAGTGTCCCTATTACATTTAATTGGGGAGCCACACAAAACTGACTAAGATTGCAATATTTTCATTTTTTTTTTTAATATGTCCATACAAATGATGATTTAATTTAATATCAAAGTAAATGTTTTGTACTCGATCTCCGTCATTTGTCCTTCATTTCAATTAAAATAATTCATGTGTTATCTACGTGCATGTCCACGTACATGTGAGTTTAAAGTTTTGAAATAAGTGATAATTTAATTCAAGAAATGACTTTCCACAAAACACTCAGTAAAAAACCTAATTCCATACACTTAAAGCTATTACACACATGCTCGATCCCTCCCTTATATTTTCACACTTTTCGTGAGATTTGCTTGCAAACACCACATGTTTTAGTATATTTTCTCTTAATTTTCCCGTTAAATATGACTTCTGTAACTGCAGAAAGGGAAATATATATATATATATACACAAATAGAATATACTCTACCTGAGTAATACTGCCAAGAAGAAAGTAGTGACAGGAAGGCAGTTTGTCGTTGCAGCAGCCAAAGTTGCTGACGTATAAACAAGTGCCATGCCATAGAAATCCAAGCTTAAGGTGATCCTGAAATTAGAAAAACAAACCAATGAATTTTTTCTTGAAACTTTGAATCAAACTTATCCGACAACATAAGAAACGTAGTTTTTTTTTTTCATTCTTCAAATATGAAGAGCAACATTTTTAGAAGCAAAATAAAAGGAAACCTAAAATTTAAACTAAATAGGGCATACCCAAATAGAGAAAGAAGAAAAATCTTGCAGAAGGTCACAAATGATAAGGGAACCGCCTTTTTCCTAAAACCCACATCATAAAACCATCAAAGATTATCAAATAAGTTTAAATAAGAAGAAAAGGAATATACAATATATATTAGTAAGTGTTGTTAATTATTATTATTACCATTCAAAGAACACAGCGATAGGAGCTAAGAAAATGGTTCCCGCAGCTTGTCTATAGAAGACAAACACGAAGCTGTTCATGCCACCATTGAATGCAGCCTTGGAGAGCAAGAACATGCCGGCATAGATTGCTTGTATGAGAATCCCGGCCAAATAAGGCTTCTTTCCATCCATTGTCGGCGAACCCTAAAAGCTAGCTAGCTAGATATTCTTGTTCGTGTAGGATTTGGGAAAAACAAGATGGCTTGTGTGTGTGTATATATATATATGAGTAATAATGAGTTGATGATTAGTGAAGAATTACGAGAATGGTCGATGAAAAGAAACATGGCTCCCCTATTGGGACGTGTGTGGTGAAGATAACAAGCTGCTTTAATTTGAAGGGGCCACCAAAAAAGTGTTCGTGGTGTCTGTTCACCAGTCATGCAGAAGTACTTCCAAAAAATTATGTTAATTAATTGCCACTCAAGGAAAAAAGATGGGTTCTTTTTTTTGAAGGCTTGGGATCCTATAGATTGACATTCTTTCCATTGGTGTACACAATATTGTAGCTATTACAACAAGAGAGACAGAGAGTACTATTAGATTCTTTGACCTTATAATTCTGAAATTGAACGCATCATTTGCACACCTTTTAAATGTTCTTCATATGATTTAAAAGAGAAATGTTATATATCGGAGAAGTATCCACCTCTATCTATTTACTAAAGTTGATGTGGCGTGGTTCCCGTTATAGCATATGGTAGAAGAAAATTGGTTTTTTGGTTGGAGGTATTAGGCTATGTAGCGTTGGGGGTCGTATTTATAGTCGCATATGTTTTTAGGGTCTTATGCGATTCTATGTATCCATGCATGCAACTAACGCCTCATGCATTGCTTATCAAGAAATAATGAAACATTGCTGAAACTCTATGGACATAATCCTTAGTAATGAACAACGTAAATTTCTTTGTTGTGTGACTGTTATTGGTTTCCTCTTACTAGCTTGTTGCATCTCACCGGTTCTGAAAATTATGATAGATTTCCTAATAACTGTACCACATCACACCGGCTTTGTAGATGGAATGGGAATACTTTTCTAGTATATATATAGCATTTTTCGTAATAAAATCATATTTAATATCAAGACAGGATTTGGCCGGTTAGCTATTCAAAACTCTCAACGGGTGTGTAAGGAAGTGATAGCCATTCCACCTCTTGGAACATGCTTGCTTGATTCTTTCACTTTCTTTTCTGAGTCAAAGATGCGCCATTCCACCTCTTGGAACATGCTTGCTTGATCCTTTCACTTTCTTTTCTGAGTCAAATTAAAGATAAGGTGGAAGTTTAGGAATTCAGTAAACCAGACTAAATAAGTATTGAAACAAGTTATATTTTAACCTCAGATCATCCGGTACTCATTGTTGTCTCAAGAGGAATTCAGTAATTTTTATAATTTTTTTTCTTTATAAATTGAAAAGTTCATTTTAATATTAATTCCAAAAAATTTTCATTTTTTTCTTTCAAAATTAAACACTTTTTAAAAAAGTTTAATTATCCAAACATGTTTTTATGTGGACTCCAAAGATCACTTCTCGATTTTCAAACACTAAAAACATTTTTCAAACTTTCTCCAAACAGGTACTCGATCAAGATTTAGGCTTTTGATTTTCCTTCATCATTTTAGTACTTTTGCATGTATATATGCGCAAACATGCCCGTTTAATGAATTAAGATCATCTCCAACTCAAATAAATTGAAGAATATCCAGTTAATTATATTAGAGGTGTATTTTTGTCCTCTCAAAAAGTTAAAAAAAAAAAATTAAATATAATTAACTGAATATTCTGTCTCGAAATAACCATGTTTCCCTTATTACCTTCACTCAAAAGGCAAAATTAAAAATAAAAGTTAAAGGCGTTAACTGAAACTTAGTTAGAAACAGGAGATCAAGTGGGCATCATTAATGTATTATTATTATTTATTTTTTTTTTTGTAAGATAATGTATTATTTTATAATTGTTCGTTTTTTGGGTAAAACTTGTAACTAAAGTTGGTGATTGCTTTTGTGAATAATTTTATATTCTTAATGACATGAGAATCTCATCCCCATTTATTATAAATTAAGTTAATTAGTGCTTAATCTTTATATTCACTACTATCCTATTTTAATTATAATATCATGAGTGTTACTTTCTTCTGTGTATCTATAGTTTATATTATTTCATGATGCTTCCTTTTAATTTCTTGGATCGAGCACTATGGACCTATGCTATGGCCCTATGAAATTTCTTTTTCTGATTATTTATGTTTTTTTTTTTGTGGGGCAAGATCTTGAGAAATGAAGTAGAGATTCAATTCTTGCTTCTCCTTTTCCTGTCTATTTACCCCTTCTTTACAAGAACATGAAGCACTCAGGATCACTTTAAAATGCTCTAAGAATTAATTGTTAATTAAAAAGATAGGTCAATCAAGCATAAACCTTTAACTATGCGGTTTCAGAGGCTTTGAGAAGAGGATACCTCTACTACTTGACAATATCCCTCAACTCCATACAATTATGTCAGAGAAAGACACTACAAAATAATTGGGTTTTTTACCCACGTTTCTACTACCAACATTTATTATAAACAAAAACGCATGAGAAATACTATACTTTTCAAACAAAAATTTCTAAAAGTTGATTCTTAAATGACGTATCATCATCTCATGAGTTAGTGACACATTTTTTAAAATAATAAATCTTATGAGATGAGACACAACATTTAAGAGCTGTCACACATGGCCTATAGCTTATTTCAACAACCAGATCAGTCAAGTTCAAAATCTAACCAATCTCATGCTACACAAGATAAGGGTTGTGGTAGATAACATAAAAACTCAAATTTATATGTTTATCTATTGTTAAATACTTATATATAGTCCCCCATTCCTCTTTCCTTATGTGAACATGATGTCAAAAATAAAAAATAAAAACTTGTAAACATTTATCTCCTTGTAACCAATTATATTATAAATGCAAAGCCTATACCCATGATACATTTGGCAGTAAAATTACAAAGCCAACTAGAACATATTTTGTTTTCTATATGTCATATTCAATTGCATTTATGAAAAACATAGTTAACTTTGTAAATTTAGGCTTCATTTATTTAGATGTAAAATGTGTTTTGGAAAACGTTTTCTCTACTTTTCAGTATTTGGTATGACTGAAAATTGCGGTCAAAGTGAAAACATTTTCAGTTGATCAGGAAAACCTTTAATTTCTGTAAAATAGTTTGCATTTTTTAAAACCATTAGGCTCACATTATAATCTTTCATAAGAGACATGCATTAAAGAGTAAATAGTTTATAAGAAAATAAACATATGATAAAAATTGTTCTATTTATTTACCTCAGGTACTCGCCTTCAACCTCGGACATCTCAAAAGATCAATTTCACATCTCTACAAATCACACTCTAATATTGGACATATCTCCAAGCTAAAAACCCTAATCTTACACGTGAAACCCTAGTCAAGCACTTTACCCTAATCATACGCATTCTGCCTTAACCAAGAATTCTAAAGGTCTCAATAGTCCGAATGAACATCATTCACATACGAGCATGACCACATATACATACTACTTAAAACATTAAAGACTTTAACTTTATTCAGTCTTAAAACATTGCTAATCAACCTAGGAAAAGTGCTTTAAAGTGTTAAAAGATTATAATGCTCTAACATTGTTTCTTAGGCTCCGTTTACTTCGACGTAAAATGGTTTCCGTCGGAAAATATTTTCAGAGAAATCATTTTCCTTGAAAATGTTTTCTGCCGAAAACATTTTACGGTGTTTACCGCGCGTACGGAAAATCACAAAATTTATATATATATTCATTAAATCATATTAAACTTTAAATTTACGGGTGAGTCCCNCCTTTTTTGTAACACCTCGGTCCCATATTGGAAAGTTGAGAAGAAGCCCATATAGAATGTGTGGTTTATAAAAATAGTCATGAGTGTTAAGTCCCACATTGCCTAGTTACTGGGTAAAACTGAGCTTTATAATAAATTCTAAAGAAGCTTCAAATTGACTAGTCATTTTGGGGTGATAGCGCAGATGTGGTAGCATTTTTTTCTAGGTCGTTACAAATGGTATCAAAGCCACCTAGTAACGCCAAGTCATGTGGTACTGGAGCACTGCAAGACGTGACCCTAACGAGGACGTCAGGAATTTAAGATGGGGAGTTTGTAACACTTCGGTCTCATATTGAAAAGTTGAAAAGAAGCCCATATAGAGTGGGTGGTTTATAAAGATAGTCATGAGTGCTAAGTTTCACATTGCTACTAGGTGAAACTGGACGTTATAATAAATTCTAGGAAAGTTTCAAATTGACTAGTTCTTTTGGGATGATAGCGCAGATGTGGTTAACGCTTTTTCTTGGATCGTTACAAATGGTATCAGAGTCACCTAGTTTTCTAAAACCCTATATCAATAGTGAAGAAAATGTTTGCTTTGATTTTGAAAACCAAATTTTATTTTAAACAATTTTACAAACAAAGAGAGAAATTTTGAAAGAATAAGGGCTCACGTCACACACATAGTATTGCTTAGAAGGTTTTACTTGTTGAGCCATGGACTCACCATTTTCACTTGTTGAATTTTATAGATATAGTTACACCAGGCAAGCAAGGACCCTACGATCATCTAGAGTCCCCTAGACTACTACTTAAGATTTGGGACAAGTTCTAACTTTTGAGGATGGCTAGACTTTTGTAGTAAATCAAGCACGTGGGGCTTTATCATTTGTGGCGCCCTTTTGTATACGAATAGAAATTAGAATAGTGGTAATCTAAGGAGTTGTGTAACCCTATATATATATATATATATATATGAATTTCAAAAATTAAACGGAAAAATACATTTTACCCCTCTAAAGTTTTACATCTTTTTCCAATATTGTATCCAATGTTTAAAAATAAGCAATATACCCCAATTAAGTTTATAAAATTTTCAATTTAGCCACTCCATTAACCATTTTCATCTTATTTGACAAAAAATAGCTTACGTGTGAAAATTATAAACAGGGTGGCTGCATTGAAAATTTTATAAACTTGGTTGGGATATATTGCCAAATTTTAAATATTTGAGGCAAAATTAAAGAAAATGGTACACCTTCAAATGAGTAAAATGTAGGGGAGAGTCCACATACCCCTCCTCACCCCTCAAACTACAATCCAATTGACAATATCTTCTTAAACTTTCAATTGTACCAATATCCCCCAAACTACCACAAATTGTCAATGTTCCCCCTTCCCCAAAGTTAGCAAAAAGATAAAAATACTCTTATGTATTTATCAATAAGACAAAAATATACCTATAAATTTGAAAAATAAATAAATAAATAAAACGATTTTTTATTTTTTATTTTTTAAACGAATTTTTTTTATTTTTTTACTTTTTCAAATGGTTTTAAATTATATTTATTTAAAAAATTTATAAAACATTTTAAAAACTAAAATTTCAAATCTTTTTTAGAAAAATCGATTTTTTTTTTTTTAATTTTAAATTTGGCCATCCCTTGTTTTTTTTTTAAAAAAATTTATTTTAGTTTTAGATTTTTTCTAGAAGTTTTAGTTTTTTTTTTTTTTAATTTTATTTTACTAAGGTAGTTTCGTTATTTGAGGGAATACTTACAAATTTTGATAGTTTGGGGTTGGAGGGACATTGTCAAATATTGTGTGGTAGTCCGAGGGAAGTATGTGGACTTTTCCCTATCTTTTTCTTAGCCTTAATTAGAGGGGACATAATTCACAACGTTTTTATAGTTTGGGGGCACATTATCAATTAAGTAGTAGTTTAAAGAGAGTACATGGACTTTACCCTAAAATGTATTTTTTCCAAATTAAATGCATGCAAATTGAACAGCAATATTGTTTAAGATAATAACAGTAATGTCCCAAAGAGGTATGTAGTTCAATCAGCTGGAACCACGCCTAATGAAACGAAGGTTACTAATTCGAATCCCCCTCCCTCTCTTGTGTGGACATGTAAAATAATAATAATAATAATATGGGAAAAATATAAAATGGCCCCCCCAAACTACCACACATTTGTAAAATGGCCCCCCAAAGTTTCAATTGGTATAAAGTAGCCCCCTAAACTACCAACCTCTTATAGCTTGGCCCTCTCTGTTAGATGAAACAATCAAAATGGATGGAAAACCCAAAACAACATCATTTTGAGGCTACAAAGTTACTAAAATGCCCTCTTTGGAAGAAAAAAAAAAACTTCTAAAACGTCGTTGTTTCGTGAAGACCATCAAGAAAGAAAACCCCCTGTCCCTGAGAGATGGTATAAGTCGGCACTGGACTCAAATGAAACTGAATTGCCGTCTGTGTAGTTGATGATAGGCTTGTGGGAGTCCTTAGGCCAGGTGAGGGTACCGGCAAGAGGGAGATAGTGTTAAAGGGTGAGGGATAGTGAATGTTTGAGTTTTGGAAGAATGGAATCCAAAAAGGGTGCATTTGTAGGCAGGATTTCATAGAAGAAAACTCGCTGGACTGGGGGGAATCTTAGCCAAAGTATGTCAAATAAGGTGAGAGGAAGAGAGCTTGGGCTGGCCGAGTCTAGCTAAGTTGGTGGTGATGACACCTGGAAAACCTTGAGTACTATTACTGATCGAGTTATTGGGTGCCATTAGATCAGGAAAGAAGCTTGATCTGTAAAAGAAGTCCTTTTCCCACATGTTTCTGAGAAATTTGCTTGAACTGCGGTGACCAATTCAATAATCGTTAAAAAAATAAAACAATGTTTCTCTATGTTTATGATAATTTTACTTGAACCGCCGTTCCACCATCCAC
>CM017321.1:42396345-42423385 GCA_006937295.1 Carpinus fangiana | reverse complement strand
ACGACGACGTTTTAGGAGTTTTTTTTTTTTTTTTTTTCTAAAGAGGGCATTTGTGTAACTTTGCAGCCCCAAAACGACGTCGTTTTGGGTTTTCCATCCATTTTGACTGTTTCATTTAACAGAGGGGGCCAAATTGTAAGGGATTAGTAGTTTGGGAAGCTACTTTATACCAATTGAAACTTTAGGGGGCCATTTTACAAATGAGTGGTAATTTGGGAGGCCATTTTATACTTTTCCCTAATAATAATAATAATAGTAGTAGTAGCAATACCACATATGAATATTGCATTTATGTTTGGTGGACGTTACAACAACCCTCATAATTAAGTCATAAATACTAAGAAAACCAACGCGCGGTCCAAAAATATTTCACAAAACAAATACAATAAACCAAGACTCATACATAAAAAATACTAAACTTAAATTTAAGATGAGATACATTTATTAAGATCACCTTAATAAACATTTCTCAAACTTCAAAGGTTGTAGATTGAATGATTTTTTGAAAATCACCTAACCTCTTATAGACTTCCAAGTTTGTCAATTGAATGTTTTCCGAGAAATGGTTTCCATCATATGTCCATCTCTTGTCCATCTTCGTACTAGAGATGTACAAATCCACCATTGAATCTATAGGACATGTAGGACCTACAGATTCAATGATAAATTTGCGAAAAAGATGAACAGGAGATGGATGTGTAACACTTCTCAGGTTTTCTTGAAAATGATCACCCGTCCATTAATTATGACACTACCTCAATTAAGACATCCATAAATTCTCAGAGGAAAATTAGAACTGTCCGCTAGTAAAAATCACTCACTGTACTTTTAGTGCTCTTAGATTGTGGATTTTTTGTGGTTATACTCTCATAGTGTACTCCACCGCCCAAAAAAAAAAAAAAGGCTCAAGAATCACATGATTTAACCCCAAACAAATTTGTTTTCTCTAGAGTTTATGCCTAACAATGCTATATTAATCACTCACAGTTCTTTCATCTTTTCTATGTGGGTCTTTTATCTTTTTACACCCGCACAAAACAATTAACATGTTGGATTCAAGATTGACATTGACATGTTTGATTCCAAAGGAAATAACCACAGGAATACAAAACAACACGTTGTGTTCAAGAATATTGACGTCAAATTGTTTGATTCAAAAAAGAAACGAGGCTAAATATATTGCTTTCAATTCATTAGTTTGATGGTTACAGAACAGCTTTGGATGAAAAAGCAATGAAAATATATGTGGATGTGCAGAAAGAGATGTCAATTCTGAATTGGGAAAGCTAAAACTGATCAGGACGTACCATTAATTTGCCATGAAATTATACGTAGAGTTTGTGCATAAACAAACGTGGAAATCTTTTGTAGATTTCCCACTGGCAGGCAATTAATTTCTCTTTTGTAAGTAGGATGAATCTTTTTGTGGTAATTTATACTTTGAGGTCCCAATCCCCAGCTAGCATATATATAGAGTGAAGCAAAAGCATATTCTAGTATAGGCTTAGTGTTCATACTCGGCCTCTTTCAAGCCATATTGAATGATGTGGACTTCTGACTTTTACTTTATCAACCAAAAAAATAATAATGTTAATGGGAAATTAATTTTAATGCCTAAAGAAGAAAACCTCCTTACAGAAATAAAAACAAAATGTTTCTCCAAGGAGGTTTTCTTCTTTAGGAATTAATATTTCCAATTAAAACAAAATAAAGAAAAACATATAACCATCAGTGGTTGTGGTTAATTAAGTGGCCTTAGGAAAATCTTCATAGTGGTTAAGCATATACTAGTGAGGGTGAGAGTTTGACTCTCGTAATATGAATCATCAATCTTATTAGTATCAACTGCCTTTGAGTCCCACTAATATCCTGATAGGACTAGATCAGATATGGCTTAGTCAGATTTGGGAGCGCCTACAATTTTCACCATTTATACCCCCTCTTATATATACGGCTTTGGGTATATATATATGGTCTGTAGCCAATAAGAAGGAAATGCCATTTGATTTAAAAAATAAAAAAACCCTAACTTGTTAAACACTATCTAAAGCATTCACATCTAGTTCAATAAATTGTTTCTTCACTTTAGCTAAAAAATTACTTTCTTATTTTATTTTAACTACTTACTTTTCTAAGCACATACATCTTACTATTTATTTTAGCTATCAACTTTTACTATTCCATTTAAATAGTATTTATCAAATATTACTTTATTCTTTCTCCAATAATCATAATTTTGAAATTTTGTTTCTAGATCTTCTTAACGATTATATCTTAAAAATTTTGTCTCATCTCCATAGTCATATTTTAAAAATTTGTCTTTTCCTAACGGTTGTATATTTTTCATTTTTTTTTTCTAAAGGTCATATTTTTAAAAATTCGAGTAGAGAGAGGGAGAATATGTGTTAGAGTAAAGAAACAAAGAGAGACGAGAGGAGAGATCATGCAACAAAAAGAAATAAAAAATGAGAGGAGAGAGAATGATAGTTTTTTCGGAAGGCGGCAAAGCATGAATGAAAAAATAATTCCTTGTTAACAAAATAAATAAATAAATAAACAAAGAAAATAATAAATGATTGAATTGAAGTGCCGAAATTTCTCTTTTTATGTACAACATTTCAAAGAATCAGTTAGAAATGCATAGTTGTTATGCCTAATTTTTTTAATGACAGAATTAAATTGTTGCCCATATTAGATTAAGAACCTTTAAATTGCCTTCTTTCCAGGCAGGGGTCAAGCTAATCATTTTGGCCCAAATACATAAAATTAGCTAATTAATATCAGCCCTCCACTACTACTTCCTTGTATAGGATTAGCCCAAATAATTCTTAATTAGCCAAATGTGAATGCTCATATGACTTTCTATCTTTTTGGCAAGTTGTCTGCATCCATGCATGCTAAACTAAAGTATTTTTCCCCACCTTTCTGTACTTGTCTTTGGCAAATGCTTTGATCTCATCCATTACAACACACCATGCAGAAGCTAATTAAAGCAACACGCAAGACCAAAAAGCTAATTAGCAAGCACCGCAAGCCGCAAGGCATTTTCCGTGTCATCATCCAACTCCGATCCTCCACCATTCATGTGTAGATAATTATCAGCTGTCCTCATTCAAGCCAGAGTCAATCTTCAATAATTGTTGATGATTAATTGATAGTATTGGGTGTGTTTGTCGGGGGGAAGATTTTGTGATATAGCTGTTGTACCACTTGGCACAATAAAGGGTATATATTTTCTAATTTGAAATATTTTGTGAGTAATTTCTATTTCGTTAATTAGATTGTCAAAACCCATGGTAATTCAATGGTTTAAGGTGAAATTTCTCCAAAAAATTAATATAGAGCCCACGTGTACAAATAAATTTTGAGATGTCCGCTCGCTTGTTTGAGTATGTAGGTCTCATAGGGACTCTCAAACATTTGCCACTCAAATTCTCAACAACTCAAACAACAAAATATTCGAGATCTTAATATTTTTATATTAAAAAAGGAAAGCAAAAAGTAGTGAAAAAAAATGTTATCAAATTCCGAATGATCTCCTTTTCTCCCCCACATTCTCCTCAAATACACAACACTATTCTAATTAAGGTCAATCATTATTGGGAAAACTTCACTTACTCCTCATGAATTTACGGACGTTTTGCAAACACCCCTCCAATATTTAAAATCTTTCACTTTGGTGTATCGAATTTTCGTTTTGTTCCAAATACCCCATACCGTTAAATATTGCTGTTAAATTAAACGAAAAAATGAAAAAATGATTAAGGGTATTTTAATAATTTCACACATCTCCATTATGATTTAATAGAAAATCCTAACGGAATGGGGAAAGGTGAAGGAAATCAAAGATCGATACACCAAAGTGAGAAATTTTGAATATTGGAAGGGTGTTTGCAAAACACACATAAGTTCATGTGGGTAAGTGAAGTTTCCCCATCATTATTCTTCATTGAACTCAGAATCATCTCTTTGTGCCCCTATACATTTTTTACGTATTTTAATTTTTAATTTATTTTATTATTTTACCTTTTTCTCTCTTTTTTTTTTTTTTGGGGGGGGGGGGGGGGGGGGGGGGGGGGGGGGGGGTTTTTGAAAATAAAATTGAGAGTGATGCTACCATTTGTCTTGGACCATAAAGTTTTGATGGTTACAGAACAGCTTTGGATGATAAAGCAAAGCAAAGTTGGTCTCTTGTTTACTGTATTCCATGCAAACATGGATTTTAGTAGCTGTCAAACGCATTACTCAAAAGCTAATGCTACAATTGCTTCCCATCACTCTTCGCATGTTACATATATTTAACATACCCTCCAATTTGGGTGTGCAAATTGTGGATTTGGTTTTTGTTGCAACCAGCTGCTACTTCTGAAAGCACTCTTCTCAAAACAAAACTACATTTTCATGATGTGATGACAAAGGCATTACCTAATACATTTTTGTGAAAACACACGTTTATTTCAATATGTATAATGGGAGCTCATTTCATACTGAACCGCCCTCCAATTTTGTCCACACTCCAAAGTGCATGAGCCATACACTATTGGTTTCTTCCTCTCTTTTTCTTTTCTGCTTTGTTTCTTCTTTTAAAATTCGGCTGTAGGACTTACTTTCAATCCACTCCACCCCTTATTGATTAGAGTTCACACCAACCTGTGTCACCTCAAAGTTTGGAAGGCCCCTGATGTTGGATGAGAAAGAATAAATTAGTTTTTTAGTTTTTATTTAAGTTTTATTGATTAATTAAGTTTTATATTTTAAGAGTTTGTATTTTACAATTTAATAATGGGCTTGACCCAAAAGTCGATCAATATAGGGCTAGAGCTTTTCAGAGTCTATTCAAGTGTTTTTTTTTTGTATCTTAAGAAGATCATATTATGATTAATGAAAAAGATGTTTTCTTGGAAACATGATTGTTCTCTTCTTCTTGGTTGTAAGACTCTACTGAAGCCTCATTGTTGACTAGTGAGACTCTGATCAACATGTCTAGTTATCCTTTTATGTTATTCATTATCTATTTTTTATTATTCTTCTTCTTTCCTGCATCAACCCATCCCTGATTACGCCTCTATTCGCCAACTCAAAGTGAACTTTGATGTTGTTATCCGGAACACGCATTTTTCATCTACTATTCATTGGTACAAACTTTGATGAGTTCATACTCTTTCCTTCCATTACATTGGGTCCATCTTGTGACCCCATTGCGGTCAAAATTTATAGGAGCGTGAGCCGACGTGCTCAAAATATGGCTCACCACTACCACCACTTGTTAAGAAAGCTTTTATCATTGATTTGTATCCCCTTTAAAATTTCCTTAAGTTGAAAAGATCCCCCTATAGTATTTTGTAGGGCCTCCTTTTTTATAGGCCATGATTTCTGTTGAATTTTTGCTTTTGTTGTTGATTGTGCTTACTATCTCATCTATAATTTTTTTTTCTTTTTTTTTTTTAAAAAAAAGGTGCCATCGTACCCCTTTCTTTTCTTTGCCCCTTTAGGAGTTAGGGCTACACAGCCGAAAGTACACTTCTCCTCTCCCAATTATGTTGCCCTCTTTTAGAACCATAAAATTAAACTAGATTTGGATTGAAATTAGGTTTTTCTAATTTCACTTAAATTTGAGTAGCATGAAAGAGGTGGCTGTAGAGTCTATTTATACCGACAACTTCAAATGTGGAACTTCCTTATCAGGACAAATAAACCCGACAACCTCTTTTCTTAAGCTGCTCGAAATTCAAGGCATAATTTAAGGAGACCCTCATCCATACAAACAATAATTCCTAAGATGTAAATTATAGTTTCTTATGGTGCGTTTGGAATTGCGATTTCGTAAGAATAATTTGCATTTATAAAAGATATCGCAAAACTTAAGGTATTTGGCATTGCAATTTAAAAATTAATTAATTTAAAATAAGAAAAAAAATCGTGATTTCTATAAGCATGCTAGGGGATGCTTATTTGAAAAAACACGAATTTAAACTAAAATCAAGATTTTGCATAACAAATATTTGATCATATATATTTTTTAACATGTTTTACCAAACACTTTGTGATTTAAAAAAGTTGCAATTTTAAAAACACAATTTTTAAAAATGCAATTTTTAAAATATCACTTATTGAAACCACAATTCCAAATAGTCTCTTAGTAGATATTACTTCGTTTGTGTAATTTAGAAAAGAAAGATGATTACTTATTGGGAAATGCTAGTTGTTATTCTAGTGTTATCCTCGTGTTCTCCCAACTGTCATGTGGCTTTTAAAATTACCAATAAATTAAAAGTTAATAATTTTAAATTAATGATTTTAAAAGTCACATTACAATTGGGAGAACATTAGAAGAACATTTAACATTTCCCTTATTTATAACCCAGCTTCTCCATATTAGAATATTAGATAAATAATTTTAGATCAGGCTTGTGTGTTGTAGTTAAAATTGTTAAAATATTTTGATACTCTAAAAATATTTAACGGCCCAAATGTAAACAAAGTTTGGAAGAGATTGCGTTCAAGATTTGATCATTATGATCACTTTGTTTGTTCACTTGGTGACGAAGGTTGTGGGTATCCTTATTCGTGGACAGGGCTCAACCGAGAATGTGTTAAGGCTAATGTTGGCCCGTCAACAATCAGGTCCGCAATTGGGCTGGACTTTCTCAACCAAGGCTCGGCCCAACGGAGAGCTACCAGGAAGGGCCTATGGAAGCCCAACTTGGCCTATCTCAGATTTTCAAAGTGTTGGAATCTGGACCTTTTAGCAAACCCTCAAAAATCTTGTTACAAAGTTTTTTTTTTTTTTTTTTTACATATTCACACAAAAGAAGGGAGATGGGAGATTTGAATTAGTAACCTCCGCTTTATGAGGCATGGTTCACAGTAAATTGAGTTACCCCTTGAGGAAGTTTCAAAGTTTTACTTATTAAAGCATTCTCATCCCGCTCTTTAAATTTATTCTCTATTTTAGTTAAAAAAAAAAAAAAAATCATATTTTTCTATTTTAACAATTCACTTTTTCGGAACAACTACATCTGGCTCCACAAATTAGGGATTTGCTTTCACTCTTCCATTTAAATTTTTTTAAAGGGTTTATTTATTCTTGTGAGGAGGGAGAACGTAAAAAATTTTAATTTTTTTTTATGAATTGAGGAGTGGGAATGCCGTTCATGCATGCTCCACACAATAAGGAGCCTGTTGGAAAGTGAAAAATAAGAACATTCTCATCAAACTCTTTATTTTGAAGAAATTCACACTTTCGGGAGCCAAAATGCTTATAAATGTTTCATATTCCATGGTTCTTTCTAAGCCTCAACCACAAAACAACTCGTATCATCTTCTTCACTTTTTTTTTTTTTTTTGTAAGAGCATTTACAATTGCTTCCTAAATACCACTTTCAGTCAAATTTGAGCTAATTTACAAACATGCTCCATCAAAGTCCTTATTGCCATCGGAAAAGGATCCTTTGAGAATATCCAATTAGTGTATTTTAGATGGGTAAAATTGTCCAAAAAATAATTTTACCCATCTAAAAAACATTAACTAGATACTATCCATTTCATTTGAAATGGAGAGGATCTTATTCCACTACCCTCTCTATTTTTAATTTTGTCATAAACCTCTCCACATATTAAGAGCCAAAATCAACTCCCTACTTTGTTTTTTTATTTTTTTTTAATGCTATTTCCTCTATCTCTCTCTTCACTTTAATGCAACACACTTGTTTCTTCCAACTCTAGATCTTGCAACAACACGCTCTAAAATTAATAAAATAATAATAATATTTAACTAAATAGAAAAATATATAAAGAGTTTTTTAAAAGTGACTTTTTAAATTTTAAAAAATAATAATAATAAATTAAATTTAGCTTTTTATTTAAGAAGCTCACTAGAAATGCAGAAGACCCCACCCCAACAAGAAAATATCCTTTAAGATGCTAATTTGGTTCAACTCTTGCATGTGTTTTTTTGTCAAAGTAGTACTATTATAACCTATTTGTGAATATAAACAGAATAGCATTGTGCTTTTCTTTTCCACCTTTATGTTTATAATTGGATGCCTTTTTCATTCATGTTATTATGAGGACTAGCTTTCTTTGCAAAAGCAAATATATTCGATGACTCACTCAATGTGTGAGCAAGGGTTGTGATACTTTTTTCCTTGTTGAGATTCGGATATGCTAGAAATGCACATGGGACCATTTCCATGAAAAATTATACATTTTTATGGAAATGAGAAATATATTAGAAAGGAAGGTTCTACGTTCCTGTCCTTATTGCGTTAAAAACTTTACAAAATTTTTGGGAACTTCCACGCGTTTTGAAAATACCTTTAAAGTTTACAAACTCCCAATTAAAGATATCGAACTTATCATATCAGATAAAGTTCACCCCTAAAATTCTCCTAGATCTCTCCAAAATTTTCCTATTCACATTTGGTCAATGTAGAATGGCTAGTACATGATTTTCTTGAATTAATATCCATCAAAGTTTCCCTACCAAATTTCTTCTAGCATTTCTTGCATCTCATCAATATTTTCTTCTCCATTTACGTCTTCATCATCTAGGAATTTATTTTTGTTATTATCATCAACACGATTACTGAACCAAAGTACTCTTTCTCAGTACCCACCTAATGACCACCCTAGGTGGTGGTTCGCACTAACTTCTCATGGTTTTGTGGGTGGAAGGTTTCGGGATCGAATCATGAAATAGGAAGCACTTTGTATTATTTCTATCCTATTGACTTGGGAGTCGCTCGTGTCTTCAGCAGAGGTGGGTCATGCTATATATAGTTCAATAAGCATGAAGGAGCGCATGTGGTTTCCAACTATTTAGGCTTCTTTTGTCGTTGGTTTCAAGCACTCATCTCCCCTCTTGCCTTTTTAATTAAAAAAAAAAAAAAAGTACCCTCTAGATGTGACCCCAATCAATTCCATTTAAGAATAATATTCCAGTATATCTACAATTTTATAGTGCACATTCTTACACTCTCCACATTAATACTTGATCTTTGGGGAAACTCCAATTTTATTTTATTTTTGTTTGTATTTTTTAGCCTTTTGTTTTTCCTTTCTTTCTCAAATTTGTTGGGGGGGGGGGGGGNGGGTATTTTGGCCTTATTGAAAAAATTTATGGTTATTTTTGTCTTTTCATTAGCATTAAAAGAGACATCAATAATTTTTTAGTAGTTTAGAAGACAAATATTATCTCAATTGAAAATTTAAGTGAAACATTATCTATTGAGTATAGTTATTGAGCGGTTAACAACCCTTTGCTTGTACACTCGTAATGTGGATATATATATATATATGAGACGTGCTATTATATATTCGATATATTATAAGTTAGTAGTAAAAAACAGAGTATCATTAAAACCCAAAATTTCTGTACCCTCAAATGTCGCTCTCGAGAAGAAGAAAACAAAAGAGGAGGCTGTAGCTCTCTAATTGCACGGCTCACAAAGAACCAAACAGAAGAAAACTTGAGTGCGGCTGCTGTGCTCTCTCAGGTTCAAAAGGCTGAAACATATATGTCGTTTATATGTCATACAAAGTGGCTACCACAAGTCTCCTGTTGCAACTCGGTCAGGAGAAAGAAAAGAAATCATGAGCACTAGTTGTTTGACTTTTTTACTAAGTGAATAAGTTGTTCTAACACGTGCTCCAAACCTGGAATAGTTTTGTCGTGGAATCCTTTAATTTAGGAGTTCTAGTTGTTAAATGGGTTCGTGTTTTTAGCTGCCGCTAAGTTAATTTGTTTAGAGAAATGCTTCTTTTTTTTGGCATTCTCGAGTTCATCTCACGTACAATTTTGCTGAGTTGACATGCTTTATATATTATTGATTCTTTTCTTTTCTTTTCTTTTTTAAATAAGGGTTGATGGATCATACTAATTTAGCATAGATGTATGCGAGATTGACATCAAAATGTAAAGAATGATTTCTCATTTCTTTATGAGTAACGCTACACACATATACAACCAGTGTTTTGTGAGATAATTTCAACCTTGTTTTCACTTGTCTTTTACAACCTTACAATTGTACAGAGGAAACCATTTTAAATAGAGTAATGCTAGAAGTCTTATTTATATTTCTTTTGTATCTTTCTAAAACTAATGAGGCTTTAAAATCACCATTAAATTTGTAATAGATCATTATTGAATTTATATCTAATGATGATTTTAAAAGCCACATCCATAATGATGGTTCACTACTATTGCTCACCTCTACCTGCCTCTTTCAGCAGTTCCGTACATTCCACTTAACAAAATACTTAACATGATCTTGTGCTATATATATCAAAGGAAAGGGAAAAGGAAATGCACTGTGCCATTGAGACATAAAACTATAAAAGGGTAATGGCTGATCTCAAAGTTGCAGAGATTTCATAGAAAATGTCTCTCCCAAAAATCGTCTGCTCTCACTACATGTCGGGCACTCCCATGATGTCTTGGAGCTTGGTTGCATTCAAAAACAGAGAAAACCTTGCATGTTACACAAACACTGATGGCTCACCGTCGGTCACCTCTGTCTCTTTCAACTCGTCACATTCTTTTTCTGCTTGAACTTGTAAAGCATTACCCCCGTTATCAGCACTCTGTTCCTTGCTTTTTCCCCACAATACGCTGTAAAGGCTAACAGCCAACAAGATCCCACCTAACACACTACAAAACACAGTAAAACAATTAATATGCCCCCTCATTGCATAACAAAATGACCATGACTAGCTCACAGATAATGTTTCACTTTCAAAATCTGCAGCAACGAGTATTGCGATTTTGTTTGGGATTGCGTTGAAAAATATAATTTACGTAAAAAGTAAAAAAGTGTTTTTAAGGTCTTTTATCGAAGAAATTCTTTTTTACTTTACACAACTTTTCATGTACTAAGAGCATATTTTAAGCCAATTATGTAATCCCAAACAGGCTCGTATAGGTAGAGGAATAATACCTTCCTAAGCTAATGACCTCGCCTAAGAGAAAGACACAGCCAATGATTGTAAAGATCAGATTCAATGGTGTTGACATTGCTTGGAAAATTGGTCCCTTCTTCTCGATCACCCATGCTTGTAAGTAGTATGAAACACCGGTAACCAAGGTTCCCTGTTGAAGAATGAAGTTGCCTTTATGGCCTCTTTACAATGTCAAACACAATGTCCTTTCTTTTATGATATTAATCACATTCAAAGATGAAAGAAAGAGAGAAAAGAAAGATTACGGGGATTCCAAAGATTAATCAGTTGCATTGACTTAATTTAAGAGGGAATATTAATCATGCAAGAAAAGAAAACTTGGGATTCTTTTAATCTTTTAGTACTCATTTTACCTATAATTGATCTGAGAATATGCCACACTATCCAAATTTTTAAGGTGAACATTTAGAGGGGTTGTTTATCTACTTACACAGTAGACAACTGTGAAAAGTTTAATATCCCATCCCAGCTTCCACTGATGAGGGTCTCTTTCCAAAGCAATGGCAACAATAAATGACTGACTTGCACTGAACAGACACTGAAGGCTGGTGAACTTGAGCTTTGAAGGGTAGCTTTTCAGAACCTGAGCCTGTTTTCATCAAAATCATCAATCACTTATATTTCCAAGCAGATACAAAAACAATTCATAAGTCCTTGATCACTATTAATAGTGAATCAGGTACAAATAACGAATTACGGGAAAGTTGGGAAGCTTTTAAAATAAGCGGTGAATTTACAAGTCGGGAACAATTTCGGTTACCAACCTGAAGTACAAGCCATAGGCCCCAAGAGACGATGGAAAGGAACAAGAGGAAACAACCCAGTATCCATGTTTTTCCAAAAGAAGCATGAGCTTGGTGATCTCGCTGATTGTCATGATTACCAAGGAAGGGATAATGGATGGAGGGATTCAACTGGGGGCCCCCATAAAATGCAAGGGTTGCAACACCAGCCATGCACACTGCTAAACCTACAACTTTTGCAATCCCAGGGATTGTCTTTATGGTCACCTTCTCCATCCTGCAATGCAATACATGTAAATGGACAGTAGTGAGAAGTAAAAGCAAGAAAAATTATATGTGGTGGGGATAAGAAAAGGTTGCCGGAAAATACCTGAGCAAAACTGCAAAGAGAAATGTTGTGACAGGAAGGCAGTTTGTAGTTGCCGCACCCAAGGTTGCAGACGTATAAACAAGGCCGAGACAAAAAACATTCAGTGCCAAAGTGATCCTGAAAATGCAGAAAATGAATTCAACCCTTCTTTTATCAACTTCTCAAACATTATACATTCACAATGTGAAGTATTTCTTTCAGGGGAGCAAAAGAAAGCCAAAATCATGCTTACCCCAGAAAAGCAAGCATAAAAATCTTGCAGAAAATCACAAACGAAAGCCGCTCTGCATTCTTTCTGGAATCCAAAGGGAAAGAATTTCATCACATGGGTTACTCTCATATCAGAAAAACAGGGAATTACAGAAAATATTATGCCGTTACCGTTCAAAAATAAGGGCAAGAGGAACTAAGAAAACAGTTCCAACAAGTTGTCTATAGAACATGAAAACATAGCTGTTCATAGCCCCGCGGCTGAGTACGGCCTTGGAGAGCAAGATCATGCCGGCATATATAGTTTGTATGAGAATCACAGCCAAATATGGCTTCTTTGCACCCATTGGCAATGACATGAGCTTGATCTTTTGACTGTCTTGAAATAGAATAGGGGCTGAAGTTGTTTATATAAGCCTTCCAATGATTAATGCATAATCCAAGGTTTCATTGACTAAAATGAACAAAAGTTAATATCAGTGGTGAATCTATTCTCTAAGCATACAGTAATATTTAATTTGGCACAATCGTAGTATATTTTTTCCTCTAAAATTGTTCACTTGATAGCAACAATGGTGATTCTTTCTTTAATTAGGACCACGAAGGATCGCTAGGGACCTCTTGTGTCAATTCATATTGAGTTGTTGCTTTTGAGCATATTGTCTCACCAATGAGTGTGGTAGCTGATTTTATATTGGGGAAGCTGATTGGTGATTGAGAAAATTGATTTTGTACCTAAAAAAAAAAGTCCTCAAGGGTGGTTCAATCGACTGTGAAATTTTACACGATTAATGAAGTGAAGATCACTAGTTTGAATCCATCCCCATCACCTTCTCTTCTTTTGTCGAAATGTCAAAAAAAAGAGAGAGAAAGAAAATTGATTTTGTATATTGTATTTGGAGGCTTCCAAGGCTCTGCTGCTAAAAAAGTTCAAAGAGCTCTCAAAATTTGTGTAAGCCAGAAAACCCTCAAGAGACGCCCATGCCATCACCAAAACAAGACCATCCAGCTCGGTGGCCTTGGACTCGAGTATACCCTTTAGTGACTTCAGGGTCGGAATGCCTGGCTTTCTGACGACCTCTCATTTGTTTTGAAAGAGATAGCCATTTGGTAGTGCTTGCTCTACCTTGCAGATAATAGTTTTTGATATTCATATAGATAAAAAAATGTGAATATTATCCATTATCTGCATTTGAGGTAATGAGCGTTTTAAACGTTAAACTTGTCATTCACTAATTATTTCTTTTAGTAAATACAAAAAAAGAAAATATGTATATACTTGAATGCTATTATTCATATCACACTTGCTAATCATTTTGCTAATAAATCTTCATCACATATATGATTTAATATTTAGCTTCAGATAAATCTATAGTTTGTGACAAGAATTTTTTTTTTGAAATAATAATAATAATAAATGAATAACATATAAGGCAATTAAATTAGAACAAATCATAATAATTTCCTAAAGTGAATCCCACAACATAATCCAACAAATATAAGAAACATAAATTAAAAAAAGATTAAATAAAAAATATATATGTATATATTAAATATATAAAGAAATGTGAATGCGGATATTATCTGCACACATCTACATATCCTAAAACTGTTATCCACATTTGCATTTGCGGATATTAGTTTTTGCTACTCGTATCCATATACGTGGATAACAAATAGCAAATTGCGGATAGTGGATGCGAACGGTTATTATCCGCCCACATCTTCGGAGGATCCACTAGCCCACTTTAATTTTTTTCTTTTGGGCAGCCGCTCGTGCATTTTTCTTTTTTCTATTAGAATTTTTGGGCAGCCTATATTGAAAGGCTTAGCCAACACAGTATTCGGCGAGAAGACACAAAAGAAAGAAGAAAAAGTTAAGCAGCCACTGCACAAAGTCTTTCTTTAGCCTTCAGTTTCTTATTATTTGCACCGTCGCAATCTCAATCTTGAGTGTGCTGCGCCTAACGAGAGATTCTGGAGAGAAAGAATAGACTTCTTTCTTTCTTTCAATAGTGAGATTTTTTTTTTTTTTTTCTTTTAATAATCCTTTATTAGAAAAGGAAAATGCTAGAGGTTCTCCTCACAGTGTTCTCCTGGCGTTCTCACAGTCTTACGTAAAACATGATTTAAGAAAAAATAAAATTGTAGTGACATTCACCATTAGTTTTTTTAGGCATTAGCATCAAATTTGTGGCATTAGCACCAAAATTGAGGCATTAGCACTAAATTTAGGATGATCAAATCCATTTTTGGTGATACCATCCCTAAAGGGTTACCTTCCAGCATTAGGTTTTAGTTTTGAATCCAAAAATAAGTTTTAAAGCATTAAGACCTGACTATTAACTAATAAAAATTAATCTGTTAGCAAAAAAACAGTACTACACTTTTATTTTTTCTTAAATTATGTTCTACGTAAGACTGGAAGAACGCCAAGAAAACATTACGGGGAGAACCCCTAGCAAACCCCATTAGAAAAATCAATGCAAGGTATGTTTCCTAATATGTTTTGATGTACTTTTTATTTTTGCTCTGAAAAAGTGTTTGACGTAACATAAGCTTTGGATGTAAGAACATTCACGGGTGGTTTGAACGGCATTTCTTAGTGCTAACATTCACGGGTGGTTTGAACGGCATTTCTTAGTGCTAAAATCCAAGAGCTTNTTCGTGACAAGATTTTTTTTTTTTGAAATAATAATAATAAATGAATAACATATAAGGCAATTAAATTAGAACAAATCATAATAATTTCCTAAAGTGAATCCCACAACATAATCCAACAAATATAAGAAAAATAAATTAAAAAAGATTAAATAAAAAATATATATGTATATATTAAATATATAAAGAAATGTGGATGCGGATATTATCTGCATACATCTACATATCCTAAAACTGTTATCTACATTTGCATTTGCGGATATTAGTTTTTGCTACTCGTATCCATATGTGTGGATAACAAATAGCAAATTGCGGATAACGGATGCGAACGGTTATTATCCGCCCACATCTTCGGAGGATCCACTAGCCCACTTTAATTTTTTTCTTTTGGGCAGCCGCTCGTGCATTTTTCTTTTTTCTATTAGAATTTTTTGGGCAGCCCATATTGAAAGGCTTAGCCAACACAGTATTCGGCGAGAAGACACAAAAGAAAGAAGAAAAAGTTAAGCAGCCACTGCACAAAGTCCTTCTTTAGCCTTCAGTTTCTTATTATTTGCACCGTCGCAATCTCAATCTTTAGTGTGCTGCGCCTAACGAGAGATTCTGGAGAGAAAGAATAGATTTCTTTCTTTCTTTTAATAGTGAGATTATTTTTTTTTTTCTTTTAATAATCCTTCATTAGAAAAATCAATGCAAGGTATGTTTCCTAATATGTTTTGATGTACTTTTTATTTTTGCTCTGAAAAAGTGTTTGACGTAACATAAGCTTTGGATGTAAGAACATTCACGGGTGGTTTGAACGGCATTTCTTAGTGCTAACATTCACGGGTGGTTTGAACGGCATTTCTTAGTGCTAAAATCCAAGAGCTTCGTTCACTGGCATGTTCATCGGAGTGTCCGAACATAGGCATGCCATAGTAAAATCCGAGAGTTCCAGTCGCTATAGAGTGTTCGAACGTAGACAAGCCATAGTAAAATCTGAGAGTTCCATTCACTAAGTAGCTCATTGTTGGTTCGAATGAAACACTTTAAATATATTTTGACCCAGTCGCATCCGAATGGAAGTTAAGGACATCCGAACGATAGCACATGGTTGCCATTTTAGGGTTTTCCAATTTCAGCTTGGATTTCTATAAAACCCTACTTATGTTCGAATGGGGACCTTAACCGTCCGAATGCCACCTCAAATTTTTCATATTAAGGTTTTTCACTTCAGTAAGAAAACTTAATTCTCAATTGCCTATATATATGGCTCTATAAAGCACGATTTTTCTAAGCAACTACGGGGGCAAATTCTATATTGTGATAAGAAAGAGTTATCAGTATTTAGAGCTTTAGAACTATTTTCTCTTAGAGTGTTACTGTGTTTCAGAAGCAGTTTTGTACATCAATGACAAGAAGCCTATCGGAGGTTCCGGTAAAGGAAAATCACTTCAATAAAGGAGAATCTGATCAGGTGCAATGCTCCCCCTATCTCATTCCTCCTTTGCTTTTAAGACTAAATTGAAAGTTGATCTTGAAGACCCTTTGCTAAAAGAAGAAATTCTCTGGCGCTCTAAATCCAGAGAATCTTAGCTTAACTCCAAGGATCTAAACACTAAATACTTTTATACCTCTACCCTCATTAGAAGAATGTCTAATGCTGTGGATTTTTTGAAATTGGACTTTGGGGCCTATTTTTCTGATAGACCAGCCATTGGAGGTACTTTTGTTTCCCACTTCTCTTCCATGTTCACCTCTACTTCTCCTCCATTAGAAGATGATATTCTTAGCTTATTTCCACCCACCATCACTGAAGAGGACAACCATGTCTTATGCTCTATCCTTCCGAATTGGAGGTGTTCCAAGCCCTTTCTAGAATCAACTCCACAAAAGCGGCAGGGCCAGACGACTTTACAGCCCTTTTTTATAAGAAGAACTAGTCCACTGTCAAGAAGGACATGTTAGAGTGCATCTGGAATTTTTTCCGGAATAACCATCTTTTGAAAGAACAAAATCACTCCTACATTGCCCTTGTCCCTAAACAAAGTGGTTCCCATATTATGCACCAATTTCGGCCTATTAGTCTTTACAACATTGTTTACAAACTCATTACTAAAATCTTGGCTAATAGGTTGAAACTTGTCCTGTCCAAAATTCTCTCTCCTTTCCAATCTGCTTTTGTGCCCAATAGGAACATTCAAGACAATACCATTCATGCTCATGAGCTTTTACACTCTTTCAAAAAACAAGAAGGGCAAGGGTGGTTATATGTTTCTCAAATTGGACATGGAGAAAGCTTTTAATTAAATGGAATGGGGCTATCTGTTAGCCTTTATGGATAAACTAGGGTTTCATGCTACTTTAATCAACTAGATCCACCTTTACAACTTCTTCCTCTTTTTCCATTTTGTTAAATGACAATCATTTTGGTTTGTTCAGCCCTGAGAAAGGATTAAGACAAGGGGACCCTTTATCCCCTTTTCTCTTCATTCTTGGCTCAAAAGTTCTCTCCATCTTAATGCTGGGAACTTGAAAGGTTTGCAAATTACTAGACACTGCCCTACCATTCACCATCTTTTTGGGGATGACCTCTTGATTAGGGTTGGGCACGGGTCAGTTTGGGCTGGTTTTGGCCTTTTTAGCCACCTAACCCGAGCCCATCGGGTTTGGTGTTTTCCAACCCGCAATACTCAATGAAAACACTAAAACCACCGGGTATTCGAGTAGGACGAGGCAGGTTGCGCGGGCAGGTTAGGCGGACGGGTCGGGTCGAGTATTTTTAATTGCCATCATTTTCACTATTTTAGTCATCAAGAATTCAAATTTCCTAGTTTTCTGTAATTTTTATTTTTTTTTTAAAAAAAAAAAAAAAAAGATTTGGACTAAAACCCATCAGGAATTACTTGTTTTGTATTGTTTACAATTTCCAAAAACTATATAGTTGGATTTTTTTTGTGAATCAAATATGATTAAAATGCAAAAATGAAAAAAATGCAAAATTATCAAAATGCAAAATATCTAACTAGATATGTAACTATCAAGGGCACAAAAAATCTAACTACAAAATAAATCTAACTATCAAGGGCACTGATGTGGCTTTTTGTTGACCAAAATATCAATAATAAAATTACCACTCGCAATAGGACGAATCCCGTAGGATAGGGCTATATTGAGAGTGTCAAACCTCAAGGACTGTAGAGATTGCTATTAAATTCGAAGAATAAGGTTTAACCTAATAAAGAAACAAGATTGATTGTTGTGAACTAGAATGCATAAAATTAAACGCAATATTAATTTGATGATATCAGAGAGAGAGAGAGTAGGGTACCAACTTCACCGCAATCCGTACACAATAGTAACCGTAATTCGATTCTAGCAGTTCATAATCACATATGTTATAAAGACACGAAAATTCATATTAAAGGATAATAATAATTTATCTTTGGTTGGCACGGATCGTCCACCTAACAACTATGATGCGGCACGACCCGTCTTCCCTAGGTATAAACTATAAAATCTCTTAATACGTTTTATATGATCAATGGAATAGNGCTATTGGCTAACAAATCATAGACCACTAGGCCTAGGCTCCTAGCAACAAAATCCAACAGCCACCAAGCATTATGCAACTTCAAGTCACTAATCATCCTCAAGGAGAATGCTGACGTTCTTCAAAGCTATTTCTACAAAGAATGAATAAAAAAAAAAATTACAATCTCAATTGAAACCATTAAATGAAATTTGTAAATAGCAAAATAAATTAAGAAGTAGACTAAAATGATCAAAAAGCTTACCTCATTCAAGCTTATAACTTTCAACATCATCAACCATATCTGAGTCAGAACTTAGAGGTTTTGCCCTTAACCAGTTTTGTGAACATATCAATGATTCAACCATTACTGGGGCGAATGAACTTCGAAAAGGATCCAACACACGTCCTCCAGTGCTAAAAGCCGACTCTAAAGCAACTGTTGTAATGGGAATGGCCAACACATCTCGTGCTATTTTGGTAAGAATTGAGAATTTGGTTGAGTTCACCTTCCACCAATTTAAAATATGGAAATTGGCATTCGCCTTTTCAACATCCTCTATCAAATATCGATCGAACTCCGATTTGCTTTCAGTATCACTTTTAGAAGATAGGTATTTATGAAACCTATTTATGAAGTAAAGGTTGGCACTCTCAGTTTTTTCTATTTTTATTGAGGAACCTTGAGACAATTCACTACCATGTTGAACTTAAGATGAACTTTGTCCAACGTTGTAGTGATCATATAATTTGTTAATGCATGACCTCAATTTTGTCACCATCTCATTACATTTCTTGGTACCAAGCACATCTTTGAACCAATATTCCAATGACTCCAATTTAGTTCGTGGATCAAGTACAACCGCAACAAACATCATCAAGTTAACCTTATCATTGTTATCAATATCCGCCCAATATTTATTGTACTTTAATATCATCCTTTCCGCTATAGCACTCAATACAAAATCACCACTAGGGGTGGGCAAAACCCGCTCAATCCAACCAACCCAATCTGCCCCGCCCCAATCCAGGCGGTTATTATGCCTATTTTCGCGGGTTCGGGTTGAAATTCCCAAACCCGTTAGGGTCGGGTCTATTCTTGAGTTTATTAAAATTTTCTATACGGGTACCTGAACCGACCCGTAACTACCTGCTCTTAGCCTCTTACGACTTAAGTCACTTAAGTCCTAACCTAACTTACCTCCCTTAGTCCCTCATTTTCGAGCCCTAGAAGCTCAGCCTCCCACAGCCGCATAGCCTCACTCTCGAATCCGTCGCCTCTCACAGCCTCTCTCACTCTCGAATCTGTTACCTCTCACAGCCTATCTCACTCTCAGTCACCGTCGTCCATCGCCTCTCACCGTCATCAAAGAAGATAACCCTGAAGAGCTTGGACGGCGAGGTCTTCGAGGTCGACGAGGCCATGGCGCTGGAGTTGCCGACGATCAAGCACATGATCGAAGAAGATTGCGCTGACAACCTAATCCACCTCCCGAGCGTGAGGAGCAAGATCTTGGCCAAGGTCATTGAGTATTGCAAGAAGCATGTCGAGGCTTAGTCAACGAACCCTGAGAAGCGCACCTTCGATGACGATCTCAACGCCTGGGCTTGAAAAAATTTCAGGTATTTAAAATCTACTCTTTTTGTAGTTTGTGGTGTTTGGGAGTGATTCACTGGTTTGTGGTTTATGGTCTTTGGACTCTTTTTTGCTCTACTTTTGGCATTTTGCTGATGATATTCCAACCCGCCCAACCCACCAGCGAAACCCCGACCCGTCCTACCTGAATACCCAATAGGTATGCTAAATTTACTGTTCACTGCGGGTTGGAATGGGCCACACCCGATGGGCACGGGTCGGGTGGCCGAACGGGCCAAAACCCACCCGAACCAACCCATGCCTAGCCCTAATCACCACTATAAATATACTCTTGTAAATGCATTTGAATGCCACAAATTTCTTAGAAGTACATATTAGATGTATAATACAAAGACTCCAAAAGTCGCATTGTGGCATCATAAAAAATTTTGAGAAACATGAGAAAAATCCTAATACGATTCCAATCAACACATGTAGAAGGTCCCAAACCCTCTTTCTCATTATTTTCCTCGTTCAATGCAATCTTAAAGTTTTTATCAACCTCTTCTATAAGTTGGAAAGCAGATTGAAATTTTTCAGCACCTTCCAACGTAAAAAATGTAGAGTTTCATCTAGTTGAAACATCAAGACACAGCAAAACCTTGAAAGTAAGTTGTTCTCTTTCAATACAACCCTTAAACATCTCAAATCTTGCAGGTGAAGACTTCATATATTTCACCGCACTTCTAACCCTCACAATGGAATCTTCAACTTCTTTCAAACCCTCAGTCACAATAAGATTTAGTATGTGTGCACAACACCTTATATGCATAAATTGACTCTCTAATATGGCGCCCTCCTTATTACAAGTTCTCCTCTTCACGTATTCTAAAGTGGCATCATTGTAAGTAACATTGTCAACTGTGATAGTGAAAATGTTACGAATACCTCACCCAAGCATACACGACAAAATCTTCTCCCCAATGGTATCACCTTTGTGATTAGGAATTAAACAAAAGTTTAAAATTCTTTTGTGTAAGTTCCAATCACTATCAATAAAATGAGAGGTGATTACTATGTAATTAAGATTTTGTACAGAAGTCCACGTATCAGTGGTGAGACAAACCTAAGCATCGGTTGTCATAAACATTGCCCTCAACTTTTCCTTCTTAGACATGAAGAGCTTAACACAATTCTTCATCATAGTATAACGAGAAGGAATTTGAAACCTAGGCTCAACTGTCTTCATGAAATCCTAAAACCCTTCACCTTCCACAAACCTAAATGGCAACTCATCCTTAATTATCATCTTAGCAATTGACAGCCTTATTTTCGTAGCATTGTACTTCGCAATCACCATATTACCAACACATCCTTCTCCCACTGACATTTGTCCCTCTTTCTTAACCTCAAAACTTAATTTTTATTGTGACTGATCAAACTTATCGGGATATTTTTTGTAAGTATTCTTCAAATGTGTTAGCATAGATGAAGCACCTAGACTTTCACTGTGACAAGTAAACAATTTCTTACAATAATTGCATTGTGATTTAGGATCCTCGGAATCACCATCCTCTACTTTGCTAAAATGTTCCCAAACCATTGATATTTGCTTAGATTTTTTAGGTTTTGGTGGGAGAGCTGAACTAGGGTTTTGAATGCCAACACCAACACTATCAACGGAAGGCATAGTACTATCACTAAGAGTAGGAGTAGATGAAGCAGAACTAGAACAAATACCACTAGGTGAACGACCAGCCATAAGTTTACAATAAATGGAAGAAAAAAAAATCAACAATTTATAAACTACTTAACACCATCAATTTAAATTTAATTAAATCACATGTGGGATATAAATAACACTTTAAATGCTAGAAAGTATGTTTAACTAATAATTCAACCAATCAAGTCACTATAATTCATCCAATAATTCAACTAATTCGCACACTACATTCTTTTCTTCTCCTAACATTTTACATCTTTTTATCGCTTTTTAGGATATGTAATTTTAACTAATTAATGACTTCCATGCAGGTAAGACAAATTTTCGCACCAGCAAATTGATGAACAATTCCAATATGCCAACAAAGCTACAATTTTTTTATTATGCAAAGGCTGATTAATTTCTTTCATGAACCATATTCTACCTAACAATCACATATATAAATAGACTCACATATGTGCATGCACTGCCTTGCTTGTTTTTATTATTATTTTTAATTTTTGTATGCATCAGTATTTGAATCTATCCAGTTTAAACACTAAGAAAATTGAACATAAACTATTTTGTGAACATAAAATTTCTCTATTTAAGAAGGGATAATGATGAATTTCTACCATATCAATACAAAATGAACGACATACCAAAAATCCAACACAAAGATGATATTTCTTTACCTGATGCCAAGGAGTGAGACCGTGAGACTTAGACGCAGCTATAGGTCTATGGCTATGGCAGCTTGATGAAGGTCGTATTGTGAGTCTGTGAGAGTCGAGAGGGATAGAGAGAAAGAGAGCGTGTTAGTCCCAGAGAAAGAGAGTGAGAGTGAGAGAGAGAGAGGAGCGGTCTCCGTCGGCAAAAGGGAGAGGAGTGGCTAGCCGCGACTGGCAAGAGTGAGAGAGCTAGGTCTGGGAGACAGGGAGTCACAACTGAGGTGTGCAGCTATGTGAAAAAAAAAAAAAAAAAAAGACGAAGCTTGTTTTGTTTGTGTGGCTACGTGAATTAGAAAGCTAGGGTTTCTTTTTGTTCTTTAAGTTTGTGGTCGGGGCGGGTTGGGTACTCGCCCCTTTTAAAAATTTGAACCTGCGGACCGACCCGAACCATACGGGTTTGATGTTTTCCAACCTGTAACAATAAAAAAAAAATTAAAATCTAGCAGTTTTGGGCGGATCGGGGTGGGGCGGCTCGGGTTGAAAGGGTTTTTGCCCACCCCTACTCTTGATCTTTAAGAAAGCTTCATTTAAAGAGGCTTATAGCATCAAATTCTGCTTGGACAAGTACTGCAAGTGGTTTGGTCAGTCCATAAATTGTAGCAAGTCCTCCATCTGTTTTACTAAGCATGCCAATTCCAATACTATCAACACTATTTTCAACATTCTGCCTTTACTAACAACCCTTTGAATTCGATCTATCTTGGGGTTCCCATTTTAAAGGGCAGCTCCAAGAGAGAAGCTTTTCAAGGGATACTAGACAAGGTTCAAAATAGGATTAAAGGATGGATAGCAAAAACTCTTTCCCAAGGAAGCATATTGGTCCTAATCAAATCGGTTGTTGCTGTCATCCTCTCATATGCCATAAGTTCTTTCCTTCTCCTCACAAGTGTTTGCAACAGTTTAGACAGGTCCTTCAAGAATTTCTGGAGGGGCCTTCCCCCAAGCAAAGCTAAGAATTTATCCCTTAAATCTTGGGATTCTATCTGCTTGCCTAGAGCTGTTGGAGGCTTGGGTCTTAGGAAAATGAAAGATGTCAATCTAGCTCTCATTGCTAAACTTGGATGGAAGCTGCACTGTAATACCCCGATAAAAACCCACATTTTATTAAATGAAATTTTCTCCATAGGAGCTGTTAATAGAGGTTTTCAATGACAGTGCTTTACGAGGCCTAAAAACCCTTAGCACCCACCTAATTACACCTTTAACCCTTAGAGGAATAGAGGCCAAACATTGATCCTCAGGGAGCAAACATACGCTAGGTCTACCGGACATACGCATCTGTCTGTAGTACGGATGTACGATGGGGGACCACCGGACGTACGCTCTGCAAATAGTACAACGGACGTAAGTAGGACCATCGGATGTACGCTACTTTTTGGGATACCCTTTAGATAATACCTGGACGTACGAGACACCCTCTGGACGAGGTACAAAGACCACCGGACGTACACTAGGGTTGTCGGACATCCGTCACTCTGTCAGGGAGTTGGTGGCGAACTTTCCCTATAAATAGCCCGCCCCTCCTCTTCATTTCTCAATCCTTCTTCTTCCTTTGGTATGCCCCTAGGCTGCCGAAACCCTTCCTTAATGTTTTGAGTAAGAAATTTGTGGGAGAGAGCTTCAACGAAGAGTTTCCGAGGAGAGAAAACCATGTCCGTGCTTAGCTTCGGGGTAAGCTCTGTTCCTTTGTAATTATCACCTTGTTATCTCATGTTTCTGCTTTAATGAGAACTTCAAGTGTTCATTAAGTGTTCTTTTAAAGATAATGATGTTTTCAAAGAGTTTTCTCAAAAGATCATGGTTCTGTGATTTCTTGCGTTTCATGTCATGTTTTACTAGCTTAGAAGAGGTCTAGAAGTTTGTGATTGCTATTGGAAATATGCACTATCTGAATCTTGAAACAGTGTGCTTAACACACTGAGTGGACGTACACCATCGAGGGCAGACGTATGGTCAGTAGGCAAAGCACCTGTTCTTAAGTTTCACACGTGTACGCTTTAGCTTAGCCATAATTCTAGGTTTCATAAGGCTTAGAATAACGGTGTCCTGTATCCGTTATAACAGGAAATAGCTTGGTCAGAGGATTCGCTCGAATGTGCGAGGTAAGTAAACACTTACACCCTTTTTACGTAAACCGTGGGATATGTCAGTTGACTGATCACGCGTATGATATGAGCATGCCTATTTTTCGTAATTACTTGGTAACTGCATTATTAAATAAACTATTAAGATGCATCGTAAGACACGGTACGCCGGTACGTGTGATATAAACGGCCATGGGCTTACTATATAAACTGCATACTATGGTTAAATGTGTACATTATGTGAGGGCTATGGATCTATTGGTTTCGTGACCTTGATGCAACTATTTTCAATGGTTCGGTCACTACAGGACGGATGTCATTAGTTGGTGTGGGCCACTCGGGGTCGGACCCGATCGTGCCACTAATGTCACGTACGGTATGTTGTACAATGGCTGGGGCACTGACATTGTATTATAGGTCTCTTGAGACAGCATAAACCCTGCTGAGAATGAGTAATATCTCAGGTAGACCATGTATGGGAGTTACGACTTATAAAGCATTAGCTTTTTCTGCATTAAAACGCTTAGGTGCTTATCACCGATTCTACACCATAAGCTTTGAAAATCCCATAACCATAAAAATTGTGTATTAACGGAGGTAATGCCCTCTTTTTGTTTACTATTCAAAATGCACATTTACTTTCATTAATTGGGCTCATGTCATACCTAAGTGTGAGATTTACTTACTAAGTCGTTAGACTTACGCGTTTATTATTCTTTAGGTAACCTGATTCACTGCTATTGAAGTGGCGAGAGTTGCTACTACCTGACTGGTTATGTTTTATCTATAGTTACATGTTTGTCTTTATTATTTAGTAGCTCCACATTCTTACTTGATGGATTATAGTGATACTCAGATTTATTCACCTTCCCTTGCATTTACTATGACAGTTTTTATAAGGGTGATTACCCGTTGGATCACAAGTTGGCTCAACTGGGTAGATTTTCAGTGACTCCACCGGATTAGCCGAGGCTAATTTTGGGGGTGTTACATGCACTCAACCTCAAACTGCCTATAGGTGTCCCAATTGCGAGGTAAGTATCTTCAAAATTGTGGAAGCTCGAGCTCAATGATAAGTTAAAGCTCTTTCTATGGAAATTAGCTTGGGATATCATCCCAACTAAGACTAGGCTTACTCCTTTTTCTCAACCTCTCTCCCTCTAACCATCTATGTCCTCTATGTAATTCTAAGGCAAATACTCTTCCTTTTTTTTCTTTTTTTGTGTGTGTCTTCTCCCTGGAGATCCTCTTTTTTGGCCTCTTTACTTGCTAGTTTGGGCTAATCTCTCCACTTCTCAATGGGTTGAAAGCGTTCTCACCCCATGCTTCTTTTGGTATCCCCCTAGCCGAGACTCACTTATTTTAGATTTATGCTTCTATGCTCAGTGATCTCCTATGGTTCAGTAGAAACAAAGCATTCCATGATGGCTTGATTCCAAATGTTCTAATCCCTGCTAGCTCCATAAAAAAACCAGCGCTGGAACATCATAATGCTTGGAGCTTGGTTACCCTTCCAATAAAAGAAAGATGGTCCCCTTCGATTGTTAGGTCCTTCACTATTAATTTTGACACAACAATTAGAGACCATCTTTCTGCTCAAGGTGTTGTTTGTTGGGATTCTAATGGTCTTATCATCAAGGTTGTCCTTCAAATCAACCCTCCTTGTGATCTAAATTTCAGTGAGGCTCTAGCAACCCATCTTGCATCGTCCCCGGCGTCAAACTTGAAACTCCAGAATTTTACCATTGAAGGGAACTCTCGTGTGGTCATCATGGCACTACAACACCCCTTAATTGTCCAAGACTGGAAGATTGCAGACATCATCTCAAACTCCATCTCCCTCATCCTAGCATCCTCCACTTAGATGGCTCAAAAAATACACAGAAGTGCAAACTCCTACGCTTACCATGTAGATTATTGGGCCGTAGCCAAGCTCACTCTAGCTACATTCCTACATACTTTAATCCCTTCTCTTCTCTCCTCATTTGTAGTGGACATGATCCAACCCCCCCTTCCCTCCCCACCTCCCTTAGTCCCCTATTTTTTCCTTGTTTTTGGTTTCATCTGTTTTTAATGCCAATGTTCTTTTTTTAAAAAAAAAAAATTTAAAATTTAAAGTTTAAAAAAAAAAAAAAAAACTTCACTTACCCCCTACCTTTGGCCACTTTTGCAGATGCCCCCCCAATGTTCAAAACCTCTCACTTAGGTGTATCAAAGTTTGATTTTCTCCCACTTTGCTCATTTCATACACAAAATCCTAATAGAATGTCAATTTTACCCCAAAACTACGTGTCGTTTTGGAAACAGTGTGGTTATGGAGTCAGAGGTAAAATTGGAATTGCAAATAATTTTTTGTATGGAAGGGGTAAAGTGAGAGAAAACCAAAGTTTGATACACCTAAGTGAAAGCTTTTGAACATTGGGGGGGTATTTGCAAAAAATGCGAAAGTTTAGGGGGCTAAGTGAAGTTTCCCAAAAAAAAAAAAAAAAAAAA
>CM017321.1:42382143-42395624 GCA_006937295.1 Carpinus fangiana | reverse complement strand
TGGCTCACAAAAATTTTCCTCAACAGTTTCTTCATTCCTAAGTGTGGTGGTTGTTTGCTCACGATAGTAAGTGCACTCTTCCTCCATGTATTGTCCATTGTAATTGGCAACAAACTGACTTTGACACTCTCCTTCTTGGTATTGTTGAGGCCAATAGGTGGAAGATGGCTCATCTTCATGATAATGTTGGGACAAATTGATGAGAGATGACTCAGGAGCACTGATATGATTAATCATAGCTTTCATGATCATGTCCAGCTTTTTCTCTATGGCAGCCATTTGAGCTTGAATTCCACCATTGGTGCTCTCTTCTTGTATGCCTTTTTCTTTGAGTCCTTGTCTCCCTTTAGATGGGAATTGTTTGGAGTTCTCACTTAAGGTCTCAAAGAGTTCTATGGCTGCCTCGCTGCTGTTCTCCATCAACATGTAACCACAAGCTAAATCTACAAGACTCTTGTTAGGATCATTTAAACCCTTATAAAATGCCAATACCATCTTCTTGAGATAAATTGTGATGAAGGCATCTGAGAAGTAGCTCATTAAAGTGCTCCCATGCTTCAAAGAAAAGGACTCCTTTTTTTTGTTGGAAAGCCAGAATTTCCCTTCTCAATTGCCTTGTCTTGTGGGTTGGGAAAAACTTCTTTAAGAACTTTGTGGTCATCTCATCCCAAGTATGAATAGAACCTGCGGCCAAAGAATAGTACCATATCTTAGCATTATCTTTTAAAGAAAAAGGGAAGAGGATTAACCTGATTTCATCTTGAGTTAAACCCTGAACATTCTGAGTCCTACATAGATCAACGATTTCTCGAATATGCCAATATGGGTTCTCTGTAGGTGTGCCTTTAAAGTGTGGACTCAGATTGAGCAGCAGAGATAAATCATAACTGCTCTGCACAATGGGTTGGAAATTAATGCATGATGGATGGTTGAGGATCTAGGGACTGAAAGAACTTTTCATTGGTTTTCACACTGGAGGTGTATCGTCTGTCAACATGATTAAAACAAAAAGAAAATTAAATAACAAAAGAAAAATAAGAACAAAAATAAAATAAATAAATCAAATCCGTAATTACCACAGTTCCAGTGCTGCTGTACGGACGTGCGATCGATCGCACCATGAGGTGCGCTCGATCACACTGGTGCTCTCGATCACCCTGAAAGGGGCGCTCGAGCGCACCTCTGGAGAACTGAACTGAAATGTAAAACTAAAGATAAAAAGAATTAAAACAAAAATAAAATTAACTAAGGAAAATCATTCTAAACAAAATTAAACAATCCCCGGCAATGGCGCCAAAAACTTGTTGTTGAAATTATCAACCTAAATTAATAGGCAAATAATCGCAATTTTACTTGCAAGTGCACAAGGTCAAAAAGTGTAGTATAGTGCGTAAATGCAAGATCGATCTCACAGGGATTGGTAAATTTTTCTTAAAATTAAGTTCGCAATATAAAATAAAAGAAAAAAAAATTGAGTTTGATTAAATAATGAGAAAGAGGTAGGGCTTTGATTTCCACCGCTAATCATGCTTATATAATAAAACAATATGCCAATGCTTAAATTACATGATGAGTATTTAATGGTTGCCAGACCTAGGGCATGGTGTATACTCCCGGTTTCCCATGTTGATTAACCCAAGAACCCGACGTGGATTACTTTTGTTACTTATGTTAAACCCAGGACTCGGTCATCCAAATTGATCTAACTAACAAATCCATACCACATGCGTATGTTGATCAGGCAGACACATATGCAGAATTCATGAAAACAGGTATTAATCAAGTTAAATACTATCATGCAATTATCGCAAAGGCACCAATATTGAATTAAAATATAAACATAATCGGGGCTTCAATCAAGCCTACTGAAAGGTTTAGTTTTACATAATATTGATGTTAATCATCTTCATAAAATAAAATAAAGGAAAAGAATAAACCCGAAAAATCGCTTCCTTGAGAGCCGTAAAATCTTCTCCAAAATAGTGTGTGTTTTTCTGTGTTTACAGGCCTATTTATAGAGTCTAAGACAATTCTAGAAACCCTAAAATCGTAGGGTTGAATCCTTGTGCAACAAGGAGTCACCAAAACCCTAAAAACCAAAAACTTCCAAAACAAGGCTGCAGCTGGAGTGGGCTTCACGCACAGGTGCGCTCAATCGCACTACGATCGATCTCCTTCTTTCACGCGCCAACGCAGGTGCGTTTGATCCTTGCCTTGGGCGCTCGAGCGTTGGTGCGCTCAATTGCAAATCTTCTGCACTCGATTGCATCCACAGACTCTACTTCTCCCCTTTTTGCTCTTTAAGCCCAGATTTCCAGAAATGTCTCATTTTCTTTCAAAGACCTGTAAAACAACGAAAACACAAAAAGAAAGTAAAATAGAACAAAATAACATAAACTAAAGGCATAACAAATATAAATTAAGGGACTTAAATATGAATCTTTAAACACTTATCAAACACCAACACTATCAACGGAAGGCATAGTACTATCACTAAGAGTAGGAGTAGATGAACCAGAACTAGAACCAAACCACTAGGTGAACGACCAGCCATGAGTTTACAATAAATGGAAGAAAAAAAATCAACAATTTATAAACTACTTAACACCATCAATTTAAATTTAATTAAATCACATGTGGGATATAAATAACACTTTAAATGCTAGAGAGTATGTTTAACTGATAATTCAACCAATCAGGTCACTATAATTCATCCAATAATTCAACTAATTCGCACACTACATTCTTTTCTTCTCCTAACATTTTACATCTTTTTATCGCTTTTTAGGATATGTAATTTTAACTAATTAATGACTTCCATGCAGGTAAGACAAATTTTTGCGCCAACAGATTGATGAACAATTCCAACATGCCCACAAAGCTAAAAAAAATTTTATTATGCAAGGGCTGATTAATTTCTTTCATGAACCATATTCTGCCTAACAATCACATATATAAATAGACTCACATATGTGCATGCACTGCCTTGCTTGTTTTTATTATTATTTTTAATTTTTGTATGCATTAGTATTTGAATCTATCTAGTTTAACCACTAAGAAAATTGAACAAAAACTATTTTGTGAACAAAAACTATTTTGTGAACAGAAAATTGCTCTATTTAAGAAGGGATAATGATGAATTTCTACCATATCACAAAATGAACGACAGACCAAAAATCCAACACAAAGATGATATTTCTTTACCTGATGCCGAGGAGTGAGACCGTGAGACTTAGACGCAGCTATAGGTCTATGGCTATGGCAGCTTGACGAAGGTCGTACTGTGAGTCTCTAAGAGCCGAGAGGGATAGAGAGAGAGAGAGAGAGAGCGTGTTAGTCCCAGAGAAAGAGAGTGAGAGTGAGAGAGAGAGAGAGAGAGAGAGAGAAACCTGATATCGGCGCGACGGTGAGAGAGAGAGAGAGAGAGAAACCTGATCTCGGGGCAACGGTGAGAGAGAGAGAGAGGAGCGGTCTTCGTTGGCAAAAGGGAGAGGAGTGGCGAACCGCAACTGGCGAGAGTGAGAGAGCTGGGTCTGGGAGACAGGGAGTCACAACTGGGGTGTGCGGCTGTGTGAAAAAAAAAAAAAAAAAAAAAAAAAAAAAAAGACAAAGCTTGTTTTGTTTGTGCGGATATGTGAATTAGGAAGCTAGGGTTTCTTTTTGTTCTTTAAGTTTGTGGTCGGGGCTGGTCGGGTACTCGCCCCTTTTAAAAATCTGAACCCCCTGACCGACCCGACCCGTATAGGTTTGGTGTTTTCCAACCCGTAACAATAAAAAAAAAAAAAAACATTAAAATCTAGCAGTTTTGGGCGGATAGGGGCGGGACGGCTCGGGTTGGACGGGTTGAATGGGTTTTTGCCCACCCCTACTCTTGATCTTTAAGAAAGCTTCATTTAAGGAGGCTTATAGCATCAAATCCTACTTGGACAAGTACTGCAAGTGGTTTGGTCAGTCCATAAATTGTAGCGAGTCCTTTATATGTTTTACTAAGCATGCCAATTCCAATACTATCAACACTAGTTTCAACATTCTGCCTCTACTATCAACCCTTTGAATTCTATCTATCTTGGGCTTCCCATTTTAATGGGCAGCTCCAAGAGAGAAGCTTTTCGAGGGATACTAGACAAGGTTCAAAATAGGATTGAAGGATGGAGAGCAAAAACTCTTTCCCAAGCAGGCAAATTGGTCATAATCAAATCGGTTGTTGCTGTCATCCCCTCATATGCCATGAGTTCTTTCCTTCTCCCTGTAAGTGTTTGCAACAGTTTAGACAGGTCCTTCAAGAATTTCTGGAGGGGCCTTCCCCCAAGCAAAGCTAAGAATTTATCCCTTAAATCTTGGGATTCTATTTGCCTGCCTAGAGCTGTTGGAGGCTTGGGTCTTAGGAAAATGAAAGATGTCAATGTTGCTCTCATTGTTAAACTTGGATGGAAGCTGTACTGTAATACCCCGATAAAAACCCACCTTTTATTAAATGAAATTTTCTCCATAGGAGCTGTTAACAGAGGTTTTCAATGACAGTGCTTTACGAGGCCCAAAAACCCTTAGCACCCACCTAATCACACCTTTAACCCTTAGAAGAATAGAGGCCAAACACTCATCCTCAGGGAGCGGACGTACGCTTCTGTTTGTAGTATGAACGTATAGTGGGGGACCACCAGACGTACGCTCTGCAAATAGTACAACGGACGTACGTGGAACCACCGGACGTACACTACTTTTTAGGATACCCTTTGGATAATACCTGGATGTATAAGACACCCTCTGGATCGAGGTACAAAGACCACCGAACGTAGGCTAGGATTGCCGGACGTCCGTCGCTCTGTCAGGGAGTTGGTGGCAAACTTTCCCTATAAATAGCCCGCCCCTCCTCTTCATTTCTCATGCCTTCTTCTTCCTCTGGTATGCCCCTAGGCTGCCGGAACCCTTCCTTAGTGTTTTGAGTAAGAAATCCATGGGAGAGAGCTTCAACGAAGAGTTTTCGAGGAGAAAAAACCATGTCCGTGCTTAGCTTCGGGGTAAGCTCTGTTCCCTTTGTAATTATCACCTTGTTATCTCATGTTTCTGCTTTAATGAGAACTTCAAGTGTTCATTAAGCATTCTTTTAAAAATAACGATGTTTTCAAAGAGTTTTCTCAAAAGATCATGGTTCTGTGATTTCTTGCGTTGCATGTCCTGTTTTACTAGCTTAGAAGAGGTCTAGAAGTCTATGATTGCTATTGAAAATATGCACTGTCCAAATCTTGAAACAGTGTGCTTAACACACTGAGCAAACGTACGCCATCGAGGGTAGACGTACGGTCAGTAGGCAGAGCACCTGTTCTTAAGTTTCACACGTGTACGCTTTAGTTTAGCCATAACTCTAGGTTTCATAAGGCTTAGAATAACGGTGTCCTGTATCCGTTATAACAAGAAATAGCTTGGTTGAAGGATTCGCTCGAATGTGCGAGGTAAATAAACATTTATACCCTTTTTACGTAAACCGTGGGATATGTCAGTTGACTGACCACGCGTATGATATAAGCATGCCTATTTTTCGTAATTACTTGGTAACTGCATTATTAAATAAACTACTAAGATGCATCGTAAGACATGGTACGCCAGTACGTGCAGTATAAACGGCCATGGGCTTACTATATAAACTGCGTACTATGGTCAAATGTGTGCACTATGTGAGGGCTGTGGATCCATTGGTTTCGTGACCTTGATGCAACCATTCACAATGGTTCGGTCACTACAGGATGGACGTCATTAGTTGGTGTGGGCCACTTGGGGTCTGACCCGATCGTGCCACTAATGTTACGTGTGGTATGTTGTACAATGGCTAGGGCACTGGCATTGTATTATAGGTCACTCAAGACAGCATCAACCTTGCTGAGAAAGGGTAATATCTCGAGTAGACCACGTATGGGAGTTACGACTTATAAAGCATTAGCTTTTTCTACATTAAAACGCTTAGGTGCTTATCGCCGATTCTACACCATAAGCTTTGAAAACCCCAGAACCATAAAAATGGTGTATTAGCGGAGGTAATGCTCTCTTTTTGTTTACTATTCAAAATGCACGTTTACTTTCATTAATTGGGCTCATGTCATACCTAAGTGTAGGGTTTATTTACTAAGTCGTTAGACTTAAGCGATTATTATTCTTTAGGTAACCTGATTCACTGCTATTGAAGTGGCGAGAGTTGCTACTACCTAACTGGTTATGTTTTATCTATAGTTACATGTTTGTCTTTATTATTTAGTAGCTCCACGTTCTTACTTGATGGATTATAGTGATACTCAGATTTATTAACATTCCCTTGCATTTACTCTGACAGTTTTAATAAGGGTGATTACTCGTTGGATCACAAATTGGCTCAACTGGGTAGATTGCTAGTGACTCCACCGGATTAGTCAAGGCTAATTTTGGGGGTGTTACATGCACTTAACCTCAAACTGCCTATAGGTGCCCCAACTGCGAGGTAAGTATCTTCAAAATTGTGGAAGCTCCAGCTCAATGATAGGTTAAAGCTCTTTCTATGGAAATTAGCTTAGGATATCATCCCAACTAAGACTAGGCTTACTCCTTTTTCTCAACCTCTCTCCCTCTAACCATCTATGTCCTCTATGTAATTCTGAGGCAAATACTCTTCCTTTTTTTTTTTTTTGTGTGTGTGTCTTCTCTCTGGAGATCCTCTTTTTTGGCCTTTTTACTTGCTAGTTTGGGCTAATCTCTCCACTTCTCAATGGGTAGAAAGCGTTCTCACCCCATGCTTCTTTTGGTATCCCCCTAGCCGAGACTCACCTATTTTAGATTTATGCTTCTATGCTCAGTGATCTCCTATGGTTCAATAGAAACAAAGCATTCCATGATGGCTTGATTCCAAATGTTCTAATCCCTACTAGCTCCATAAAAAAACCAGCGTTGGAACATCATAATGCTTGGAGCTTGGTTACCCTTCCAATAAAAGAAAGATGGTCCCCTTCGATTGTTGGGTCCTTCACTATTAATTTTGACACAACAATTAGAGACCATCTTTCTGCTCAAGGTGTTGTTTGTCGGGATTCTAATGGTCTTATCATCAAGGTTGTCCTTCAAATCAACCCTCCTTGTGATCTAAAGTTCAGCGAGGCTCTAACAGCCCATCTTGCATCGTCCTTGGCGTCAAACTTGAAACTCCAGAATTTTACCATTGAAGGGGACTCTCGTGTGGTCATCATGGCACTACAACACCCCTCAATTGTCCAAGACTGGAAGATTGCAGACATCATCTCAGACTCCATCTCCCTCATCCTAGTATCCTCCACTTAGATGGCTCAAAAAATACACAGAAGTGCAAACTCCTACGCTTACCATGTAGATTATTGGGCCGTAGCCAAGCTCACTCTAGCTACACTCCTACATACTTTAATCCCTTCTCTTCTCTCCTCATTTGTAATGGACATGATCCAACCCCCCTTCCCTTCCCTCCCCACCTCCCTTAGTCCCCTATTTTTTCCTTGTTTCTGGTTTCATCTGTTTTTAATGCCAATGTTCTTTTTTTAAAAAAATAATAATAATAATAATAATAAAAAAGGGAAACTTCACTTACCCCCCTGACCTTTGGCCACTTTTGCAGATGCCCCCCCAATGTTCAAAACCTCTCACTTAGGTGTGTCAAAGTTTAATTTTCTCTCACTTTGGTGTATCAAAGTTTAATTTTCTCTCACTTTGCCCATTCCGTACAGAAAATCCTAATAAAATGTCAATTTTACCCCAAATCTACGTGTCGTTTTGGGAGCAGTGTAGTTATAGAGTAAGAGGTAAAATTGGAATTGCGAAGAATTTTCTGTATGGAAGGGGTAAAGTAAGAGAAAACCAAAGTTTGATACACTTAAGTGAAAGTTTTTGAACATTGGGGGGTATCTGCAAAAACCGCGAAAGTTTAGGGGGATAAGTAAAGTTTCCCAGTACAGTATTCTCTAACTGAGTGCATTATGAATGTACTACAAGCCATTCAAGTCCTCTTTTACATGTCCCTATAAATAAATTTAATAGTATACATGTGTTTTATGTGCATCAAACTTCATTCTTTAAGAATAGACAACTTTATGTCAAAAAAAAAAAAAAAGGGGAAACATTCAGTTTACCCCCCTGAAGNAAAAAAAAAAAAAACAACAACAACTAGTATATGAATGAGTATTATCTTTATCCACTTATCTATCACCTGCTACATAATAACTATTAAATTAAGTTAAAACTATCATGTGATATATAGGCTACATTAAGTGATCTTAAGGAAGATGTATCTCACATTCTTCTCCTATTCTTAACCAATGAAATGAAGCAAATTAATGCCAACCGACTTTAAAAATATATAAGAAAAAAGCCAGTCGCAAATTGTCAATCTTTACAGAAGTTTAATTTTACAATGTCAAGTGTTTCATTTTAGTTAAGTGCAGTATTAACTATGTATGTATATATAAGATTTCAAACATCCTCTCTTTGTAAGCCAGTTTTTCAAGAATGAGTTTTACCTGAGGTTTATATTATTTGATTCAAAGTAGACGCCACTTTACAGCTTTGAGTCACGAAGACAGGCCACTTATAGGTTGAATTAAGATCTCTTAATATTATGTATGAGTATAGTGTTAGGTCATTGAATACTAATATATGAGTAAAGCCATGAAAATGAAAAATGCTACCACTGGATAAGTATCAATAAAGTTGGCCTCCGTGGACGTCAGATTCGAAAACGATGTGGAATGTTACAATCCTAAATGTTTCACACTGATTAAGTAAAATTTTAACAATGTGTATATAAATTTTTGAACACTTTTACCGCACAAACCAGTTTTAAAGGGTGAGTTATACACGATGTTTGCATCAATCTTACCCATTAAAAAAAAAAAATTACAAAAATATGTTATAAAAAAAAATTGAAACACAAATTGTGGCAATTGTGTTCAGTTGTATACCAAAACACGATTGTATATACCAAATTGTGGAATATATACAATGAGAAATTAAAAATTTTAAATAAAATGACATCATATGCAGCCTTCACCATTAAATATAATAAATTAAAATTTAGACCATATAATAGTTGATGACAATATGACCATGCCAATAAAAGTAAAGTAAAAAAAAAAAACAGTACGACTATAGAACTTTCCTGGCATTGCCACCCGCAATGTATCCATAAGATAAAGAGTGAATAGGAGAATAGGAGAAAGGTAAATTATTGATAGTACAAATAAGAAAAAAGAAAAGCCATATCACATGTGCATCAGCATCAACATCACCACATCACCATCACTACTAGACACAACTTTTTGAAGCTCTCTGAAAAAAACAAAAAGACTAGTTGTAGAAGCATGGGTTTCAACTTTCATGGAATTCCAAAAATGGTGACAACAATAATCATCTTCAATGACTCTACCACTTAACCCATGACTCTACCACTTAACCCATGACTCTACCTGGTCCCAATTTCCGAACTTTATTATTATTATTATTGAGGGGTCTTTTTGTTGTTCTTGTTACTTTGAAAAGGGTCGAGAGATTTTTTGACGTTTGTGTTTCTGTTTTCTTATTGAGTGATCTTTAGCTGTTTATATCTCTTTGAAAATGGTCTATAGATCTTTTGCGATTTTGCTTCTTTTAAATCCATTTGTTTTTGTCACTTCTAGTCTTTTGATTGGTCGAATTATTTATTTGATTCGTTCTCACTTGTTCACTGTCCTTTGCTTACTACGCTAATTGTCCAACTTTTTTTGTAGAATTTTTTTTTTTTTCTCTCTCTCAAGTTAAATAGAACAAAAAATTTGTTTATTTAAAAGCCAATGGTTACGGAGTGGTCCACTTGAGCGAGAAAAGCACATCACATGGGCGATTTGTAATACTTGCACGTTTTAGAGATGAGCTTAGCCCATTTTGGTTATCCAGAAGGAAACATCATCATTTTTCAGAATTGTTGGTGAAAAATTAATGCCACTTTGGTGGAATTGCCCGTACAAAAGTCAACATTTCATAATATTAAGTAGAGGGAGGAATTATCTAGAAAAAAAAAAAAAAAAAAACTAGAAAAAAGTAGAGGGAGGAATTTTGTGAGTCTCTTTGTGATAATGATCGTATGGGCAGGGAAAATCCTCCACCAACGTTTAATAAATAGGCATGTTGTCCACAATAACTCTCTTTATTTTATTGTAGGAATTCAAATTTTGTATATTTAATCATCTTCATGATAGCATATTATATTATTTTTTTTTAAAGAGAAATGCTATATATATATATATATATTTGTGTTCTTATAGTGTTCTCATGATCCTACGTGTATATTATTTTATGAGGGGCCGGTGTGATAAGTTATTTTTTGCTTTTTAAAAAATAATATAAACGTAAGATCAGGAGAACACTAAGAGAACATGAGAAAGAATCGTAGCATTCATCTTTTTTAAAGAAGTATTAAAAACGACATCCTCTTCTTAATAAAAGTTGTTTGATCCAGTTTAATGCCCTCGTTATTTTCTCTTAGCCTTTACCTATTCCGTTTTGCCCAATGTCAAGGCTTCGTATCTTTTGGTTTGTCTAATTAGAGTATTTATGCTCCATTTGTTTCTTCGTAAAATGATGTTCGGAAAATATTTTCAATACTTTTGGGTGTTTGATGCAACATAAAATAATAATCAACGGAAAATATTTTCCTTTTGACCTAAAATTCTTTTTTAATTTTCTGAAAATGGTTTCCATTTTTTAAAATTGTAAACTATTTTTCGAGTTTGAGTATCTCATTCTTAAATTGACGGACCCTGCCAAGACCCGCCCAGGATCCCGCTAGAACTTGACCGAGACCCTCCCCAGACCGAACTAGACATGCCCAAGAGTTGGCTGCGACCCACTCGGAACTGGACCTTGCCGGGACTCGCCTAGGACCTGCTTGGGACCCCATTAGGACTTGACCGGGACTCACCCCAAACCGAACCGGACCTACCTAGGACCCCCTGGGAGTTGACTGGAACCCGCTCAAGACCGAACCAGACCTGCCCAAGACTTGCCTAGGACCTGCTTGGGACCTTGTCGAGACTTGACCGAAACCCACCCAAGACCCGACTGGACCTACCCGGGACCTCACTATGACTCACCAAGGACCTACTTGGGACTCACCTAGGACCCCGTTGGGACTCGCCCAGGATCCAACCAGACTTGCCCTAGACCCCACCAAGACTCACTCGGGACCTGTTTAGGACCTTGCCAGGACTCGCCCGAGACCCAACATTGAAAATATTTTTCAACGAAAAACATTTTACTAGAAAATAATTTCTTAAAAAATAATTTCTGATATTTGGCATGTTCGAAAAATTAGGCGAGGTCTTGGTCGAGTCCTCAACGTCGGAAAATATTTTTAGCAAAAAACATTTTCCAGTATATATATATATATAATTTGTGATTTTTAGTATGCGTTAAATATCGTAAAATGTTTTTCAGGAAAATATTTTCTATTGAAAATATTTTTCGATGGAAAACATTTTACGTCAAAACAAACGGAACCTTAAATTTAACTTAACAAATGTTTAGCTAAAGAGTACATTTTTATTTATTTATTTATTTTGTTTTAGCTATCAACTTTTTCATAGCATTATTTACATCCAGCTCACTATTTACATTCTTTATCTATTTTTATTATTCCCAAAGAGGAGAGGGAATCGGATTTATTTATATTTGTTAATTTAGTTTATGCATTATTATTGAGAATTGTATTTGTAGCCAAATGAGAAACTTTTTTATTTTTTTCTTTGATATTTTTTTGTTTCAAGACTAGCCAAAAGACATTTTTAGCTATTTTCGCTATCTCAACGTGAGTGTGCGGAAACTTGTCAAATCTTACAACTTTTTTTGTGTTCACTTGGCCCTTGGCTAAATCTCCTCAATTTATCTAATGGTCTAAATTTATTTACAAGTACGTAGAAATGATCCAACTTTTATGTGGTTATTATTTGAATTTCTACCAAATAGAGCCAAAAATTTACAATTATGGCCCAATTCCAATTTAGGGTTGGGTGCCTTGCTTTGTCCTTGGGCTGCATTGTATTGAAAATGGGCTTTGAGTCGGCATAAAAAAAGGGCTATTTATAAATGCAATTCATTTTCTATTATTCACAACACAATCGGTTTAGCGTTTAGGCATTCAGCTCATCACATCCCCCATCTTGAAGAGATCTCAAGTTTTGAATATTGAGGATTTTTACTGTCTTTAATAAAAATTTGGTAGATTAGGTAAAAATATTAATTTCATGAATTTTTTCATTTATTCTAACCCAACGCTCACCATTCACCACCAAACCCTCACCAGCCTCTTAGTCCTCAACACCGAAGTTTCTAAAATTGACTAAGACGATGAATTCAGTAGCTTACAAAATTTATAAATAAAATAAAATAAAATTTACAACATGATATGACACAATATAATTGGTTTCTCAAAAGTTGAATTTATCTCATTTTCAATCATGTTATGCCACATTATATATATATTGTAAAATTTGTTTGTAAGACTAACATTTCTCTTTTATCAAGATTAAAAAAAAAAGGGGGGTGGGGGGAACTTCACTTACCTCTTATGAACTTTTGCGCTTTTTGCAGACACCTTCCCGTTATTCAAAATCTCTTACTTTGGTGTATCAAATTTTACTTTCGTTTCAAATACCTCATACAGTTAATTATTACGGAAAATGAGAAAATTGTCTAAGGATATTTGAGTAATTTCACACATTTCCGTTATGATTTAACAGAAAATCCTAACGAAATGGGGAAAGTAGAAGAAAATCAAAGTTCGATATACCAAAGTAAGAGATTTTGAACAATGGGGGCTGTCTGCGAAAATCGCAAAGTTTGTGAGGGGTAAGTAAAGTTTACCTTAAAAAAAAAAATTATTTTTTGTAAATGCAGGGGTGGAACCAGAAGTTTGAGTGATGGGGGACAAAAAAAAAAAAAAAAAACTTATTTTTAAGGGTCTACCTCATATAAAATATATATATATAATTTTAGATGAATGTCTAAATTTTTAAGCCTCCAATTTTGTGCTAAATTTGCCTCTGAAATAAATTTGGTAAAAGATAAAATATGAAGGTTTTTTTTTATTATTATAAAACTTTTAAGGGTGAAAAATAAGTTTTTCCTTCTTAACTGACCATTTTATTATTATTGGTAGAAAAATAAAATAAAGGAGAAAGTCCACAAACCCCCTCAAACTACTACCAAATTGATAATGTCCCCCCTAAACTTTCAATTGTGATAATGTCCTCCCCAAACTACCAAAACATTGTCAATGTTCTCCCCAATGACGAAACTACCCTTAATAAAAAAAATACTAAACTTCTAGAAAAAAAAAACATAAAACTAAAAAAAAAATTAAAAAAATCCAAAGGGTGGAAAATTAAAAATTAAAAAAAAAAAAAAACAAATCCTTTGTATAAGAAAAAAAAAAGAAAAAATTTCAATTTTTTTTTTTTAATAACTTT